>OY019133.1:44654430-45113380 GCA_955652365.1 Eristalinus aeneus
TCTCATATCACAGTCTCTGATTCCCCTGAAAACACGACCTACGCTATATTACACATGAACGATTTTCAGGCTAATCGTATATGAGGGTTGACTTTTATATTTCGGGATTAATATATAAAATATTAATCGTCGAAAATGGCTTTATTGTTTTTCAAAATATTCCCCATTAAAATCTTGCATGCGTTTGAACCAATTGTCGAAGCACTTCCGCCACTCTGATTGAGGTATCTCCAAAATATGCATTCTGAACGCATCAACCGCTTCTTCAGGTGTCGTACGGGAATAAAAAGAAGTCATTCGGTGCCAAGTCAGGACTATTCGGCGGATGATTCATCAAATCGATGTTTTGAGTGCTCAAAAATGCAGTTGTTTGAGCCGATGTGTGAGAGCTCGCATTGTCGTGGTGAAGAGTGATCCGTCTTCGCCGGTTGGTTTTCCTGATTTCTTGGAAGACAACTGGCAAATAAATGGTTGTTTACCACTCAGAATTGACTGTTCCGCGTTGTTCTAGTGGTACGGTTGCGTCGTGTCCACTTTTTCTGAAAAAACAGGCGACTATTTGCTTGGAAGTGCTTCGTGCGCGAGCAACTTTTGTTGGATTTGGCTCAATTTGAAACGCCCATACAGTCGACTGCTGTTTACTTTCGGGCTCATACGCGTAAATCCACGATTCATCACCTGTCACGATGTCATAGACGTGTTTCGAAGCACCGCGATCGTATTTTTGGAGCATTTCTTTCGAACAATCGACACGAGCCTTTTTTTGAGCGATTGACAAATTGTGTGGGATCCAACGCGAACAAATTTTTTTGACGGTCAAATGTTCATGCAATATTGAATGTATGCTGGTCCCACTAATGCCTAAGGTTGTCTCAATCTCACGATAGGTCACATGACGATCTTGCAATATCAGTTGGCGCACAGCATCAATGGTTTCCAGAACAACAACTGATTTTGGACCACCTTCACGAAATTCGTCTTGGAGTGAACTACGACCTCGGTTGGATTCCCCATACTATCGATAAACACTGGTGCTTGATGGAGCTTCTTCGCCAAAAATTGAATTAAGTTCATCGATGCACTGTTGTTGAGTTAATCCACGTCGAAAGTTGTAAAAAATAATCGCACGAAAATTTTCACGATTTAATTAATTTTTTTTTTTAATTCCATTTTTGTGGTCGCCGTGGCGTAGTGGGTAGAGTGCGACGCTCGCACGCCGAAGGATGTAGGTTCGACTCCCAGCTCAACATCAATTTTTAGAATTTTTCACGGCACCACCTCTTTCTTGCTGCTGACAACACTCAAAGAATAATAACTGTCTAAGAAAGCTTCTCAAATTTCGCCGTTCGGATTCGGCAAAAAAGTGTAGGTCCCTTCTACTCGTGAGAGAACAGTAGCGCGCACAACACGGGTAGTTGATGAGCACGCTAGGCCCTGGTCTCCCTTTGGACTGTAGCGCCAACAATTATTATTAATTCCATTTTTTGGGCGAGATGAAACTTTTAAATTACTGTAAACAACACAAATAGCGTATGTCAAAACGTTCTGAGTAAGTATATCCTCGAAAATGGCAAAGCTTACGATAGAGCTGGCAGTTGCCAGATTGCAACACTAGGGTTGCCCAATGCCAAAATATAAAAGGCAACCTTCGTATGCACTCTAATGTCTCATGATCGGCCCGAAAATTTGCAAATGAAAATTGTTCAAATTTTTATTGTGTTTCTAACGTAGATTTCCTTGGCTTTTATTTCTTAGTTGTAAACAGTTCAGCGACCAGGGCCTTGCTTCTTCAGCAACTTATCTCTGCTGTGCGTTCTATAGTTCTTCCTCGAAAAGGGGGAATCCGCGGTTTATTGCTAACCTCAAACGGTTGTGTATGGGCTTAAGGTACCCTTTGCGGTGTGTTCAGCCCTGGAATTGAACCCGAAACTTTCGGAGTGTGACTGTCGCTGTGGCTTGATTCTCCCGTGAAAGTATAAACGTATTCCCGTACTTGTGCTTATATTTATTTTGCCTCTCATTCAAAACGCTCTCCTTTACCAGCTACATTCAAGAACCAAAAACAAGCTGGGCGAAATTTTTCATCAAGAAAGCTGCATCTCTATATGAGCGCATGTGATGTCAAAAAGATCTTGACTAAAAGACTGTTTGTCCCGAAGCTTTATCTGGCCGTTTAAGGCGGAGAGATAAGTTTAGATAGCTCGGATTCGAAAAGACCACTGTTTTTCACAATAATGTTTGTTTGGATGACCCCCTAATCGATTAGCAAGACATTCTGGTTCGTCCTCGTCTCTACAGCTGCTGCAGAAGTCCGTCGAAGAAATACTTTATCTTCGTGCATTCTCCAAAATCAGATAGTACTTTGTTAGAACCCCGAAACTAAAAAAGGCGTAAGGCTTAAGCTCATTTATACCCGATTACTTGCTTTTCTACAGTTAATTTGGCGTTATCGCTTATCTAGCTAGTTCAACCTAACCAGGAATTATATGCCTCATTTTGGGATGCCGTGGCGTAGTGGGCAGAGTGCGACGCTCACACGCACAAGGTCTAGGTTCGTTTCCAGACTGAACAACTGGAATTTTTCACGGCACCACCTTTTTCGAGCTGCTGGCAACACTGTGCGAGTGGAGTTCATAAAATGTATGAGGTTTGATTTCAGGAAATGTTTTTTTTTTTCAAATAATTTTGGAAGTGCACACATACTTGCGTAAGCTGAGGATTGTATCCAAACATTTTGTAATTACTGATCACATTTTTTTTCTTACTTCTACTTAAAATTTTCACCACTTGCATTCCAGCAAAATGCAAAACGATAGTGAAATAGCTATCGTCAAAAATCGATCATCATGACGATAGCGATTGGCAGTTTTGAGAGAACATGAAGCAACCAAAACGATATCGTTTTGTCAATTTCGATATTTTTTGCTTACGCGATGTAAAACTCTCGTTTAAACGATATCGTCGAACAATAGTCGTCATCCGTGAATAGACCCCAGGGTAAAAGAAAGCATATGGGCACTTCCAGTACTCTGAGGATCTCAATCTTAGCCTATCCTACGGACTTCCTCCTAACTGTGGTGTGTTTCAGCTTCAATAGACAGACTGCATAAACTGGGGATCCTTCTTTATAAACTACAAGACCGCCAATTACTGTCGGGCATGCCAAAATTATAATAATTGTATGCCGCGACAGGGGACCAGGGCCTAGCTTCCTCATCACCTACTCGTCTTTTGAACGAAGTTTTAAGAATCTTTTTCATATACAGTTATTACTTTAAGAGTATTGTCATCTTCTCCTTGTGGCGCTACAGTCCGAGGTGGGCCTGGGTCTCAACCTAAATGCCTCTGCAGCCAGCACGATCTTTGGCAGCTCCCTCCAATTGCGAACTCCTAGTTAGTTGAGGTCCTTCTCCACTTGTCTGCGCCACCTTAGCCTATGCCGTCCTCCGTTGCGTTCTCCCAATAGCTCTGCCTCGAAGACTTTTCGGGCCGGAGCAGTGGTGTCCATACGCTCTAAACATTTCATCAGTCGCATGTCTCTGTACAGCTTATAGAGTTCGTTGTTCATTCTTCTCCTTTAGACGCAATCAACGCAAACAGGACCAAAATTTGCACGCAAAACTTTTTTCTCCAAAAGACGAAGGACTTCCTCATCCGCTTTTAGTAACGTCTAGATTTCCGCGCCATAAAGTAGAACTGGGATGATCAAGCTGTTATATAAAGCGAGCTTAGTTCTTCGAGAGATGGTTTTATAACTCAATTTCCTCTTGAGCCCAAAGAAACAGCGATTGGCAAGAGTAAATCTGCGTTTGATGTCGGTACTGGTCTTGTTGTCCCTATTTACCTCGGAGCCAAGGTAGACGAGGTCCTCAACTTCCTCAAAGTTTCTGCTGCCTGAGGGACGCTCTGTCCGAGACGGCAATGTGTCACTTCTTAATGACAACATGTACTCTGTTAGAGTGTCAGCAGCACAAAAAAGTGATGCCGTGAAAAGTACAAGGTGTTCAGCCGGGAATCGAACCTGCAACTTTCAGCGTGAGTGATAAGATCAGTGTTTTTTGGCGAGCAGCTAAACTGTTATAACGATTCAAGATTGTATCTTTATCCCAATGGACTTGAATGTGGTTTTCTTTCCTAGAAGATCTTTTGGGAGAAGGAAAAGAAGAGTAGTTACCGCCGCTCTTTACCTTGTCTGCCCAGGAATTCTTAATCTTCTCTGCGTGCCTGTTTGCGTAAATAAAGACTCGGATTAGGGCCATGCATAAAACACGTACCTACCTAACTTTGTTGCTCACTTCCAAAGCAAATGCTTAACAGGTGATATTATCATAGAAAGCTACGTATCGTTTAAAAGGAAAACAAGCCGTGCTGCAGCAGAAAGAGTTGTCCCTTGAAGAAACCCGCTAAGACGAGGGCCCAAGTCCAGTCGATGAAAATTGACAATCGTATGGGGCCCGGCGTAAACGCTATCGCAAAGTTCATCAAATTGATGAAAGCTCAATGGAAACCGTTCTTGGTAGTTGATGTTACGCCGAAAACTGTAGTTTAACGTATTCTATATATACGGAAAACTAACGTCCACTCGCCCTGATCTTTGGGAGAGCCAATAACGAAGTTAAAAGGAATGGGAAGTTTTTGCCGAGATGGTACACTCAATGAGTTTGTTCCATATCTCAGTCTAAATATTCGCAGAAGCAGTATACAGCGAAAGTAACTTTTATGGATTCTTACACGAGTACACTTGATAAAATTTAACAATTGTGACATTATTTAAAGTATCCAATTCTCAAGCTGATATAATTTGTAACTTTTCACCCATTTTCGAATCGTCACCCATTTCGCTTAATCGCTCGTTAAGCTGATGAAATCTAAGAATAACGCACAAACATCGTTTACAACCAATAGACTCAGTATCAAGGTTCATTCGAATTCAATTTCTCATGGCATCCGCCTAAAACAAGAAATCGTATTTTTTCGCCAACACCTGATCGGTTCTAATGTGTGTCGCATTAGCGCTTCATATTTCCAAGCCCCAAGGGGCCCATTAATTATCGCTAGATAGGAAATTTGTGCGGCTCTCAAATAAGCGCCAATGAAAAAAAATACAAAGTAAGCGATCAAAACAACATTGGTTGGCGTCAGTTTATTTTTTTATTTAATTACCAGTTGGCGTCGTCTGTTCGCATTTCAGATAATCGTCATCATAAAACTCTGGCTCCGTCCTCTTTCAGCGACTGTGATGATAGACTTAGATCAGTGTTTCCTAAAAATTTGAATAATTAGTGATACTAAACTATCCAACATTCTGTGTCAAGAATTTTGTTTAGAATTTATCGTAAATTTCTTTAGCGTCATGTACATGCTTCTATTCATTTTCTTTTACGCACATCAGAAATGTTTTCTTGTGCAAAATCACTGGGAAAGTTCCCAAGGCACAAGTTGCTATCTTCAATTGTTTTTAAATTACCTGCTTACTTGATCACATTCGTGTCGATGAACTTTTGCGAAAATTAAGCCTCTTCTAGGGAGATGTTTACACTTCGAGTTGTGTCTGTCGGTATTCTGCGTGCGTCTTGATTTTAGAGACACATTCACGCATTATTCATGAGATCGTCTTGGCATGGGCTTACGATCAATCATTATTGAACTCATTCACAAGTCGTACCATCCGCTGAAGGGTTTCTTCACATAAATTGTTATTTTCGTTTTATGAAGATCCACAGTACAGAATGTTAAAAAGGGAATATCGTCAGCCGCGGATTTTAGACATCCACTGTATAAAGCTACTGCTTGTAAGGCCCGTAGCTGTGAAATAAGTGGAGCTTAGATATAGAGACCTTTCGGTTTGCAGCGTGTTTATAAGAAGAACGCATACACAGCGCACTTTGATTCGAATTAGCTTAAGTTCCTCAGCAGTTTTGTCTCTATCTCTGAGCAAAAAATCACTCTTATTAAATGAACTTCACTGTTAATTTTTATTAAATGAGTCGTATATGTAAAGAAATCCGCAGCATTGAATTGTAACATAAATTAAATTAAGTGCGTCGAATTCCACCCAAGTTTTAGCTTATTAAGCCTAATAACACCCTACTAATATTTTGAACTCAAATTATATTTTACTAACCTTTGCAAAGGGTGTCAAATAAGAAACTTTCATTGAATGTCAATTTTTATCAAAGGCGAAATATGTCACGTATGGCAACTGACATTTCTATTTGTAGAAGAAATTTAGTGGATTTTTTTCATCCGGCTTGAGTTGGTTTAATTTCATTTAAAATTAATGTGACAACTTGTAACACATGATATTATAAAACCAGATATCAAGTAGCATTAATTTAGACTACGAAATAAACACTGTCAAGCGTACATTTACTTAAAATCACACCATGAAGGGCTTGTTTGCATTTCTTAAAAATAAGACTGTTTTTTACGTAAGTTTAACCGGCACAATCATCGGTTTTTCTTGTTTTATGAAGTAGGTTTGCACGCTTCAGTAATACACACCTTAATCTAACACGATTTGACTTTATCAGAGATCAAATGCAAGGTGGTCAATTCAAAAAGAAGGTATCGGCCGAAGGAAAAGTATGCATCGTAACTGGCTCCAACACCGGCATCGGAAGGGAAACTGTTCGCGAATTGGCTAAGCGAGGCGCTCATGTTTACATGGCGTGCAGAGATATGAAGAAATGTGAAGAGGTAAACTGGGAAACTTATGCATATGGTAACACAGCAATGAAATTTTATTCTTTTAAGGCAAGAGAAGAGATAGTCCTCGAAACCAAGAATAAGCATGTCTACTGTCGTGAATGTGACCTGGCTTCCTTTGAATCCATTCAAAATTTCGTCAAATTGTTCGTTTAATTTCATTAAAAATGCATTCTAAGAACCAAAATTTCATTTTAGATTCAAACAGGAGCAAACAAAGCTAGATGTGCTGATAAACAACGCCGGTGTGATGCGTTGCCCTCGTATGCTTACCAAAGACGGAATTGAAATGCAATTAGGGGTCAACCACATGGGTCACTTCTTGCTTACTAATCTTCTTTTGGATATTTTGAAAGTAAGTTTCTCGTACACATTATTTAGAGCAAGTCTGAGAGATGTCCTTTCAGAAAAGCGCTCCGAGTCGTATAGTTGTGGTGTCAAGTTTAGCTCACACTCGAGGGGATATCAATGTCACCGATCTGAACAGCGAAAAGTCATACAGTGAAGGTGGAGCCTACAATCAGAGCAAATTAGCAAATGTTCTTTTCAGTAGAGAGCTAGCCAAACGACTTGAAGGTTGTACTCACGTCTAAAACTAACTAGATACTCACACTTTTATGTCCTATTCAGGAACTGGAGTTACTGTAAATGCGCTTCATCCTGGAGTCGTTGATACAGAAATTGTCCGTCACATGGGAATCTTCAACAGTTTTCTGTCAAGCATTTTTGTGAAGCCACTCTTCTGGCCGTTTGTAAAAACGGCCAAATCCGGTGCGCAAACAAGCATTTACGCGGCACTCGATCCGGACCTAACTACGGTTAGTGGACAATATTTCAGTGATTGTCAGCCAAAAGAAGTTGCATTAGCTGCTCAAAATGATGATCTGGCCAAATGGCTGTGGGCAGTCAGTGAAAAATGGACTAAAGTAGCAAAAAGCAGTTAAAGGAAGATTTTTTAAGGAATAAAGGTGACTAGATAGCAACTGCTTAGAAAATGTTTTTACTTTATGTTGTGTTCACAAATTGATGCTCAAGGTGTCTGGTACTTGTTCGAAACAAAAAAGAATTACATGACGACGGGCAGCGTCATTCTGATTTACTCTACGTGTGTACTTTGCATTGTAATTCATTGACGTTCTTGTTTGTTAATCTCTTCGTAACCAGCAATTCTACGACCCTTCTACTAGTTAGGGAATACTAACATCCACAACATAAGTACCTGTTGAAAAAAAATGGTTTGATCCCTTGCGGTCTTTAATGCTACGAAACGAAAAAAAAAACTTTAGAAATGCAGTTCACCATCAGTGAATGTAACAACACGTAAAGGGGTTAACTCGTCCACTAAACTGGATTCCCATTAACATACGAACGTTACGACCCTTTTTTATTTCTTTCTCTTTTTATCAATGACGCTCAGAAAGCATGTGCTCTTCTGGAAATATCACCACACCATTTAAAATTGACATTGAACTGTAGGATTTCTACGCACACCGGGCAGAAATGATGCATGAAGATTTTACAGTCTGGTTCAACTCAAGAGTATGCAGCCCTCTTTTGGATTTGTTTTTTGTTTGGGCTTCTCTTTTGGTTTTTATACATTTAGTTTATATTAAACTGACAAATCTTTAATTTATACAGCAAATCAAACGAATTTATATCACGCTATACGGAGGGATCGTATCCGTCGCCGCGTCGTTGTGGTTAGAGTGCGACGCTTACACGACGAAGGGTCTAGGTTTGACTCCCAGCTCAACACCAATTTTTCAAATTTTTCACGGCACCACCTCTTTCGAGCTGCTGACAACAGTCAAAAAGTAATAACTGTCTAAGGAAGCTTCTCAAATCTCGCCGTTCGGAGTCGGCAAAAAACTGTAGGTCCCTTCTACTCGTGAGAGAACAGTAGCGCACACAACACGAGTAGTTGATGACCAACTGGTCCCCTGTAAACTTAACCCCCAACAATTATTATTATTATACGGAGGTATAGATGAGGTTGATTACAAAGCATTCAATCCGAACCCAAAGGCTCAACGAAATAGAGGAAACGCAAGTCTGCGTACCTGAATCGAAAGTGAGGTTGTACGCAGAGCAATAATACAGTCAGCCCTGTGGAGGTCTTAGACGTTTTGTTTATCTAAGGGGATATTCTTCTGAAAAACGCCTCTTACAGAATGAGACTTCAGTGTAGCTTATGTTTGGCTATTCCACAGCCTTACCCGAAAGTTTACAGAATATAAATGATTGAATTAACATTCATAAACAATCGGCTTTAGTTGTTTATTTGTGTATACAAATTTTACTCATGTTTTTATATTATCGTTCAGCACTTTTATATCTTTAAAACATACAACAATATTTTCTTTGGAAAATGCAACAGTGGGCTAAGGAGAGTCGACTACGCAGTGCTGCCAGTTTGCTGCGTCAAAGGAGTTACTCATATTCATAATTGTCGTCATTTCATGCGTTTTATCTTCCTACGCATGGGAATTAATGTAAATTAAGATTTCAAATTACTACTAGTATGATGTCAGTCAATACTTATAATTGAAGCGGTTCAAAGTAAACGAATGAATATTAAGCCTACCATACCCTGACTTACCTTGAACAAAGACAGTTATTCGGAATTCCTTATTTGCTTTCATTCATCTGATGGCAAAAAGCAGTTTGTGGGTGAAGATATTTTAAAAAATACTTCCAACAACTTTCAAACATAATTCTTGCATTTCTCAAAATATCAGTTAGTATATTTTCAATTTTCCATTTAAATGTGTCAGGAAACACACTCAACACGAAAATAGAGCGTCGATAATGTTCACGTTACAGTGTGTGGCTGCACACTTCCATTTTCGAAGTCAAATAAAAACATTTAATTTTGAAGAACAGCATTAATTTATTAATTATCAGCTAGTTAGAGCAGAAATAATAATAAAATAAAATGAAATTTTAAATTACTATGCTGTGCCAGCAATTGTCATCATTTATTAACTATGAAAACAAAATGCTCGAGTCGAACACATTTGTCGCACAGGTAAACGGAACATCCATTTCGTAGTCCGCCATTACGTTTAGTGATGAACGTGTCCCTGTGAAAAACTCGTGTCGTTGCACAATCCGATTAAATTTCTATCAATCCAGTGCGTTGAATTGCAAAAATCTAGTGAAAATAAGTAATTTAATATCGTGTTTTATAATTTTCACAAGTAAAATGCGATAAATCATAAGATTTGTGGCGAAAAATATGCTGTGAAAAAAGCCATCAGGCATTCAGTTGTTCATTGATTTTTTGCTGTGTGGGGTGAAAATAAAAAATATGGCGTTCTGGTGATGTGTGTGCTACATCGAATGCAGAGCCCTCTGGGTGGCGCATTTGTTGTTTCAGTTACGTTCAGTTGCCTCAGCCCGTTTCGGTTTTCGTTGTCGCGCTGCTAGTTCGAAACCGCATCGAAAACGAAATATCGCGCGAATTTTTCGAACACGAACGGTTGTGGTGGTAGTTTCGCTGGTTCGCTCTCGCTTCTTTTGAGTATATTGCTGTTTCTGTTTTTCGAAGTTGTGTGACAGCAAGAGTGAGTGTCAGAATTTTGAATTTTTTTTTTCTAAGTTATATTCAATATATATGCAAACGTGTGTATCATCCAGTCAGCAGCGGCATTGTTGTAAAAGAGATAAACACATCAGTCGCGTGTGTCGAATGAGTATCGTTCAGTCTCGCTCGCTCAACAACCAGTCATCTCGAGCATCTCTTTTACTCGGGCAAAGTGGGAATTCTCTGCTTCAACGATGCCGCCATTATAGCTTTTGGGATAAATTCGGCAAAAATGTTATTCCCACAAAATCGTGTTCCCGGTTTTGCCACCAAATTTCTGGCATAAAATTTCATTAAAATCGTTTTAAAATGGCTCGTTTATTGAAAATATCATTTGCAGAATTCAAACGTGGATTGCAATGAAGTGAAATTGTATGTTTTGTGGAAAAGAAAATCAATTTTTTGCATGTCCCAGCAAAGAAAAAATGAAATGACTCGACATGGTTGAGATGTGAATTCGCTGCGTTTTCCCAGCGAACGAAGAAGGCGTGTGTACGTTCTTTCGAGTTTTCTTTCCCCCTCGTCCGTTCTTTTTTCACTCTTCGCATATAGTTTTTTTTCTTGTATCTTGTGTGTTTTCGCTTGCGATTTGTTCGGGGAAAATACTGCGAAGAAGCGAAATAAAATGAAAATGAAGAAAATTTATGAAAATAGTAAATGCACCGCGTGACGTTATGTTTTGTTGTTTTGTGTACGCGCTCGGCCACATACAAAAACAACACAAATGTGTGTTGTGTGCGAGTTCCGGCGACACACCTGTCAACGAATTTTTTTGTGCATTCTTTGATTTTTTTTCGTGCGCATTTTTTAAATACCTTTGTTTTTTTTTTTTTTTAAATACGTAGTTATCTATGGTTGCTGAGATATGTGGTCAGAGTTTGTAATTGGGAATTTAATTTCTAATTTAGAAGCCTTCTTGGATAACAACATTAGCAGTAGCAGCAGCAGGAGGAGCAGCGATATCAGTTGGTGGAGGAGTAGAATTAAAAGCAGAAGTAAAAGTAAACGGAAGGACTGCAAGTCCGGTCATTTCGGCGGCAAAAAAATCAACAACTGCGTCATCAAAACGTGGTGATAGCGGAATATTTGTAGGAGGAATACATAGTGAAGAGCAGCAGCAGTCATATGTTGGGGAGGATATACAACATTTAATTCCAATATAAGAGAGGAGAAATACAATCAGAAAAACAACAAAACGAAAGCGGCAAACTCAAAAACTAACAACATACAAAATGTCGAAATTATCATTTCGGGCGCGAGCCCTGGATCCAGCCAAACCAATGCCGATTTACTTGGCCGAAGAATTGCCCGACCTGCCGGAGTACTCAGCCATCAATCGCGCGGTTCCTCAAATGCCCAGTGGAATGGAAAAGGAGGAAGAATCGGTGAGTATTTTAGTATGAGAAGATGAGTATTCGTATTGTTTACAATCGAAATATGTGCGTGTGTATAAGTATGTGTGTTGGACTAGCATTTCTGATAAACCATTCGGCTCTTGATGGCTTTTCGCGCTACAATTGAGAAGTGTTTATATGATTAATTATTTTGAATATTTTGTAAACAAAAGAACGCCTTGCTTCGACCAATTCTGAATGTAAACAGTGTGTGCGTGTGACTATAATTTGTATGGGCTTGGGTTTGTGTCAATCGCAAGCTGTGATGGGTTGAGGTCGTTGTCTTTAATTTTTGAACTAACTTCATTCATTTTGTTATTTTTTTTTTTTTTTTGCACCGAATTCTTGGCGTGAGTGGGAGCGAATGACTCAAGTGAAAGGTGTCAATAACCCGAAGGGAATATACTCATATACCGGCATGCATGCGCACATTTAATAAAAGAGTCTTGTTATAGAAATTAGCGGGGAGCTGAAACGAAATTCAGAAACAAGAACGTGCGTTCTATTCAACGCTTAACTAAATGGTTACATTACTCACATTGCAGAAGTGCTTGTGTGTAACTAGATCCCCTTTGGATTTGCTGCCTTTTAATGTGCTGTTACTGTTTTTACAGCTGCTATCATCGTTTTTGTCAAAGAATATCACTTTGGAACGAGAAATGTATTCTCTATATATGGGAGTGGATTTGTTAGGTGGTGGGAAAAGGGAGAAAAAAAAAACAAACAGAACTGTTGACTTAATTTCACAGTGGCATGTCGGATTTTTTTCCTTATATTCTCTCATTTCTTTTCTGCCTAATTAAAGAAAATGGAAGAGATGTTTCTGTGGACAGTTATCCGGTTCCTTGAGACATCGAAAAAACATTTTATTAAAAGGGATAAATTGACATTTCCTTTACTGTTTACTTTTGGATATTGGTTTCATTATCTCTTTTCCCCGGGATTAGAAGTACCATAGAAGCACTGAGCTTATTGTGGCTTTAGAGAAGCTTGTTTGATCCCAAAACACTGTGGAATTAAGATGTGGTGCAAATATATGTCAATATATTTTTCTTAAAACATCCTTTAAAAATTATTCTCGGCAGTTTTTGAATGGTGTTTTTTTTTACACTTACAAAAATATGACTTGTGTGTTACAAAAGAGAGAGCCCTATGATTCTTTAAGCGAAATACCTAGGCTTATGGGTATTTAAACGTTCCGACTGTTTGCAATGATTATTCCTCATTTTGTTGATATCTTCTTCTTCTTCTTGTATCGCTACAGTCAGGGGGAAACCTGGGCCTCAACCAACATGCCTCTCCGGGCAGCACGATCTTTCGCCAACTGTCTCCAGTTGCGCACTGCAAGTTTGTTGAGGTCCTTCTGCACTTGTGTGCGCCACCTTAGTCTAGGTTGTCCTTTGTTGTGTTGTCCCAACGGCTCAGATTCAAAGACTTTTTGGGCCGGAGCAGTGGTGATTTTATATAGAAAAAACAAATATTTAACAGTGAACCCTGTTGGATGTACTAAGTGCTTCACAAGACAGCCCTGTTTCCTTACACGATAATTACGACTCCTCCCCCAATTTTTTGAATTTTTGCCATAATGTGGCATCTGGAACAGGGTCTCCAAACATTAAAAACAAGCAATGCAATGCAATGTTTCGGCAAGTCAGCCTTTGCTTGTCGCCGAGGTAGCCGTATATATTGAATTTGGATACCTTGTTGACGAGATTGTACTTCCCAATGACTTTAATGTAATTCACTTTCATAACAGACATTTTAAGAACCGTCCGAGAGCTTTATGTACTAAGACCTGACGAAACCACATAAGCCTTGTATTTTAATCTGCGGATTCCAGTAGTTTTGATCCTAACACAATGTCTGTCGCTGTCCTCTGTCTTTTGTTAAAAATTCCTTGCCGCGTTGAGCTCACTTTAGTTTTTATACACTCATCACTATTTACAGGATAAATGGAGTGGTTTGAAGTTATTATTAGGTCCACAAGGATATTATTTTCTTACCAAATCTTGCGTGGATACATTTTAATCTTTTGTCTTATGCAATTCCTGTCAAAGACTTTTTTCAGAGACAACAAATGCTTTTATGAAGAGTAAAATACCGCCTCCCATCTTCTATGTCCAGTCTACCGTTTTTATTCTACATGAAATGCGTTCAAAATTCATGTCATCTCACGGTGGATAAAGGCATACATTTCTCTGTAAACCTCAATGATTGGTCATTGAATTATTTTGAACGTCCATGCAAGTCGCCTTTAAGAAAAAGACATGGCTGGCAATTTCTCTTATCCATCAATCAATTCTTCTTTTATTGTTTTGTTTTTGTTAACTATTTGACCTAAATCTGTCTGATTCAGTGTAGCTGAAGAACCATTAAAATATTTTGAAAACAATTCCGTGAAACAAACAATTGTGTTCTTGTGGTTCCTTTCCACCCTGCGTCGTCTTCAACTTCATTCCCCTATTCATCGTTTACATCCCGGTCTCAATGGTTGCTCTCTGTCCAACCACTTAGTTTATGACAGTATATTAGCGCAATGTTGTTTTGGGTGCCAAATTTTGAAATATATATTTTGGTTTGATTCTTCTTTTATAAACCAGAAGGTAATGTGGCCCCTCAAAACTGGATTTTCAAAGGTCAACAAAAAGCATGCTACCACCAGGATGTATATATGTATGCACATTATGTTTGAAATTTTTGTTTGGATTACTTTTGGGTTATCTGAAGTAATGCATAATATTTACCCAGAATTCATCAAGAAGTGAACAAGTTTCCAGCTTCAAATTGCTTACTTCAGAAAACAACTTTTTGGTTATAATCCGTTGGAACCTAAAAATCCTTCATTTTAGTCCTCTAAGATTATATTTAACTACATGGTAATCGCCTGAAATGAACATGATTTCGAAATGATTTTTTAATGAACTTGCGACGTACCTTGCAACGGCATTGGAAACGAGATGTCGAAGTCTGCTTAAGTGGAAGAATATTATCTCACTTGAAAAATGGAAACTGAATTGTGCACATGGACTGATTTTTCGTGTTCTTTGTAAATGGCAATGGCGTAAGAAAACAGAACTGAAAGCTGTGTTTTCAACGAACTAAAAATGTTTCGGTGACAGTAAACAGAATCTTGCGTGACCCGAGGCATAAAGTTTACTTAGTTTAAGAATTCTATTTTATAATTTTAATGCAAAGTTAATATATTAATAAACCCTTGTCCCTTTTTGCCCGAGCCGACAGAAATGTTTGCCAATCATTGTAGATGAGCTATTTGAAAGCCGCTTAATTAAACCGAACCAAGGGATGGGTAACTATGGCTAAGGATTATAATTATGGTGGCGACCTTGGGATGTTCCTATTGCTGATAGTAAACATTTAATCCATCTAACCAACCAGTTATAGGATAACTGAGCAGGAAATTGCTTTCGTCTTCCTTTAAATTTAATAGTACAGATGGAGAGCCTGGAGCTTAATTACCGTAGGTGTGATGATTTAATGGAAAACAACAGCTTACTTAAAAAATAATATCTGTCAAAACAACAGGACGTTCACTGTGAGGATTTCGCGTGTGGTAGTTGACGGATTTAAACTAACTCGAAACATTTCCTAGACCATGCGAACTGGAAACGGTTTCTTTCAGTCAGAATGTGACATTAAACCCTTTTTCTTTGGGCTGGATTGAGACAGTCAACGCCTTCAATCAATAAGGAATAATTTGCCACAGTTCCTTTTCTTTTGGTATGAACGCATATTTGTGACTGTAACATAAAGTAAAATGTCTTCAAATTTTGCAAAAACTTTTATGATCGGGTGGAAAACTGATTTCGGGTTACAAGGTTCTGGTAAAAAAGTGAATAAGGCAATTGGATTTTTCCTGTGTGCTGATCACTTGGCATAATGGTCACTCTGACAGACGAAAGGTACTATCGATGCGCGGAAAAGGGATCTGATTTGCCTCTTAAAGTCATTGATAATAAATCCATCGGCTTGGAGAGCTACGGGCAGACACACTGGGAGAAAAGTTTGGATGCTATTGAACCACACTTGGCTACAAAGGATTTACATCTTTTACGATATTGATTACACTAAGAGGGTTCCAGTAGAAGACATATTGGTTGAAGCTTCCGGAATTAAGCGCGAATCTGAAAAGCTTAAAATTTAGATGGCATACAAGTACCTTGAGTTGATTGATTCATTGGTTCTTTTTCGAAGGTCCCATTTTCGCGTCGGGATTATTTAGGGTGCATAACCGGTTTAGCGAAGTGTTGACTATTTACACTGCATTCAGCTCTATTCCGTACCTGTTACAACGTGGCTCACAACTCCGTTCTTATTTTTACAGTCAGCAATTATTACTTTTATATAAGTAAGTTTGGGGCTAATCGGAAAGTTTTTCTTTGAAGATTGGCACCCCCAGTTCCCGTTCTTTTGTTCAGTCACAAAAGAGGATTCGTCCGTTTCCGTTAAATCTTTTGCTATGATTCAGATCCTATTTTGTATTAGTTGTATGTCGTGTCCGCTCGACGTGCTCTAGTTCTAAAATATCGTTCTTTTAGGTTTTTTTTTCTTTTATTAAATGTCAGATGTCATATACAATAAAATTTGGTGAAGATCTAACTTTGTGAGTGCGCGAATATGAACATGTTATGTTTTCTTTTTGTTATGCAGGGGAAACTTTCTTTCCTTCGTCGGCTTTTTTGGTCACTGTCGATTTTCAATGAAACCAGGTTATTTCATTGTTATTATCCCAACGTTTCGGCAGGGATTGCTGCCTTCCTCAGGGGATTTTTTTTTTAAAGCAATAAAACAAAACATTTTACATAAATAGGTAGTAAAAATGCGTTTAAACAAATGAACAATAGACTTGCATTAAATGTGTTTTTGTTACAAGTCGTGGATGTTATTTAAAATTATTGTTATGGGAAACAAAAAACTAGATTCTCAAAAAAAAACAAAATATTGAGCACTTTCAGTGAGATCAGTCTTGAATGATGTGAAATTTGAATTTCGAATTTAATACAACATGTGTAAGCCGTTACAAGTGCTAAATATACGGCAGATATGTTCTGTATGCCCTGTTTCCTATTTATGTTGTTGCTGGTGTTGATTATGTGTTTACTTTTTGGTTAGACTCAGAAAGGAGCGAAATATTAGTTCGTCATTGCACTTCGTAGAGGCTTTGTAAGCAAATATATTCATACGATATTTTAGATACCATTTTAATTTTCAAACCCACAGGAGATAACTAAATTGCATTCTCTTTGATTGATTTTGATAAAGAGATCTGATTTATCCTATCCTGTCAATCCATACCTGTATTGGTCTCCACTAATGTTTGAACATCGTGCAAATATTTCCTTATCCCATGCCCTTTGATGTGTAGGATTGCTTTAGAAATATTGGCAAGAGCTGCGCCTTGACATGCTCCATTCTATTTTGCTATAATCTTTCATAATATTTGACAAAAATACTATACAGATTGTTGCCCATGATAGATGTCATGCAGCCATCCCACCTCTTCTTACGTTCTTCATGCTCATACGGACACATGAGCAGGTTGTTGGTATTTGAACTCAACAAGGAAAAATTTTATTTTGTGCACATTTGCATTTAAGAGTGTGCCCTTTCTTGTACAATTTTTTCTCATTGATTTTTGTGCATTTTTTTTTCTTCACGTCAGTTGCAAGTTAGACTTAGTTCACAAATATGAAGTCGCTATCATCATTTTGGTCGGTGGGGGCAGTTGTATGTTATTTTCCCTTTGGTTTGCATTTCATCGAATTAAATCAGTCAGTACATTGAAATACGAAGGCGTCTTTTAAACTCTTGTGTACGTCACCTCGTTTAGGTGTAAAAACAATATTGTCACAGATCTTATGTAACGGACACATCTGTCAAGATGCCATTGGGAGAAACCTATGGAGCAGCGTTTTTGACATTCAGCACTCAATTTGCATACAAGTTAAATTTAATCAAAAAAAAAAAAAGAAAGGTTGCAGTTTGTTTGGGATGGAATTTACTCCCTTTTGTCAAAAACCCCAAGAACTGCCTCCAGAAGGCAAAGAATGTAAAAAGTGAATTCCATTTTGAAGTACCCGTAGTGTGACAGGTTAACATTTGCGGTTCCCTTTCAGTGGATTACAACTGGATTTTTTTTCCGAAAACATTTATGGTACTTAATTATTCTTGGGCAGACACGTGAAATGTGAGTGCCTTTCCACAACTGCAGCCCTGGTTGTGGTACAGTAATTGAGTTTGTAGGATTAATTGACTTTCTAATCCCTACAACGGCCCTTGCTTCACCCGTACTTTTGAAGAATGTGTTTGAAAATGAATTTATTTTGCTGGATTTGTGTTATGAAATTTACATTCGTTCTTCAGTTTTTAATTATTTTGGTTCATATTTATGTAAATGTGATCGCCATGGCGTAGTCGGTAGAGTGCGACGCTCACACGCCGAAGGGTGTAGGTTCGATTCCCAGCTCGACACCAATTTTTCGAATTTTTCACGGCACCACCTCTTTCGAGCTGCTGACAACACTCAAAGAGTAAAAACTGTTTAAGAAAGCTTCTCAAGTTTCGCCGTTCGGAGTCGGCAGAGAACTGTAGATCCCTTCTACTCGTGAGAGACCAGTAGCGCGCACAACACAAGTAATTGATGAGCAAGCTACCATAGGCCCTGGTCCCCCTTTGGACTGTAGTGCCAACAATTATTATTAATATTTATATAAATAGATTTATAGTGTTTAAGCATTGGTTTCTCACTGTAGGTAAGATTATTCATTCATGCGTTTGTTTGAGTTTTTGAGAAAGCGCAATGTAGAATTTAAAAGTATTGAAAGTGGCAACCAACTTTATGTAATGTGTACTTAAACAAGTTTCTCTCACTTGAGTACTTAAAATATTTTATGATGATAATAGTACTGGGTGAACTGCCGCATTGTCGAACAAATTTTTGGAGTACTAACAGCATGAGTGGGAAAGAGACTTTTAAGTTGGTTTCCCTGGGTGACGAATGGAGAAGCGAAATTGAAGCAGAAGCAGGTAAATTATTATGGATCTTGTACCATTCTCTAAAGACGTGTATATAACTTAGCAAGGTCTTATTCTATTTCTCTGTTTATAAGAAGTAAAACATGAACACAGGGTTTTCTATTCAAAATAACAACTGCAGCATTGACACTAAAAAAGTTCAGGTTCATACATTTAGGTCACATCGTCGGAGGTATTTTTTCAATGCTTAAATCCCTAATTTCATGAAGCAATATAAAAGAAATATTAATTCTGTTTAAGAAGTATTTGCGGTGAGAATATGCTAGTGTTCGAATTATTTTGCAAGCAGCAATGATTTTGATTTCCAAAGTGTAATGTCTCAAATATCTTCAACTTCAACAACGTACTCATACAGTATCTTAAAGCATCTTAAAAAAAAATATTTAAATTTAAAAATCTTGTCAATTACTAAGTGTATCGGGAATATGAACATTTAACGCACCGTAGCCGACCCGTCTGATGTTTGTGAAATGACATCCGACTTTTCAAATAAATGAGAACAGCGGAATCAATTGCTTGAAAGATTTTTTTTATGGTTCACTTTTGACTGCAGACTTAAGCGTACAGACCGTTCAGACTGCCTTCTTTACACGCTATAACTCGGCAGCAGAATGAAGGGTGGTTATCTACTCACAATTCCGATCACTATTGAAAACTTTGCAACATCTGCTGAAGGGGTTCAAACTATCGTAAGAAGCTTAACTAAAAGTTAATTTTCTATTCTCTCAACCATGAATTAGAAGGAATTTTGTTTCGTTTGTAGAATTTTCATTTAGTACACAATAAACAAATGTGTGTTTATGAAAAGAGTATTAATTGCTGTCTTTCCAACACAAACCTATTAAGTCAAAGAATTTAGGCAAAACTTGTTTTTGTTTTCAAACGAACAACAAATCGATCATATCACGAATATATTTGTAACTCCTTTCAAACTTAAATCTTGGTGTTATTTCCATAATCCGTCGTTCCCCTATTCGTTGGACTTTGTATGTGAAATCAAGTTGAACGTCTCTGTCGATTCGTATGGAGTCTGTGCGTTGTGTACACAGCATTAAATTTCGTAAACCAATCAAGATTGAACAGATCAAGATGATGACGATGCTTGATTTATTGATGCCGTACAATGTTTCTTAATTAAAAAAAAAAATAAAAAAGACATCGTCCGCGAACCATCGATTTGATTTGTATCAGTTGTACATTAAAGGCGAAGTCATAGAGATTCTGCGAAATATGTCCTCTTGCTCTCTGTGTGGAGTGATTTAAATCAGAAGCACATGTTTGTGCTTGAAGTCATGTAAGCATGTCACTTCCGGCACATCAGCTGCATGATACGATGTGCATATGGTTGTTTAAAATTCGCAGCTCACCAGATATCGTGCCCTGGACACATGTGAAATCAGTGCAATCCATGCAACTCCGACATGTGTTCCCTTTGTGTGTAGATCGCTTTGAAACTTCTCTTTAAGACTCGTTTAATTATTTCCACTGCTAATAAATTGCATTGCTTAATTCAATGGCTGACTTTGCAAAGAATGTCCTTTGTCTTTACATTCATTCAACATTCAATCCTTGTTCATCGTCTGACTGGGGACAAACTAATCATTAGCCAATTCTCAGATTTTTTCTTACAAATCCCCGCGGTTTTGAGCTTTGCAATTCAGCAACAAAAACTGGAAGATTACGCGCACAAGTAACGCACAGTAGTCCCACGATCACTGCTCTGCGGCATTATTTAGATTCGTTGTTTTTGTTCGCTTGGTTTTGTTCAACTTGTTGCTCCTTTGTGGCAATGCTCCCAAGTCGCTTGCCCTCAGCGGCAAGTCTTAAGGTTCATTTCGTGGATGTAGCAGTGCGCGGACATCGTCATTATTTGCATATTTATGTTTCTTCAATTCAACTGGGAAAATGTATGCAACTTTGGCATGGATACTGTTTATTTAGTCGCTAAAAAACATTGCGGTGAAATTGTTGCGAAGAACTACAGGGGATATGTTTCAAGTTGTTTTACGTTCTTATATGAAACCGACACAAGATCTGTTGATGTAGACTTGAGGAGAACAACATAAGTAAAATTTTCATGCGTATATTTGGAATGGTTTGGGAAAAAAGATTCGTCGAATACAATAAGGAGAGTTTTTTTTCTGGTAATTCATAGAGAAAAGTATGATCAAGTTGTAAACTGATTTATTATTGAATTCATTTCCAAGTACGACCCTTGCCCTATTTTTAAGCCAACTCCCTGTTTAACAGACAGCCGATATTTTATTAAAGTACAAGGTCCTGAGAAACCCTGGGAAAATTTTTTTGCGTTCAAAATTAAGAGGGCAGGTATTTAAAAATAGAAAAACGAAAAATAAGACTATGAAACCGTATGCGGTAGTATTTGTAAAGGGTGTTCCAACAAGAACGCAAGATTTAAATTTGGCGCCATTCGAATTGTCATTGTTTGACATTTGAACAATTATTATTGTTTATTAGTAGAAGATATAAGGTTAATAAAAATGGAGCGCTACACGAATGAACAGTGCATTCTCATTGTGAACATGACGAGGCCCGTTTCCATCTTGATGGCTTCGTTAATAGGCAGAATTGTCGCATTTGGGGCGAGGAAAATCCTCGAGTGATTCAAAAGAAGCAAATGCATAATCAACGTGTCACTGTGTGGTGTGGATTTTGGGCTGGAGGAATCATTGAACCTTTTTTTTATGAAAATGAGTCAGGTCAAGCGCAAACAGTCAATGGTGTTTGGTATCGTGAAAGATAACCAATTTTTTCGTGCCTAGAATTGAAGAAATTAATGTAGAGGGGAAGTAATATCAACAAGACGGCGCCACATCTCATACAGCCAGAGAAACAATTCATTTGCTGCATCAGTCATTTAAATCTTGAGTTCTTGTTGGGACACCCTTTATAAGGGGGGACAAAAGAAATACTTCGGCAACCGGCAAGTGATTATCAGAAGTGCAAGAGTATAAGCCAAGTTCCACCCAGTAGACTTTTATGAATCAAAATTCAGCCATTAAAACGTAACCGTTTGCCAATGAAATGTTGGACTGGTCGAGACAAACTTTAGACGTCGTGGATAACGCTTAAAATTATGTCCCTTTCATTTCATAACAACACCTCTGTAGTTTTCGTTTTCTTTACGTTATTGAGTAACGAAGCCGCCAAAACAAGTTTTTGTTGTGGTAAGTCAATCTAGTTGAATCACTTGATTCAAAATCACATCCATAACATCACAGGAATAACTGATGGACCCAAAGACTATTTGGTGCGATGCCGGGTACCGGGGCAAGGTTCTGAAATAACCTGACTTGTAGTAACAACTTGAGCAAAGACACGGGTAGTCAACAGCCATGGGTAATTCCGTTTCAGCCTGACCTTGCGGTAGGTCCCTTGTAGAAGTATTGTGGTGGCTTAAAATTTGACTGGTAGTTAGTAACAGCTTAATAAGAAGCTGTATTCTGTTAACACAGAGGGGTCTGGAGCCTCTGGTAGATCCCCTTGTGGGACTATCGTGGTGGCTGTGGCTTAAAACCTACAACCGCCGGCAGAGTCGTGGTTAATGTCCTGTGCTAACTGTATATTTTATTGCTGACAGAGATCTAGGCCAGGTAGTTTGAACGAACAGTGCGAGCTAGAGAGCGGGAGAGGTTTTCAAAAGGCCTCGCTACAAACCAAGGAGGGGTGATTGTCCCTCAAGTATGATCTCATTTGATACTTGGGTAACTAAGGCATATATTCTTGGGTTATCTTAGATTCTTGAGAAAATGGAAACTCTGATATTCGCCAAAAGGCAGGTGATAACTTTGCTCCAAATAGGGGAGGATAAAATTGACAAATTTAGGCGATCAAAAACTTGCGATAAAAAGTTCGCTTGAAAGACAGATACATTGTTGTTTCTTAATTTGCCACCTTGTATGGAAGGGTTCGGCTAAGAACGAAATCATTCAGTCCGCCCATCTGAACAGCAGTTTTATTCACAGGATAAACGAAAAATATGACCTCAGATATAATCCGATTTTTCTCAAAGCAACAAATTATTTACGTTTTTATGTTTATAAATATATTTTGATTTCCTTTGAATACAACGTTTCGTACCACGGAATTCTCAACTGTTTCACTGGAATCTAGTATTTACAAATTGCTATCCTTTTGTGCTAGAAAGATTACCAATGCGCCTATGCTAGAAAATCACATCTGTAGTATGTACTTCGTGAATCCGCTCAAAACCTTTAAAATCCCATAGCTTTAGACTGAGAACAGATCTTCACTTTGGGGCAGATCGTGAAAAAGACCCAAGGGCTGTTCGTGAGCTCTACGAACAGAAAAGAAAGAACACGAGAAGCGCGCCGTCAAGGAAATAGGAAGTCGTAATGGCAAGAATGAAGTCCGAAAAAAAGGAGAACCCTTTGACCGAGGGATCAGCTTTCTTAACATCTTCTACATGAACCTCTGCCATATTATGTGAGCGTTTGAAACCGTTTGTCCATAACCTGATAGATTTCTATCAGTGTGGTTTCAGACCAGGGAAGTCCACTATAGATCAGATTTTCACTTCACGGCAGATCCTGGAAAAGACCCAAGAAGCCCAAATCGACACTCACCACCGATTCGTCGATTTTAAGGCCGCATATGACAGTGTGCATAGAGACGAGCTATACAGCGCCATGTATTGTTTGAACATTTCTACCAAACTTCTCGAATTGTGTAGGATGACAATGGAGAACTCTCGCGGCTCCGTCAAGGTCGGTAACGAACTCACCGAGACCTTCAATGTCAAAAAAGGTTTTAGATAAGGCGACGCACTATCATGTGACTTTTTCAGCATCTGACAAGTCAACACCAGAGGTACGATCTTCTAAAAGTCAGTTTAATTGCTAGCTTACGCTGATGATAATGACGTGATTGAAAGAACACAGCGAGCCGTCAATAATGCGTTTGCTGGTATTGAAGCGAAAGCGGTTAAAATGGGCCCGGCGGTTAATTAGGGCAAAACGAGGTACATGCTGTCGTCAAGGAAGAACACACAATATCGACGTCTCCGACAGAGCGTCACAATAGGTAGCAGAAACCTCGAGGTAGTAAAAAATGCATCTACTCAGCTCAGCGGTAGATAGGGACAACAACATCAGTACCGAAATCAAACTTAGAATCACACTTGCTAATCATTGCTTCTCTGGGCTTAAGAGAGGCAGTTAAGTAAAAGAGCCTTCTCTCGAAGACTAATCTTGCTTTGTATAACAGGTTGATCATCCCAGCCCTTTATTTTTCGGAGACATGGTCGTTACTAAAAGCGGATGAAGAAGTCCTTATTCTTTTCGAGAGAAAAGTTCTGGATGCGGGTTTTGGTCCTATTTTCGTTGATGGCATTTGGATGAGATGATTAAACGACGAACTCTACGGGTTGTAGGGCAGCATGCGCCTTTCCAAACGTCATCGAATACAACACTTAAGGCCATGTGCAGCGTATGAACATCATATCACCGCTCCAGCCCGAAAAGTCTTTGATTCTGAGGCATTGGCAAAACGAAAAAGAGAACGGCCTTGGCTAAGGTGGCGCACACAAGTGGAGAAGGACCTGAACCAACTTGGAGTGCGAAACTGTAGGTAGTTGACGAGAGATCGCGCTGGTTGGAAAGACTGGTTGGTTGAGACCCATATCCACCCCAGACTGTAGGGGCCCACGAAGGAGAAATTTTACCCAGATCAGGATAAAAATGGGGTTCATGAGGTCTTTACATAAAGCCAAGTATGTCTACTTCTATGAATATGGTGACCTTATTGTGCTAGCTAGGTAATATTTTCTAAGAATCATGCATGAACTGAACACATGTGTGTTTCCCACCGACGTGGGATAATTCTGATACAATGTTCACTTATAACGCAGTGTCGAATAATTTTTTTTTTTTTTTGCGGATCAGTGATGTGTTTTTTCATAAATCCACCTTTTCACACCAGCACGGGGGTTCAGCAAGTTTCCCTTTGGGATTATTTGGGAATCCTGCTACGAATCGTGTTCAGCTGAGTAAGATTGTCAATTGCGTGTGAAAGCTCCTTAAGAAGTTTTCCATAGTATAGTGCAGTTTCTGCATAGTTTTCATCTTTAAAACTTTCAGTTAATGTTTAACTTTCGTTCCGTTGATTGGTCTGTTTTAAAGAGAATGAGAAAGGAAGAGAATAGAATTTCATTAAGATTGATCAAGATCGTTCTTTATTTTAAACTTCAGCACTTAAGTGAAATACGAAGTCGTCGTAAAAATCCAAAACAGTTTTGAGCTGAAATAAGAAACATTTATGAACCTGACCGCTTACGAACAGGAAATGACTACTTGAACCCGAAACAAGCTCACGAGTGGGTGAGTAACTAACAAACTAGCAACGAAAATATGCACACCATATCTGACCGCCAAATCTGCATAATATGTGCAACTGCTGAATTGAGTTCGCATTCAACTCGTACTGCCTCTTACGAAATTTAATGAAACCACTATCAATCAGTTAAACTTAACGAAAACCCAGTAGTTAATCAACAAAAAACGGACATATGATTCCCCACATTTGTTACATACAGGCATTCCATTACCACGAACTGAAACAAAGCAAAATATCGATGGAATCGGTGTTAATGTTGATTTTCGAGCTGAAAGAATCGAGCTCAAAAATAAATATTTATGAAGGCAGCAGCGCACACATGCTGTTATTTTTAGTATGCGCGATGTCAATGTCACAAAAAGAGATCGAATTATTTATTCATTCACTGATGGAAAACCACTAACAACTAAGTAACTGCGAAATAACTTTGTGAGGAGACTTTAAGAAGTTATTTGATGCGCGTACAAATGGAATGACATGTCTTCATGTGCATAAAACATAATGGCACGCACTATGGGTCACTGATGTCCTTAAAATGTCAAGTGTGCAATGCGATTGCGAGTTAAGTGGAAAACAAAAAATATGGATGGAGAGGGCTCTAACGGTTTGCACAAATTTTAAATATTTTAATATGAAGAAAACGGTTTTCTGTGAGTCTACTGTGTGAAATCCGCTCGATTGGAATTAAATATGAATTCATGCCCTGAATGTGAAGCATTCAGAATGCTTGCTGATATGAATGGGATTCACAAAGGAAGTTCGCGTAACCATTTGAGCGTAAATCGATGTAGTTAAATTGAATCAGATGCTGAATTTCTCTGGGATCAAAACGTTTTTGTTCGTATGACAAATGAAAGGATATTAGCTATGCAAAACCTAAGTCATATGTATTGCCATACAATGCAAACGGACAAGTTTTCCCACAAGGCTGAGTATGTACTGAAAGTTAACAGAAATCTTCGTGAAATATGAAACCTGAAGAATTGTGGAAGCAGACGCCAGTTTTGTTTTTTTCTTTGGATCGTTTCTGTTTCTACGTCTTTTTTTCCGAGGGTAAATTTAAAAATAGTTAAAATATTTGAGAGTTGGTCGCTTAAACAAACACATATCAGTTGTGTCCCTATTTCGTTAACATTCCAAACATAAAATGTATTTCGTTTCTACGTTGTGTTTTTTTCAGACTACTCATGGCTCCAATTCGTTAGATTCAAGGTTGAATATTTTCTTAGAACAAGTCTGTTTTCGAATTCTTTTAACACTTCAGCAATTAAAAAGCCCGTTTTACTAGTTAACAATCTCGCGCCTATCTGCTGTGTTGTTGCAAATAGTGAAAACTTAATGCTCAGTCATTCCTTTATACTCTTGTAATTCGAAACAAATGTCAGCACTTTCACTCAGATAATCTTTGTTTTGCACTAGCTGTGTCGATCGAGTTAAGCTGATTCATTACACTTTGACACCAAAAACTTCCGATGACTGGATTCGTACGTACTATAGCTTCACGCACGTTTCAATCGCTGTCATCGACGGCTGTTATTGCAATATCGAAACGAAGTGATTACTTAATACTTGCAATTTACAACCTAATCGCTGTTGATAACAGCTCACTGGAAATGCACATATGCGAAGCGGAAGTATTAATCGTCCTCCACTAAACGGAAAGATGAGATGAAGGGAATGCTTGTCAAGAGACTTTTAAGCAAAGATATTTTGCCTGTCTGGTATTATAAACATTTGCTACGATTTAATTAACATTTTAAGCCGAAATATGACTAATTAATGGTTCTCATTCTCGACAGTTGATAGAGATCGTAACACACAATTTTAAAAAGACATAGTAGGAGAACCAGTTAGTCAGATTATAGATGCATTTCGTTATAGGCCTGCGCGATGGTAGGGCATATCTATTTCATGTGAAGTTTTGAGAAATGCATTCAAACAAAAATGAAGTTTTGAGATTGTTTTAGTTTTTCACGTCTGGTGCAAGTGGTCAGAAAAATTGAAAGATCAAAGCTGTTATTCAATTTTTTCAACTAGGTTGTCATAAACTCTTTGCTCGTCTGTCAATTCGACTAGAATTAACATCGCCTATCCCCATATTTGACATTTATAAGTGCTCTAATACAAGAATAAGATTCTTAAGAAACTAAGTTCTCTGCATAAAAATTAAAATGTTGTGGTGAACTTAAGCGTAACTTAAAATACGAAGCTTATAAGACAAGTTTTCATTTTTCTCAAAAAATATATATTTATTAATCAATTTCTATTTGTCCCTCTCAAAGTAGCCCCTTTCAGATATAATGAACTTATTCCAGTGTTTTTTTTTCAATCCTCGATCTTATGTGTACTTTTTGGTATGCCCTTGAGCTCTCAGCCACTCGGTTTGTATCTCCTCAACGCAACGTCGCAAAACGCCGTCCTTTCATGAGTTTCTTCAATCTTGGGAACAGGAAAAAGTCGCAGGGGGCCAAATCTGGTGAATACGGACGGTGACTGAGGTATGATTACGGTGTTGTTTTTGGTGAAACAATTACGAACAAGCAATGACGAGTGAGCCGGTGCAAAACCCATGCATTTTTTCCACAATTCAAGATAATAATCCTTATTGACCGAACGACCATGTGGTAAGAATTTCTGACGTAGAGCGCCACGGTAATCGCAGAAAACAGTCAGCAAAACCTTCAAATTTGATCGAACTTTGCGTGCTTTTTTTTTTTTTTTTTGTTCTTCGCTCTTAGGACAATTCATTGGACTTCGGTCTTGATGTCTTCGTCAGTTACGACCATTTTAAGCAAAGCTGAATCGCGAAATGCTCAAACATTTTTTATCAAAATTCCCTGCAACACGCTTCATGTCCAAAATTTTTGAAAAAAATTGCGCGGCATGAGTTAACTGATATGTTCACATTTTCTACAACTTCTCTAATAATTATTCGACGCTTTTTCATAACAATTATCTTCATTCTCTAAATATTTTCATCGGTTATTGATGTGCTTGGACGTCCAGGGCGAGCGTGGTCATCTCCTCGACCTCCTTTGAAAAGTCTCTACCACCTTAAAAATTTTTTTGGACTCATCGTATGTCACACAAAAGTTCAAGTATTTTTGAGCACTTAATTCCATTTTTCACATGTAAATTCTTTGATCCATTTTTTTCGAACGCAGGAAATCGTCCGAAAACGCAAAACAAGTTTAATCTGCATACTTTATACTCTCTAAGCTGTAACTATGTATTTGAGACGAGCGTACCAACATAACAAAATAAAAAATGTGAATGTACGTATCCGGTGAAATTTCAAAATTCACTTTATATTTTGGATGGACCTCGTATATAGGACTGGGATGTGGCTTCCTAAATGCAATTCAATTTACAATACTCGACTTTCTGTGGGATTTAGATTCCCTACGAAACAAGCAAAAAACCCAAATCAAAAACCTTAAAATTTTCAAAAATCGTTAAACTCAACCAATCTTTGAATAACATTTGCATAGTTTTTTTTTTTTTGGATATACTTAAGATAATAGACTACTTAATTTGGTGCCGACCTTTTGCAAAACTTGTGGGATGGCTCTGCGGATCTGCAGTTGATGTAGTTTATTTACTTGGCGTTTGTAGCAATTGTTTTACAATTTCAATGTCAACGAGCATTCACAAGAGTTAAATGCTGGAATACTTTCTAATCTTAATTATTAGAAAATAAGTAGAAATGGGTGTGGGGATGGCTGCGAATGTGAGCATTGCGAAATATTGGTTTTGTAACAATGGAAGTTATACCGTGCCTTGGTACAGTTGTGCTGAACCGTAGAAAGTGATTAAAATACTTTTCTTACAAATTCTCGAAATATTGGTTTTGTAACAATGGAAGTTATATCGTCCTGGACCTTGGTACAGTTGTGCTGAACCGCAGAAAGTGATTAAAATACTTTTCTCATCTGTGACCATGGTGCACTACTTGAGCCAAGCCAGAAATTTGGTGATCTAATGCTAAAAGATGCGACCGCCGTGGCGTAGTGGGTAGAGTGCGACATTCACACGCTGAAAGTCTAGGTTCGATTCCCGGTTAATCACCTCGAATTTTTCACGGCATCAACTTTTTCGAGCTGCTGACATCACTCAAAGAGTAATAAAAGTCTAAGAAGCTTCTCAAACTTCGCCGTTCGGAGTCGGTAAAAAATTGTAGGTCTCTTCTCCTTGTGAGAGAACAGTAGTGTGCACAAAATGAGCAGTTGATTTGGGACAAACTTTGGCGCTTATTACGCTGAATTGAATTTAGACAGTTATTAGACGCGTTAAGAGCATGATTGCATGATTGAACAAAACGAAGAATGCATCTACAGCGGGTATTGAAGAATTTTCTCTCTTAAATGTGCTAGTTCCGCTGCAAAAAAATATTTCCTTACTTCTGCGTTTGTCAAGAATTTATTGCGTATTATTACTTTATTGCTGATGTGTTTGTATGAGTGTGGATTGGGTATGAATGCATGTTTGTTCAAGTAGTCGTTAATTTATTGCTGCGCAAAGCACAACCAAATGCAGTAATAAATAATCAAACCTATCTAATGCGACATTACAACACATTGTTGCTGGCTTGATTTTTTGTTACTGAATCCAAAACCAATACCTGACCAGCATCAAAACGAATTTTTTGGGCAATATCTTCTTGTTCACAAAGAGTAATTGCTTCAGTCAGTTTGCCGTCCATTTTGATTTTTATGGATTAATATATTCTGCCAACTAATTTTAATAACAAAAGCTGCAACTTTTTAGAAGTCCCGTAAAGCAAACGCGTGTCCCATTTTTGTAAAGCATGCTGCAGAAATAGGGCTATTTCTTAACACGTATCTAAGAATAATTTCTCCTAACAACTCTCTAGCTTGAATGACATAGGTTTACGTTAGTTTCAAATATGTGGCTGTTTAAGTGTACCAGCCAGTTAGGCTGGAAGATATGCAACTTTCCTTAATAACACACGAATTTGCGGCACTGACTGGAGCCGACCTGTGTTTCTGTTTGCCTAGTCTAGAGCACCGTCTCTTGCACATTCATCAGTTGATTAGATAGATATTCGCCAGTTCACAAGTTATTTCCTCAGCTCTTCACTCTTCCTAAAATCAACAATACACATTCTATTGTGGTGAATGGTTCGGCTGCGTCACAGACAGAGAAAAGGAAACCTTTGTGTTGACTCAAACTGTTTGCTTATGCAGCATACATTCAAATTTGACGTCGTCTCTGTGTTTTTCATATGTTTTGTTGGTTAATTCACTTAATGCGTATTATTCTGATGTTCGTAGTGGTCTATTTTCCAGGAAATGCTTTGCTACTGCCGTTAAAAGCTTTTATTTATAAAATAGATCCCAACAGCGCCGCGCAACCATCTTCAGTACATTGTGCAGAGATTTCGTAAGACCTACATTCATGCTGTAATCCGTCCTCTTACACTCCAGTTAGAATGAATGAGCGAATTAAATCCCGATTTCCTTTGCACTTAAACTCATATTTTTATGATCCCTTGCAGGAACACCATTTGCAAAGGGCGATATGTACTGGTTTGATTATCCCAACGCCAGAGGTATTCACATGTGATCAGGATTTTTACGACAGAAGCTACCCTCCCAACTATAAAATGCCGCGTCAAATGATACACATGCAGCGTAAGTATACACATGGTTGCTAAATTCAAAGTAAATGTTTGCGAGGCAACAACAAAAATAATCAACTTTTTTCCTTCTGGTGATGATGTTATCCTACAGCACTCGGCTTGGAGCAGGATATACCCGACTATGACATGGATAGTGCGGATGAAGTTTGGGTGAATATGCAGAGTCGTAGACTAGAACTAACGCCAATGAAATTTGAGCAAATGATGGATAGACTCGAAAAGAGTTCTGGACAAACTGTGGTAACGCTGAATGAAGCTAAAGCACTGCTGAAGCAGGATGACGAAGTTAGCATAGCAGTTTATGATTACTGGTTAACGAAGCGTTTGAACACTGTAAGATCGCAAACACGAGTTCTTTCTAATGGTTCAAAAATGTGCTTAAATCCAATTCGTAAACTACTTTACAGCAACATCCGTTGATTCTTTCGGTGAAAACAGAGAATCGGCCGGGCACATCGGCAAACAATCCGTACTTAGCATTTCGTCGACGCACTGAAAAGATGCAGACACGAAAGAATCGAAAGAATGATGAAACATCATATGAGAAGATGTTGAAGTTGAGGTATGTTCTATTTTCCCTTCTTTCTTTGATAATTTGATGACATTCTAAACACACGATGATTGTATCTTACGTCAGGCGGGATTTGTGTCGAGCCACAACCGTGCTTGAGATGGTGAAGCGGCGGGAGAAAACAAAACGTGAACAATTGCATTTATCCATAGAAATCTTCGAGAAGCGAGTGCAACTACGTGACTTCAGTGGCAGTCTTATGTCAGAGCTCAGTTCGACGATCAAAAATTCAAGGTACATTGAAAATTACAAACAAATGAAAACTGTTTTTAAAGCGCTTTTAATTCACCTTTTTCTCTAGACCTGCATTTGCACCATTGTATACAAATCAATACTCACATAATCCATCAGCTTCGTCTACGAATCCAGTTGGAGGTCTATTGCCGTCGAACACCGCATCGACCAGTGGTTATTCTTCGACGTCACAGTACCTGAACTCTTCAAGTCTAGCAACTGGTAAGCATTGAAGGTTGACAATCAATATAAAGAAACAAACAAACTACATATATTTTTGTTCTTTTTTTGTTGTGATTTTGTAAAGCAGACCCAGTCAATGCTAGCAGTAGTGGTAGTCGTAAAGAAAAAAGACAATACAAGAAACGCAAACACAAAATACCTAGAGACAAACAGTATTCCATACTTCAAAGTTCATCACCTGCGGCAATAGAATCGGCTATCGAAACTGAAGAGGAAGATCTCACAAGTAATCCACTTGGTTCCGAAGGCGAGGATGATGGACAGTTTGCATTTAGACGTAATAAGAACTGTAATTACCACCGGGTAAGTTGATTAATTTGATTGCAACCTAGTTGGAGGACAAATTATATTGATTACATCTTGTTTTTACTTTTATTAGCCTCTGCTTGAAGGTTATGGAAACTGGCCATGGGAAGCGAAGAGCGAGAATGGCTTAAGGGATAAGAAATATAGATACACCTTAACATCCATACGACATCCAAGGTGAGTAAAGGAAATTAAATGTTTAAGACCTCTTCTTAATTGGAATTCAAATATAATGTCATTGTGCTCCCGATGTATTTGGAGCTTAGACCACGTCATGATTATTTATTTTTAAAGAGCTGAATGCTTTCTACACGGCCTAAACATTTACCGAAAATAATTCTTTCGTGCGAAAGTGATCTCGATAAGACAAATTTTGCTCTAAAATGATCAAAGTTTTTTTTAATGGTATTTCAATTTGCCTTAAGAATTAATGTAAATCTGTGCGTTTCTTTCTGCTCCTGAAAGAAATATAATTTAGTTGGTCATTTATTCGATCTTTCTTTTTCCGGAAGATTGTCATCATGTTCTGAATCATCACGCAATAAAGTTTCAATGTCAATGAAATGTTTACGTTAACTGCTTGTGGAAGATCTGCAATCTGGTTTCTTTTACACGTGATGACAAATTTTCCAGTTTGAATCATCGCAATTACCTCATTCGACTTGATAACAACTTAATTTACGGTGCAATCCGAAAAAACGACGGTTTTTAAAGTTGTTTTCTTTCCCCGCTTACCAACTAATAATTAAAATATATAAATATATATTTTTTTTTTATTACAGACCGCGATGCATAGGATTTGCACGACGCCGATTGGGCAGAGGTGGAAGAGTCATATTGGACCGAGCATCAACGAATATGGATGATTTTTGGTCAAATTTGGACTACACCATTATGGAAAGTAGTTCACAAAAGTCCGCCGAAAGTTTTAACGCAAATCCAGCCAACAAATCAACTCAGAGCCCAACCAGAACCTGCCCAACGATAGGAAACAACAACGGAAGATTCGACTATGAAGACGAAGAAGATGAGAACATCTCATGGGACTCGTCGTATGTGTCTGCATTCTGTAAATCGCATATGCCAATAAAACGTCCCAAATTCAATAAATGGGTGCGTGATAGTTTTCATCCTAAGCATAAGATATCAGATAACAATGAAAACAACAACGGTATTAGTAATACAAACTACTGTGGAGTGAACGAAATGGAAGTGAAGCGTGAGCTAATAAACGATGCCGAAAATTCCTTAACATGTACTTTGTCACCAGACAGTTTCGATCAGAATGCTCCCAAGTATCCGAAGCTGTTCGAGGACACAGTACGGAAAGCCACGGAGAAAGTGCTGGCGACATTAAATTCAAACGACGGGAGTGGTGGCAGCAGTAATAATTTTAAAGTTAGTTGTAATAATTTAATCGAACAAAGCTACAATAGTATAAACAGAAACACATCCGACGTTAACAGTTATGTGAAGAGCAATGATACTAAGCCTAATGTGATAAGCGCTGATGTCGTGGTTAAGAAGGAAATAAACGACTCGGCCGACCTAAATATTCTGGACGACGAGAATGTGAATCTAGCCCGTTTGAGTAGTTATATAAATGCCAGTAAAAATAATGCGAATCATGCAGTGGTCATAAAGACGGAACCGGAGGAAACCAACGGTTTGACGATCAACAACAATCAGTTGCCGAAAAGTCAGTTTACCGAAGCCAAGGATGTCCTGCGGAACAGTTCGCTGCTTGATGTCGTCTTTCCCCCAAATGATTGTGAAATGACGTCGTTGGTGGAGGTGCCCAGTGCGTCACCGACAATAAGTAAGCAAATGTCGATCCCGTCCGAGATTTTGAGTGAAATTAAACGGGATTGGTTGCATTTTCGGCCAAAAACACCGCCGCCTGAGTTAGATGAGGACCGAGTTGCAAAGGATATTGTAGGGAATGGTGAAAACACAGAAGTTCCGCCGGTTGTGTCTTTTTCTGCACAGACGCCAATCTCTATCGAAATGCAGTGCTTGAATCGCGCTGTAACGCCTACGTCAATATTCCAAGAGAACGGCTTTGGTACTTCATCAAACTTATGGGAGAACAACTCTGACGATGCTCTGTTCATAACGAAACCATTCACATACGCCGACCTGGAGGCGGACATGCAGCTGCTTCCGTCTGTATTCGCGGCGAACTTTCTTAGTAAAACACCCCCGCGGAGTAATCTGGATGCAGGCAGCCCACACTTGGGAATGGACTTGAATTTAAGCGGTGACAGCTTGAACGACATGAGTTTTTCACTCGGTGAGGATGACAACGAAAATATGCTAGACAACATTCTGCAAGAGTGCCAAATAGACGACTTAAAGACGCTCAACCAAACGACGAACTTTTGGAACGGCATTCTAGACGAAGGCGGCGCTGGTCTACTCGACTGCATCGAAGAGAAAAAATTGTCCAATGATGTGGCCAAGGACGTAGAGGAGGGTGAAAATGCGGGCGCTGAAGTAATGTTGGAGGACGTAAAGGTCTGTGCCAACTCTATTGACATTAACGACAAGTTAAGGAACGTCAATTGTCAGCTTGGCAGTTCAACGTTCTCCACAATAAATGGATTAAAGGACGAAAATTTTTTCAAAAAAGAAGAAATCAAAGAGCAGCTGGCTGAAGTGAATAAGATAGAGCCGCCCGATGAAATTTTAGCTTCACCACCTCCGCCAAGCGCCCCTTCTGTAGACTCATCACAACAAACACCCGCCCAACAGCAAGCAGAGTTGATGCAACAGCAAGGACTGTTGCCCACCTCTGAGTTTGCAAACAACAAGGCCATGATTCAGCGGACCCTTCGACTGGATTCAGTTCAGCAGAAGAATGTTGTAACGCCGGTTGTTACACAAGCTACGGTGACATCGCGTTCACCAGCGCTCACCTCTATGGCTACTACAAACCACACCATATTCGCTACTCCGGATCTTAACGGAAATGGCTCCATGCCACAGAAGATATACATCAAGCAGAGCAACTGCAATGTTGGTGGCGTGGGTGGCGCCAATCAAGTTCCTAATAATCTTAGTCAACAGAACGCAGTCATAACACTGGCAAATGTGAAGTTGGAAAACGATGTGACGTGTGACAGTCTGGGAAACACTATGGTAACTACCAACGGACCGAATCATAATGCTGTCAGCACCTGCAGCGGCAGTGGACTCGTAGACGCTGGTGGAGGGAGTTCAAGTGGAAATGGGAATATAATATCAACCGACAGCATGATGACACACCAGACGCCAATGATTGTGACAACAGCAAAACCACAGCAGCAGACAACGCAACAGATCGTCTGGCGGCAGGTTGGCCAAGGTGCCACTGGAATTCTGTCCACTGATTCAAATAAAATTGTGTGGACCACCAGTAGACCGGCACAAAAGAAGCAGCTCAACGGACCCGAAGGTTAGTCTTTTTATCTCCGTTTTCGATTAAATGTATTGTTCCTATTTGTTTATAATTTTGTTGTTATTTGGTTTGTTTTGATCTCTCTCTAATAAATCATCCTTTCTGAACTTTTTTAGTGGTAGATAAACTGCTTCTAAGTCGAAAGCTGCTACAGCGAAAAGTTCAAGTTGTTCATCAGCAACAGCAGCAACAACAACAACAACAACAGCAGCACCAGCAACAACAACAACAGCAGCAGCAATTTCAAGTCTTAAAAACCGACGACGACAACAACATAACAACGATACTCGACGGCAGCAATCATACAAATCAAAAAACTGTACCTGCCGGAAAGCTCATCAAAATGTCTTCATACCCCGTAGTTGTGTCCGAGTTAAGTGTCCAGCAGCAGCAGAATTCAGCGGCAGTCGCAGCCAATCATAACTACAGCCTGCAGCCATCATCACAACCAATCACTATGGTTACACAGCATTCCAGTGGAGGAGTCTCAGGATCAAGTGGCAACAAACTGATACTCAGCATGTCCAATCCATCGGTAAACGTTACCAATAGCAGTAATTTCACGATTGCCACATCGTCTAGCGACATGCAGAACAAAGTTCACTACAAGGAGATCCCCAATACCAATTTAAAGTTGAACTTTGTCTCAACTGGAACCGTACAGCAAGGAAACATTGTGGTTGACGGAAAGAACACAATAAATGCGCAGAAGATCAACAATCAACAACTGAAAACAGCCCAACTACACAATCAGCAGCAGCATCAGCAATTGCAAAAACTCCGACATGATCGAATTCTTAACATTATTGGAGGAGACACAGCGGACAATAAGCGAGTACTTTACACGAGTGTACTGAACTTGAAAAACTTACAGAAGAATAACCTGGGACAAGTGCAAATGCAAATCACACCCGGCATGGCTTCGTATGTTGGCAAGAATCAACTGCAGCGCATCGGAAATAACCCGACAATATTCGCAAACATGCGATCGCTACCAATTTCAAATCAAGTTGTAAACAGCCAATCTGGAGCGTCAGTGTCAGCGAGTGGAACAACAACAGCAATGTTTACCACAACAGCATCGCCTAAAACAAATAACGACATCTCTGTCAAATTAAATAACAACTCGAACGACATGGCCACAACTTCGTCCACAATAAATTCAGGTACACCAGCCACAGCAGCCACGGCCAACAGTAATTCACTGTCGACGGGCATTAATCTAAACACGACTAATAGGTGAGAAAAGGGGAGATAACTAACGACTATTCACTGCGTAACTCCTGCGCTAGCGGCGGGTATATCCGCTCAACAACTCCAAAGAGATTCAAAGCATTTGCTTATCGTTGTCGATGTTTGCGCGCTATTCTAAAAAAAAAAAAAAAACAAAAAAATCCCAAAAAAATGAAATCTTTTATAAACTCTATGTTGGTCCTGATTTCTACGTTTCCTCTTCCTTCAGCCACGGAGTGTCACGCAATCAGCTCTCTCTCATAAGAGTTTGTTGCCAAATATATATATATGTATATACTTAATGTATTCAGCAGCATCTCCAGCCTATGCAGCAGCGCATCCACAGCAAAATATATCCATCCAAAATTCTGTTAAAAACTCTCTCTCTCTCTCTCACAACAAAGATCACCGCCTGCATTTCCATTTATACAAGGGAATAATTGAACTTACGAATAACTTCGTTATCTTCATTTAATTTCTCCAAGACTGTCGTTGATTCAGAAACAAAACAAAAATTAAATAAAACGTTGTTATTTTATTATTTGAAAGAATTTTTTTTACATAAAAAGAAACTAAACAATGTCATATGTTCTTAGTTTTTATGTTAGTATTAATTTAATTTAAAAACAAAAACAAATGCAAACAAGAAAGAAAAACACACTTATTAAGGTCTTATTTTCAAGATCGCCATTGTAAATAGTAATATATATAATGATATACAGAAAAAAAGAAAAAGAAAGGAAAACAAAATAAATGAATCATATTATGAAAGTAATCAAAGTTTAAATGTATTCATATTTGAAAAAAAAAAAAAGAAAACAAAAACGAAAAACAAGCATAAAGATGAAAATTATACATTTTATCAGCAAAGAAGTCTTATTCAGCATAACGAGTAACGATAGAAAAGCAATTTTAACTGAAACATAGAGGGTGAACAATATAGGAGATAAAATTAACAAAGATTACACCTCACACTGTTCCCATCAAAATAAAATGAAACACATAATGTATTTCCAATACATGTTCTCTTCAAACTCTACTTCATTCTACTCCTCCGAGCTTGACATAATATTTCCAGTTTTGTGCGTGAGGGATCTAAGTTCATAAAATCACTAAAATCTTTTTTCTCTTCCTCTCCTCTTTGTAAACGTCATACAATAAGGTATTTTTGTATAATGTAGCACTATTCTTCATCGAGAAAAAGAAAGGCATTAAAATTATTGTTTTGCTTCAAAGTCTTCGACTTTCTCCTTTTGAAATGAAGACTTGTTTCAAATGGTTTTGGTTTGGTAAAACACTTTAAATGCATGTTGTGCATCTTCAATTGTTATTATTCGTTTTACAGCTTTCACAACCTTATGACAAAATATACATTTGGAGATGTATTATTGAAATTGAAGTGCGGTTGTTTGATTTCCTGTGCCGTGTTACTTTAATTTCTGCCGTTCGAAGTCCCATTACACTCGACAGTCGAATAAGGTTGTAATCGGTTGTTTACTACATCTAAGTTCAAGAGTCCCAAATGAATCAAATAGGTCATAGAAACAAAATAGGAGTGACGCTTTGATCCGCAGTTATTGCACATTCAGAAGCTCTTGTCAGGAAGGCTCTCAAAATCTGTTTTTCTGTACAGTTCGCAGAAAAACACGCTTGTTTTAGATGGTCTTGGAACAGCGATAAGGATACGATGCCAATTTTTAGTTTCAAAAAATTACAATTGTGGCAGAGTTTATAGAGTTTATAAAGTCAGTACAAAATTCACAAGAAGTCTACATAATTTTAAGGACTTTGCACACAGAAGTTAGTGAGTGGTGGTGAGTGTTGTTCTAAACAATTCAGGTGAAGCATATTAACTCGTAGTAGCCTTCCGGTTGTCAAAGGTTAATCTCGTTGGGTTTTCTGGTATAAATCATCAACCTCTCAGTGTATTTTAAATAAGAAATTATTTTGTACATGTCAAATGCACACGGCAGAACTAAAGAGAACAAAGTATGATTTTGGTCACCAAGCAGATGAATTGAAAAATGTTAAACACTTTTATCATTTCTTCCACATGCATTCGGCAAGACGGTGTATGTTCTCCCCAAATTTTGTCAAGCAGCTCGTTTAATTAATTTTCCATCCACTCCTTGTACAAAATAGAAATACAATGTTGAGATATGATGTACTATGTCAAATGAACTTCGCTTATAAATTATTTCCGATACTAAAGGAATTAGAAGTATCACTAAATCAAACTTTTTTTACTTTCCTTGCATACATCCGGCTGAATGAATATTTTTCTGAGAACAGAAAACGTGTTGTTTGGACTTCATTTCTTGCTCGCACATTTCCTTCCTTCAATTTGAAAAGTTCTGGTAAATTTGGAATTGTTGTTATGCGGTGAGGATCTTTAGATTTTATTGTTGACGAAAAAGGACTTATACAATTTGCAAAACAAAAATCTATGATCATTTCCACTCTTACACGCTCGCTGCTATTTACTTTGTTGTCTTTTTGCCGGGTACAAGCTTGTTGAAAGGTGTTTTCCTAATTTAATTTTCACAATTTTTAAATAAAGGCTTTTGATTTTTATCATTCCAAATATGCAAATATTAGTTTTAACCTTGGGTACTGCAAATTATTTTTTCCTACCGCAGTACACAGTATGTAGGTATAATCGACTCTGTTCACTGTGTAATAAAGGTTTCAGCACCGTACACTTATAAATATGATTAATATGTGTGACTTAGGCAATTGGGTCAGTAAGCAGTCATTACAGTTTTTTCTCAGCAAAATAGACGAAATTTAATTTGTTGCGGATTGTTTTTAAGTTGGTGTTGTTTACTAGAGCCAAAGGGTTTCAATAACACGTTAGTCCTTAATGAAACGATTACTGAAAATAAGGCACTAAAGATGAAACGTAGATGCGGAACAAAATTCAGTTTGTACATTTGTGGAACTTTTTCCTAATCCACTTAACATTTTCCCTTTTCTAACTTAACATCATGTATCTTCACATTTTATTCTTATTTGACCTGCATAATACTTCAGTTCTTCTTCTTCGGTTTAAATCGTATTCCTCGACACATTGGAATTCATATTAAATGTATAACCCTAGAAAATACTTAACATTTATAACCTCCAGCAAAGAATAAGGTTAAACAAATTTCTATTTTTAACACGATTACATCTTTTCAAATAAAGGAATGTATCTACCAAGGCGATAGCATAAGATCTAGTTGAACAAACAATTAACAAAAACAATCAACACTCAATATGTGTGTACAACCCAAGTGCGAGGACTCACTCATAAATTTTAGCACTACAGAAATTAACCAAACGGGCAGTCGTCCAACCAGAAATTTTATTGTGATTTTCAAAAATTAACTTTGGACAACAGGATAATTAGCATATATAAATAAAAGTATATCTCGTTTTGTTCCTCTCTAGAGTCTTTTTTTTGTTTTCCTTTTTCGACTCGTATTGTGACAGTTTTAAAATATCGTTTACTCGTTTGTTGGTATATCGTGGAGATAACTTAACAATTACAAGGGTTTAATTTTAAATAACAGAGTACCATTTTCATGTTCTCGTTTATTCTCAAATACATACATATATACATGTTGATTCCGTTATACTCCAACCAACAAACGGTACACTCAAAAAATGAATACTTTTCGAAAATTTAATAAAATCCACGAATTTTGGTCAAAAATACATCTTAAATAAAAAAAAAACAATGTAAGCAGGACTTTATATAAGAATATTTAAAATAAATAATATGTATGTATATGTATGTGTCTAATTAAAATAATAATTATACTATGAAAAACGGTAAAAACAGATTTAAACAAAAAAAGCTGTAGCTCTTAGAATTCTTATTATTATTGTATTACTATTATAATTATTGTTTATCCGTGATTTAATGAGTAAACAATGAAAGATACGCTTATAGATAAATAAACTCAGAATTTGTAAGTAAATTATTGATAAGTTTAATTATAAAACAAAACGACAAAAGGCGTTTTTTTTATTTTCCATTTTTCTGTTTATAAAACTCTTAAAGAAAATAAAACTGATAAATTAAAAAAGAATATTTAATTAAATCAAATTCACGAGATAAATAAAAGGAAATAAAATATAAAAAAATAATGAATTACTATACATACTAACTAAGATTATAAGTACGTGTAAATCTGTAAACTATTATTTAAGTTTAAAAAAATTACAAACATAAAAAAATTAAAAAAATATTAATCAGAAAATCCGTGAAATTTAGGTGAACCGAAAAATTTGGATTTTAACTGTAACATAAATTAATACTAAAAAAGTGAAAAAAAATGAGGCCGAGAAATGAAACGGAATAAATAAATAAGAAAAAAATATATTACAATATAATACAATATTATGGAAAGCAAATAAAAATTGTATTGTTATAAATTCAATAAAGAAAAAACCTAAAAAAGTGAACTCATTTAAATGAAAGAAAACAAAACATTTAAAACAAAAACAAAAAAACTATTAATGCGATGCAAACATTTTTTATATTAAATTAAATTTTTGATGATTAAGAACAAAAAAAGAAACAAAACAAAATGCTTTTACGGTGTTTTTATTTTCATTTTCAACACATTTTTAATCAGTGTATGATTTGGCCCTTGGCTTTTTGGTTAATTGGCTGCAATAGAGCAGATGTTGTTGTTCTAAGTTTTGTTTAGTTTTCCGTTTTTTTATTTCTCTCTAGAAAGAGTTTATGTTATGCGGTTGAATGATTTTGTTCTTTTCCATTGTATGAATGTGTGTCGGTCAATTGCATGGCACGATCTTCTATTTGTATGTTTCTGTTCGGTATTTGTTGCTTCCATTGATTGCCTTGATCGTGATGTTTGTGTTGAAAAATGGATTATAACATATGATCAAAATGTTTACTCAGGTTAAATTTTTTTTTCACTTTCGGCGAAAGATGTTTTTACTGAAGGACATTTTTCTAGGTTTGAGATTTTTAACGAGGAGGTGAGTAAAAGGATTGCTGCTGCTAGTCGTTGACGTAATTCGTATCCCATAGGCTGATAATAAACTGCGACTTATATTTTTATAATAATAATAATTGTCGGCGCTACAATGGTCCCCTACAAAAAGGGACCAGGGCTTAGCTTGCTTATCTCGTGTTGTGCGCGCTACTCTGACGAGTGGAAGGGACCTACAGTTTTCTGCCGACTCCGAACGGCGAAATTTGAGAAGCTTTCTTAGACAGTTATTACTCTTTGAGTGTTGTCAGCAGCTCGAAAGAGGTGGTGCCGTGAAAAATTCGTAAAATTGGTGTTGAGCTGGGAATCGAACCTAGACCCTTTGGCGTGTGAGCGACTTATATTTTTACAACAACAAAATCATGAACTGTAATTTGGATATTGCATTTTATAAAAACAGTAACAAGGAAAGTGAATTAATTATCATTTTATATAGTTTTGTGGTTATCTGAAAGAAATATTCAAGATAGAAGAAACAATTATAAAGACAACTTATTCGCCCATATAACGGTTGTCAGTTACATAAATGAGCTTCTACTTTTTTCAAATGTTTCTTAATTTGCACGATCGTAAATCATTTTATGCGGAGGATATTATTTCTGTGCTCACAAGCGAAAAACCAATAAAGTCCTGAAACGTATTCTTCCGAAAAGGATCAATAAAATTTAATTTTAATATAAGTGCGGATGTCGAAAGGCGATTTAACTAATTTCCTTCTTTCCGTCTATTTCGATGAAAAGTGAAAATGTACTTTTTACATTACATAACACAGCAGGCAGATAACGATGTTGCAAAAAAAACATCTCTTTTCTAAACTTGACTTGGGTAGTTTTTCCTGAGGATACAGATGTAACGTAGTCAAACCTACTTTTAACCTATTGCGGTCATTATTCGGTTTTTCAATTTTCCACTTCTGTATACAAAAATTTAAATTGCGAAAGGATTTTACAAAATACCACAGATCAACACTATCAAACACACTGTTGTCGGTTTTTTGTCGTTTTAGTTACAAGCATAGATATGGCATTTGGTTTTACGTGATCACCCGCCTTGACGGCTTTTATCACGGGGTGCATTTTGCCAAGACTTAACGCCTTAGTTACCCAAGTACCATATTGAGATCATGCTTAAACTTAAACACCTTAGCATGAAGCGAGCCCTTCCGCTCTCTGGGTCGCAGCGCTCAGTTGAGAATGCAACTCCAAACTGAGCCGGTATAGCCCCTAAATCGCCATGCCTAGCTCAGGGTGAACAAAAACTAGACAAGGCAGCACAGTACACTATCCTCGACTCTACCCGAGATGTTAGGTGGTAAACCACAGCCACCACGATACTCCCACAAGGGGATCAGACTGGAATCGAAGTTCCAGGGGTCCTGACCTCCCGTTGCACCAAAATATAGCCTCTGATCAAGCTGTCATTACCAGTCAGGCTCCCTTAAAACCTGCGTCCGTTAGCCGCCATCCTGCCACAAGATGGTCTTTTCTCCACCAGTGTTTTTGTTGACGCTATAAATAGTATTACGGATGGATTCATAAAATAAAGTCACATTATCTGGGGTTACAAGCACGATGCCAGTTTTTTTATAATTGATCGACTTCACTTCAATTTGACCAGCTATGCACACGGTAAGATAATATGAAATATGTTTTACAAGAGCCGTTCATACAAGACCGAACTGCGAAATGCTGACTGCAAAAAAATTAATATTTCTTTGAATATACGTATATAATCATTATTTTATGAGTTTGTTTCAGTTAAAGTTTGAGGATGTATGAGTTTGGTGCTCAAGTTAGGAATAACAAAGGCCACTATTTTAGCCTATATAGAAATGGAATAACGGATAGAAAAAATAGAAAAATAGCGAAACGAAACAAGGGATATCAATCGTTCTATTTAAAATCTGTAAGTGAAAATGTCCATCCAAATTTCCATTGTCCGTGGCAACATATGTCTTGCAACGAGGGCTGTCTGTAAGCAGCAGTCTGTGAAGACACATGTTTTTTAACGATGGCTCTCTTTGCCAGAAATCTTTCAGAAGAGATCAATTCAATCACAAATGAAAAAAGGCAGAAAGGTGGGGCAATGATCGCGTTCCTTATTTTATATTTATTTGTCGTATGTTTATACTATTCAAGTTTAAGAACAAATAAAAGACAAATTACGTGTTTACGTACATGTGCATACATACTCGTATATATTAAGTATTTTTTTTAAAATAAATTACTAACGTGTTCCCTGGAAAAAAATTTTTTTTTTACTTATTTGATACAGGATTTTACTAAATCGACTATTTTCGGGTATTGGCTGAAAATGCAGCATCCACAATAGGAACACGGAACTGACATGGTTCCCTCAAAGAGAATCGGAATGTCCCTCTTACAAAACACCCAGTAACAGGTTTCCACTCCCAGGAATATATACAACTGGTCGAATATCTTGTTTTTTACTGTGAATATGTCCTTATTCCCGGTGAATATTCGCCATTCTCGGAACCGGATGCTGATGCCAGGCTCGAGTGCTGATCGCTCTTTAGACAAAGCCCGAAAGTACTAAAGAACAAAATTTAAATTATACATTTGACATTTGTATTATATTTTGGGGAACTCACCCAATCGTTGGCCTCGGGAATTGTGCCACTTGGTGTGTTTCGTTTTCTTGTCATCATTAAATGCTTCCTTTGCGTGGGTCTGTAAATGGCAATGATCAATAAATGAGTGTTTTCTTTTGAGATTAGAAAGAAAAAGAGGGATGAACTTAACATACGCGTGTATTAGTTGAATAACGACGAATTCTACATAGTTTGGAATCATTTTGATCAGTGTTCGGATGTTTTAGTGTTGCCTCCCTCCGATCTCTTAACCGATTGTCATTCTTTATCTATTTCCAGTATTTATAGACATGCTATGCACGGATAAGGCAGGTAGGTTAATGACTTTTCTGCTTTAAGCAATTACGCTTCCACTTCAAATAATCTTCGTCAAGGACACATTTTGGGAATTTCCAGTCCTGGCATATGTTTGCAATCATAGGCAAATAATTAACATATCCATTACAGGTAGTCTAGAAGAAATTAAAAAAAAAACAAACTGCAGATCTTTAAAATTGTTCACACTTTTTTGCCTGCAGAAACTGTATCATTTTCGTAATCACTTAATAACTGTACATCACATTTACAAGCTCTGATTTTACACAGAAGAGAATTGAGTTCCATAATTGCTTTGGTGGATCCTGATTGTTTCAATGTTGTCAAACTATTCGAATTCAACACTTTCATATAACATATCGAAACAATTTTATAGGGTATGATTCGTGATAGAAAGTCTTGGATAAAGAGTTTATCTGTGTCTGAGGTTTGAGAATGTAAACTAAATTTCGGGCTCTGTTAACTTTACATACTGTGACATGCGGTGGCTTAAGATCGACTTCCTACCGTCACATTACCTCAGCAGGAGAAAACTAACCAACTGGAACATAACTGCTCTTCATAGTGACTCCTTAGTACACGTACAAATTGACTACCACAAAGATAAGGCTGGAAGAAGATTTAAAAAAAAATGTTATGTGGCAAAAATAAACACGAGAAATTCGAAAGAGGATGACGGATTGCTCACCGAAATGGATATATGTATAACAAATGGGGTGTTGAAAAACGAAAGATCTGTAGTGTGGGGAATTCGCTACCAATAAAGGACATTTGAAGATTTTTAAACCTTCCAAAATTTTACGAAAACAGGCAGACGCGAATATATTGAATTTGAAAATTCCTTCGTATTCTCTGGTATTTATACCGTATGCGCCAGACGCTGTTAGGTCCGCAAATTCGGCTTCCCACAGCACCTGCCCAACGTTTCGACTTTCAGCATATGATAACATTTATCATTAATAAACATTAATAAATGCTGCAACACAACAAGTTCACGTCGGGTTGTACCGGACAGTAAATAAATTGATCACTCTTATAAGACAAATACTAAACGATATTAGTTCTTTATTTTAGGTCATATTACAGCACTTATTCTTTCAACCGTCTACTTCGGCGTTGTCGTACAGAGTGTCTCTCTCCTGTTCGTATTGCAGGTTTCTTTTGCTTTCTCGCAGCGTTGCCGTGGTGTCACACTTTTAAGTTTGTGTGTAATTTTTTCCTGCTTTGGGAAAGCAGGAAGCGTCAATCCTCGGATAAGTTCTAAGCGCCGTCGTGAGAACTTTGGTGTAAATCATTCTTGAGCTTTTCTGAAGTAAAACACGTCTACTGAGTGCTATCGTGCGCATTTCCTTGTAATTCGTGTCGGAGCTAACTTAAAGGAACACATAATCCAACGGAAATACTGGTAAGCACAAGACCGGCTTGAGGACTCCAACAAACACCCATTTGATTCTTTATATTGTATTTTCTCCAACGAGGCATAACAATATCGGCTGAAATATCACGCAAATATAATTTTTAAATTGAAAAGCTAAAATTATCGTTTGTCATAACAGAAAACAAGTCCAGGGACATATAGGGGGCGCCACTAACAAAAATGATTGATTTAATATTAATGTGATGTGTTAATTTAGTTACAAATGATTTCGAAAATAAACGTACTTTGTTTAGTTAAATGTATTACTATTATTTTTATATATTTTAAATTTATATATAATTTTATTGTTTCAATAAAAAAGATCCCCTGATGAAGGCAGCAATCCCTGCCGAAACGTTGGGATAATAACAATGAAATAACCTAGTTTCATTGAAAATCAACAGTGACCAAAAAAGCCGACGAAGGAAAGACAGTTTCCCCTGCATAATATATAATTTATAACAAATATTGCGTCCTATTCTCTTAAAAACTTTATTCAAAGTCGTCTGAGTTTGCCTTGATACTACAGTTAGAATAACAATGTGTGCAAATTCACGAAACAACGTTGGTGTTTAATACGATGAAGGATTGCTTTATGGGGTTAAACAGTCGCACCAGAAATTTGCAAATACTTTGAAAATTTTGCAGAATGTCTGACTGTCTAAAGTTTTATACAATCCAGTGTCTTTACATATTTTTAGTAAAACCAGGATAAAAATTTAATTCAAATACAGATGATGTGATAGTAAGCTGCAGAATTAATATTCGCAAGTTATTGAATATAATGTTGACATCCACATCGGAATATGAAATATCAAATTTCCGTAAATGAATTGTGAGTTGATAGTACTTTAAATTTCCGACAGCGAATTGGCGTTTTTTCTGTAGGAATACAAAATACATATTTTTAACTTTCGAATGTGCAGCTAGCTAGAGTCTAACAACTACAGCAATGTTTACTGAAGTCCCATCCTAGTTGCAGGCTTCAGTCAAATCTATGTATACATATTTATATATGAACATTCATGTGTATTTGGCAAGTTAAGCTAGTCAAAAATTTTGTAAAATTTAGTTGCGTGAGCCATGCATTGCGTAGCCATTATGCAGTCATGCAAAATACGTATGTATCGAATTATGTATGTACACACTTCATACCCCGTAACAACAGGCAACAACGAACATATCATACACCTACAAGCCCATCAAACCAAATTTACATGAACATCATACTTCTACGTGTGCACTCACTACTGTACTTCACAACAGTTGTTGAAGAGTCTAGGCATCGTATGAGTGCTCTGTCTGGCAGACCGGGAGGGGAATCGAGCGCGGGATGCCGAATAAGGCTAACTCCCTTCTTAGACATTGTTGAGAACTCTTATGTTGTGCGTAACGTTGCAAGCAGAAAATATTGTAAAGTAACAACGTTTAATAAATTCTTCTGATTGATTCTCTCAAAGATTTACTATACCTATGAAACCAGTTGGCACGTATTCCTTATGCGTTCGGAAATAAACTTAAGATATATAGAAATGAGGCGCTCTGATGAATTAAAGACATTGACAGTCCGTCAACTTTCTAAACCTACGCATTTTGGATTTTGTTGACTCTTTTCTTACTTTTGTATTTCATTCGTTTTCTGAAACGAATGCAGGTGTAACAGATCACTGTCATCCTCAATTTTACTGTTTTAGGAGAAGTGAAAAAAAGGATCATTTGTCATTGAGTTTTTATACCATACTATAACAAATAAATTTAGGCAAAATCTTTTTAAAGTAATTTATTTTGAATTTGTACGTATTTCGCTTCTATTTGTGAGTTTTGAATAGTCCGGTGTTTTTTTACAGTAACTAATTCTTTTTCTAGTTCAAAATTGTTGTTATAAACTGAACCAAGTTAGTGCCGAGGTGTGGTAGGTAATGGCCCACATTCACACGCAGAAGGTCCCATGTTCGATTCCTGGACTGAACAAATCGCAAGAGTAATATGTTTTTTATAAGTCTCTTCTTAAATTCCGTTGTTTGGATATGACAAAAAACTGTGGGAGCATACTCGCCTTCACAACACAAATATTATAAGCTAAACATTGTTCCCTTGTGAACTGTTGTTCCATCCAAGCAAGCAAACTTCTCCTGAAAACAGTTTCGTTATATGTGTATCTGCTCCAATGTTGGGCAATTTTTAATCTAATAATGACTAATGACTAAATTAGTCATTAATTACTGAATTCAAGCAACTAAGGACTAATTTATTCATTAATCATGAAAATAATGTTGACCAATAAATTATTCATTATTCGCAGAAATTACTGATGACCAAATCAACCATTATTCATAAGTTATTCAACTAAGTTAATCATTAGTCATTAATAAAGATCATTTATTCAAGCCATATCTCTGTTCCTAAAAAAAATATAAGACAAAGTATTGAGTTATATCAAATGATAACAATCTTTAAAATATTTTTTGTTTTCTGGTGATTTCTTACCACATACTTTTTGCAATTGAAGTTTGCCCGCGTACATATAATATATACAGCACTGTGTAAAATAATAGCACCATAGTCGACTTTGTCATTATGTTAATTACTTTTTTCTTTGATCAGACATTTATTGCACAAAATCTATTACATTAGTCATAAAACCCATAAAGAATACATTCAAAAATTCATCTAGTCATTAAAAAAAGTCTCGTTACCGGAAATGCAAATATAAGCTTGTCAAATATCTCGCTTCCGCTTTTTTGCTCTTCATTCAATGGTTCATAAAAAGTGTTACACTAATCGGATTTAGTTCTAATCTGTTTCCATCTAGATGGCAACATAATACCCACATCGTAGAAGCCCCCCTCCTTATTTGCGAAGAACTCGGATAACCACTTTTCACAAGCCTCTTTTGAGTCCTACTTCACACCACCAAGGGCGTTCGCCATGGACAGGAACAGGTGGTAATCACTTGGCGCTATGTCCGGGCTATACGATGGATGCGATAAAACCTCCCATTCGAGCTCCCATAGCTTCTGACAAGTCATCAACGAAGTGTATGGTCTGGCGTTTTCCTGGTGGAACACTACCCCCTTCCTGTTGGCCAATTCTAGACGCTTCTAGTCGATCGCCCGCTTCAAGCGGTCCAGTTGTTCGCAGTAGATAATAGAATTAAGCGTCTGGCCATATGGGAGCAGCTCATAGTGGATGATTCCCTTCCAATCTTACCAAACACACAGCAAAACCTTCCTGGCCGTCAATCCCGACTTGACTACCGTTATTGACACGATTCACCGGCCTTCAACCACGACCGTTTTCGCTCGATACTGTCGTATGTGATCCATTTTTTGTCGCCAGTCACCATCCGCTTCAAAAATTGGGCGAGTTCGTTCCCTTTCAGCAGGATATCGCAGGCGTTGATTCGGTCCAGAAGGTTTTTTTGCGTCAAATCATGCGGCACCCAAACATAAAAGCTTTTTTTATATCCAGCCTTCTGCAGATGGTTTAAAATGGTTTGGTGACTAACTCCCATCTCCTGGGCGATGTCACGAGATGCCGGTCTAACTCGATGATTTCCATGATTCGATCGGTATTCAATGTCACAGATCTTCCACCGGCTGGCTTATCCGTGGTGTCGTTTTACCGGCTCTAAATCGTCGAAACCATTCCTCCGCGGTTCGAAGTGATAGAGTACCATCCTCCAAAATACTATTAATCTCACGGATCGTTTCTCTAGCGGATTTGCCTTTAACGAAGGAAAACTTTAAAATAGTTGAACACAATATCTAAACTTATCATGCATAGCGTCGTTTTGTAGGTTATATCAAGACCTTTCAAATGATGTATAGTATTACCAGATACGGGCTCTGTAGTGCTTTGTACATAGCCGGAAAATTCAAAAGACAAAAAGGCGGAAGAGCGATATTTGACAACCATATATATGCGTAAATTCCGACATGCCCGCGATTGGTGGGTAATCATGGTACACAGTTAGTCATTACTACACATTAATCATAAATAACCTTCAATCATATGTGTGAATAAACAAAATTCATAAAAAAACGTTAGTCATGAATAAATCTGGCAAATAAATTATTCATGATTAACGTTTAGTCATATTGCTCTAGTCATTAGTTATTTAATGCGCAACTCTGATTAGCTCCTTAGGGAAAAATTCAATAGTTTTCCGCTCATAACACTTGTTCGCGGCAATGCATGACAGAATTTAATACTGTAGGTTAATACCTATGATGTGATGAACATTTTTTGCAACAGACTGTACATTACAGACCGTGTAACGCTGGTTACAAACTGTGTGTTTTACTTCAATAAGAGCCGTTTTATTGATCAGGTGACACGAAGTCTCCAATCCTTTGTTTACTCTCCGTATGATTATATAAGCAGGGTGCACAGAATAAAGAAGTAATTGTCTGCAGAATCGTCTTTCTCTCTTACTCCTTCGTAAATTTTTTTATACTGTATCATATTATAGCTTGGCAACTATATTTCTCACTGGAAAGTTGGACATATGAAAAACATACAATGTAATGCTCCATCCATTCTTTTGCAAATACACACAATAAAATAAACATCAGCTTTTTTTCAAGTATAACATATTTTTTTATTTCGGATCATAAATGAAGAATTTACAATAACTTATGAAGACAAAATAACCGATTACAAAAATATAAATTTATTCAAGTACGATAATGTAATTTCATAAATCGAATATTTTGTTTTTAATTTGAATCATAAGATTTCGTTTTATAACGCTCTCTAAAAATACAATATTTTTTACCATATACATACATATATATGTATGTACATATATGTATTTGTATAAAATTCTGGTGGCATACATACTGTATGGTGTATGTCGTTTCGTTTGTTGTGCTTTTATATAACCCAAGAAAGCAAGTTCAAATTAAACATGAAAGTCTACAAAACAAGAATACCACGAAATTTCAATCATATGAAGGGGGTATAGGGGGCACGCGAAAATAAGGAAAGTAATTCAAGTTAAAGGACAAATCTTTGAAAAAGTTCAAAATATGTTGGATGGTTTATAAACAAAGCGTTTTGCAAAAAATATTTAAGAGGTCTGTTAAACTTATTTCTCAATGAAATTATTTAAAATAAGCACCTATTCCCGATTAAAATTGGAACTTATGGATGATTGTGACATTTACAACAGACAAACAGTAGCCATTTCCATAGGATGGAGTATTCATAAATTTCAGATTAACTGTGACTAACAAAGACCTGCACTATGCGTATTCATAAAGTAAGTTCTCCGGTGACAAAACTAAATTAAGCAAACGGAAAGAATCTCTGCAGATAAATTTGAAAATAGAAAACTGATTTTAGGTTGTTCGCATACACAAATATAAATGAAAATGATCTGAGTTTGAGACATTCGTCAAAAGCGGTCACGTTATTTATAATTTGTCTACCCTGTGTGTAGGCAATACTATAATTGTAAAGAAAAAATAGTGTATTTTATGTATCATACTGAGACTCATTGTCAAGAACAAAATTTAACAAGGGAAAGAAGTAAATTGAAATTGTAGTGAACAATGCCAACGTAAATGTGCCAAGTATATGTTGAAGACCTTGCTTTGAATTTAGCACTCTTTTAACGAATACGTTCATGTCGGGAGTCTTTTCTTTTAGATTACTAAACCCTTTATATAAAATAAAAGAATTAAAATCAGTAACCGTACCTTCACCTTTTCATTTCACACAGCAGCATAGCGACTTTCTGAATTTTACTGAATTTGTATTATGTAGTATTTTCATTCATCACTTGCTTCTTGTCTCCATTTGCCGAGTTTTATAAGTTCATGAGTGATGTTTAATCCTTGGAAATCAGTATGAAGAATTTTTTTTTATAAAGTTAACGAATCAATTGATGCGGCTTTTTTCAATCAATAGGTACAAAATGTGGAAGCATATTTAAAGAATAGCACGGAATTTACTGTTTGCAAATTTTGATAATAAATTTTTCAAAATGTTTGCATATCCTCAAAATTTCTGTGCTTTTCATTAATTAATTAATTAATTTTACAGCACTGGCTTCAGTATATTAGCTTAAGGAATAATGGAATTTAAACACAACGAAGGGGCATAAATAGAAACTAAATGAGCAATAATGAACTCAGACGGAAATTATTTTAAGTGAATGAACATCTTCAATTTATCAGATCAGGTCTCCTTCAGTTTGTGAAACGTCTGCAATCCTTTTTGCACAAGACATATTAGACTGATGCCCGTCAGTTAAAAGTGCGTACTTTCCTTAATTAAAAGACATAAATATAATTAAAAGCAAACAAAACAGCGATAAGCTTCTTCTAGTAACACTTCAACTGCTAGACTATGAATTTCAGTTTTCTGACGAATTTTTTTTAACCAGAACCCCAAAAAACTTGCTATCCAAAACGCAATGTCAATATATGGTTAACTTTTAAAATCACCTCAAATACCTTCATCTATCAATAGTTCATCTGTACACATTTCGTCCTCAAATGACAATTTATCAAAAATACTTTCGCGTGGTTTTGTATGAATATTTAATCACTCTGATTTTGTACTATAGTTTTTGAGAACATAAATTTAATAGGATTTTCAAAGTGTTTATTTTCAGCTTTAGGCTGCTTAAAAATTTAGAGATTACATACAAGATTTGTAGATTTCATGGCACATATAAATCAACTTCCATGATTAACTGCACTTACTTCATGTGATAAGCATTGTACTTTGTATTTTTTCATATTTTTTTTTGTTTTAATTTTTCTGATTTCCTGAATAAACTTTTTACAACAAAAGTCTACAATCAAAAAGAACTTAAAGTATGGTGTAAGAGTGTTGAAAACCAAATGTTTTTAAATAGCGTCTATACAAACTGTGTTGAAAATTAAATATTTTTAAATAGCATCTATACATTAGTTAATGAACATACATCAAATCCAATTCAAAAGTTAAGAACAAAAAAAAAAAAACATTTTCAGTAAAACAAAAATTATTCGTCTATATTTTCGTATAGAAGATCTCTTAAATATAAATAACATAAGTTCTATTGTAGTTTTGTTTAGTGGTAGCGTCGGGGGAAGATAAGAAGTTTGGATAGTTGGGGAGACACTAAGTAAATAAGGATTCGCAAATCTTTTTATTTTGGGTCACACCTCACTTTGGATTTCTTTGCAATTTCATTCTTTTATTTGGATGTGCGCTATTTGCGTGAAAATTAAAATTTAGTTTCTCAAAACGTGCGCTTACATATATACCTAAAGTGAAAGTTTACCTATTTAATGCCAACGGATTTAGTATCATACCGGATCCGGAACAATCGTTTGTGTTCATCGTTTGGTATCCAGTTGTGTTTGGGGTGGTAGATGTGGTGGTTGAGGAGACTCCTGAGTGTGTACAAACAAACAAAAACAGAAAGCAGACATTATAGGGACCAAGGAATGCCGGGCGTTAGTTGTTAGCAACTCACATTAAGCAAAAGCCGTTTCGATGTGAGCCTTATGACATACCTGTGTTTTCATCAGAAGCCTGCACTGGACTTGAGGGTGGCGATGGTGAATCCAATGATATGATTGATGAATCTGGAATTGATATAAATCGATAGATAATTATTGCAAGATGGTTGTAATATATCAAAACTCAAAAGTACCTTACTGCGTAGTAACCTAAGCCTACTTTTCTAATATCTTTACCAAATTAAACGTGGATGTATTAGAAAATCTCAGTCAGAAGTGTGAAACGGAAATCAAAGATAATCTTTGGAAAATGATCGAGCAAAAAGTTTATGAAAAGATAAAGTGGCCCCGGGGAGTTAAAAAAATACGCACTTCGCCAAAGTAGTAATTTAATATATAAACTTAATATGTGTCATCTTCCGTACTGGCTTAGATGAAGGTATTGTCACCAGATATAATATTACAATGAAATGAACACATTCCAGTTCAATCCTTCACCCCCCAAAACAACTGTGCATCGACTATAAAAAAGCAACATATGTACATTAAGAATCCCCTTCCCCTTTCCCTCTCGTCCTTTTTACCTTCGGCCCATGCTGTGACTTAATTTCAGTCATTTAAGGGTATAAACAATCCCTTTAGTGCCCGCCAATTATAAAAAAAATCAAGTATCGACTTAAGCAGAAAAGGCAATACACAGAAGTCAGGTGATTATAACGATCAATATTTCGGCCTTCGTTCCGAATTGGACACTTTAACCTTTTAAATAATACGCAAGACACCTTTAAAAATGACAAGACTTTCAATACTAGACAAGTCATCCGATTTCAGTGTCAAACACTGTCTCCAATCACAGGAACAGTAAAGAAACAACAAGGCCTTAGGAACGGTGCGGTTTAAATTGCTTAAATGGGCGACGTACACTTTTTGTTGACGGCAGGGATACATTGCAGACCATGTGCATGTTTGCATTACGGGCAGTTCCCTTTAAACATGCTTCTCGCCGACCGATCGAAGAATGCATTTTTTTCGTAATTAGAAAAAAAAACTCTAAGCAACGCTTAAGATTGCTTGGTCATGTAGAGTGTATGCACATCACTGTTCCGGCTTGAAAAGTTTTCGAGTCTGAGCTAATGGGACTACGCAACAGAGAATGGCCTAGGCCGAGGTGGCGATCAAGTGGAGAAGGACATCATCTAACTTGGAGTGCGCACCTGGAGTGCTGGCGAAAGATTGTGCTGGCTGGAGAGACATGTTGGTGGAGGCCCAGGTACACCCCGGACCGTAGCGCCATACGAAGAAAAAAAAGAACTGTAAAATAACAACAAATATTGAGAACCCAATACGAGCTAAATGAGTGAAAAAAATAGTGTAATTTTATAGTAACATATGTTTTTCAGGGACTAGTGGAATGCTTATTTCTTGCAGTCAATAAGTTTCACTTCATTTAATGCATTCAGCGTTAGTTGATGGCTGTATATTAGGGATGTTGCGGATGCCGATTTTTGCACATCCACGGATGCGGATGTTTAGGATCTCAAAGATGAAAATATATGAATGAGAGTATTCAAATAACAACATTATTAACATTTTTCTTAACTTTAATTAGTAATAATAACAATTGGATGGCGCGACAGTCCACGTGGGGACCTCATCAACTGTGTTGTGGGCGCTACTGTTCTCTCACGAGTAGAAGGAATTTACAGTTGTTTGCCGACTCCGAACGGCGAAATTTGAGAAGCTTTCTTAGACAGGTTTTACTCTTTGAGTGTTGTCAACAGCTCGAAAGAGGTGGTGGTGTGAAAAAATCGAAAAATTGGTGTTGGAAGCTTGGAATCGAACCTACACCCTTCGACGTGTGAGCGGTGCACTCTACCAACTAAGCCACGGCGGCCAATTTAATTAGTACGTGAAGTTAAAAATATAAACGTGATGTACCCGGTTCTTGTTCTTCTACTGTCGAATCCGTCATTTTTATTTATAGGTAGGTAGGTAGGTTAAGTTGGCTGATGAATGCACTTAGTCCCATACAGGACCATTGTGCTACCACACCATGTGGGAAGAATCTAAAACCAGCTGGAGCCGATAACAAAGTTTAAAATGTCGGTGGGAGGGGTTTTATTGAGATCATGTAGGCCGTTGAGGAAGTAGCTTCCAAAGTGCTTGTGTCTAAGGCGCGAGGGCGCCGGATATGTGCATAACAGGTGTAGGAGACTTTCTGATTCTTCCTCATCCCTGCAGCTTCTGCAAAAATCGTTTGAGGGAGCCCCTAGCCTGCTAGCATGCTCACTGATTAGACAGTGCCCAGTTATGACTTCCATGACCAGGCTTATGTCTGATCTTTTGAGCGATAGTAGCAGTCTGTAGCGTTTGGGTTCAAGAGAGGGCCACACCTCCTTGGAGACGCGACAAAGATTATGGTTAGACCACCTTTGATTAGTCTGATGGATCGCGTTCAATTGCAGTTCTGACTTGCATGTGGCGAGAGGGATACCGAGGTGTTTGTGTTCCTGAAGTAGTGGTTGCGTTAAGCCTGGCCAATTCGTCTGCTTGACAGTTACCCGCAATGTCTCTGTGACTTGGCACTCAGCACAGGCATATATTGAACTGCTCAGCCATCTCATCTAAGGATGTGCGGCAGTTCATGACCGTCGTAGAGTTTGATGAGATAGATTCCAGGGCCTTGAGTGCTGCCTGACTATTCGTAAGAATAAGGATATCAGCTGAGGATATTCTATTCCTCTTCAGCCAAGACAGTGCTTAGCGAATGACCATTACTTCAGCTTGGAACACGCTACAGTGATTGGGAAGTCTGAATTTTAGACTAAGGTTAAGATCCTCAGAGTAGTCTCCGCAACCAACGCCTTCGTTTGCGAAGATCTAAGTAGGTGGTGATAATATATAAATTCTTCTCTCCCAAGCTTGATATTTCACGTTTCATGGTATGTCATGTTAAACAGTTGTCAGCTTTTTGTTCAAGCATTTAATTATTGTGGCTTCCTCAAAGGTCGCGGTAATTAAATTATTTTCAATACTTTCATTATCATTGATGTAAACTCTTAGGGCATCCTTCACCTTTAAAAGCCCTCGAGCATGTAACTTTGAGCTTAGGTTGATTCAGTCTTTCCTAAATTGTCTGCAGCTACTGCACAGTCTTGACATACTTTGAACTGAGGTTGGTTCAGCCTTTCCTGAATTGTATACAGCTGTTTTTGAGCGATAGTAGAATGGTTAAAATGAGTTGAAATTTTCTTACATTTTTGTTTGATTGTTTTTAATGTCTTCTTGGGAGTCTGAACAATTGCGGATAGCAAGTTGTATCTTATGTATGAAGAGTACAATCTATTTCTTTCAAACCTGTTAATTAATGCTTTAACTTTTTGAGCAACTTTTTTTTTCATATAATTCTTTGCATACAAAACCAGTGAAAAATTACGTCCCCGAAAGTCATATCTTGGTTCCAATTCTTGTATCAATCTACGAAAATCACACAATTAAAAGGTACATTTTAAAGTGTAATCATTTCTCCAATGAGTTTATCAATTTTTTTTTCGAATTTTACTAATTTCACCTTTAGGAATACTTCTTCTAACGACAGTTGTTTTCTTGCTTTCTGCAAAGAAGTCACAACTTTGTCTGAAACAAAATTTAACTGTTTTTTTTTAGAAAGGCTACAAGTGACGGAGTCATGTTGCAGCAACAAGTAAAAATTATGAGGGAAATATTGCCGCAACCACAGTCAACTTGTCTATGAAACTCAATAATGCCAAGGTTAAAATAATTAACAAACATTTTATATGGAGAAACGTACTTGTATCCGATTTTATGTTCTGCGTTTGTTTTTACCTACTAATGAAAAGTTTTGTTGAATGAATCGACTTTAAATGATTTTTTAAAAAATACTCGAAATATCGAGCCTTTGTAAAACAACTTTTCCTAAGCGCAGACAAACACAAGAAACATATCATTCACCACAACCTACGTGTCGGACCATGTCGCGAATTTTTTCGCTCGATGTTACATGCGACCGGCACGAGCCATTCGCCTATTCTGTCTTATTGCTTTCCTGTTGCAACTTGTCTTACATCCGCATGAAAATTCGCTTAATTATTGGGTATGTTCAAATCTATGCGGAAGCTCCGCTTTTGCAGATGCGGATGCGATCATACGCAACATCCCTACTGTATATGCATTTCGGGATATGTAAGCTTCTCAAAATAAAAAGTTTTTTCAGACGTATGCGCTTACCTAAATGAACTATTGCAACTCTCAACATTTCACACCCTAATATTTTCGAAAACTCGTTTCGAATTTTCCTACTTGAAGTAATATGTATCTTCAGAATTTCGAAAAAAAAAATTAATGAGCAGGCATCCATGTTATCATTCCAGTCGAGTAAATTGGTAGCGGAATAAGAGATACAATTAAATTGAACGTCCTAAGTAAATGTACACAAAAGCATAGTACTCGCCCAACATTACTCTGACGACTGCTATCTAGTACAACGTCTCATAAGAACATCGCCAGAAATATTAAAATTCTATAGGAATTGATTTGTTTCGATTTGGCTAAACAAACATATATTGCATTTAAGCAAAAGTTAAGAGGTTTTTCGAAAGAGAGAGTTAATAAAGAACGTGCATATAGATGGACTGTTCGAACATTTGAGATGCGGTCGTGACAATTAAATGTAACTTAAAATAATAAAATAAAACTGTAAGAAACCATTTCAACTTGTTCGGAATAAAACAACGATTTTTTTAGTTTATATTTAATTTTTTTTTAATATAATCTTTTATTCAATACGTTTTTTTCTGAAACAAATCTATTTACACAAACACAGGCATATACTATATGTATAATTAATTAATTTTAACATAGACATAACTTACACGTTAAATTTTCTTTGTATTACGGTAGGAAAGTACAATGTTGGTTTTGTGTGTTTCTTAAATAAAATAAATTCATTGATTTTATTTCATCTTTTTCATTCGACAATAGAAATGATTTCTTTACAGTTTATACCTAAATTTACTACAAAAAGTATGTATATGTGTGACTAAATTAAGATTGATGACAAATATGGAGACAAATCAAAGCTGGTTGTATTTAACTTACAATCTAGAAAAGAAGTTATTTTCGTATTTACAATATTTAATGTTTTTTATTTTTTGTTTCAAGGAACATTTCGGTTTAAAATAAATAATTGTGTTGAGTTGAGGTACATATAAAAGAAATTGTCTGTTTTTGTCTTTATCTTTTATTTTGATCGATATGATGAATGAGATTTTACTGAATGTTACTTAAAAGGAAACTCAAATGTCCAATATCTTGATGAGCGCATTCTAATTAAAACAAGAAATGAAGAAACTATGACATAATTGGTTCAATTCCTCTTATTGGAATATGACAGAGTGGAAACTTAAAATTAAAACGTAAGAATTACATTCCTTGTCTTTCTACTTTTTTGTTTTTGTTTCATACAATTCAGGTGTAAGCTGGAAGGAAAGAAGGAGAATACGGAAGAAAATACACATCTCTAGTTATTGCTAGCCGAATCATGCTCCATGAACTGTACACCCTCATCACATTCTTCCACTTTATTACCATCCACTATAGTTGAATTGTATACATTTTTCGGTTTATTTATTTTTATTGTTAATTTGGCCAAAAATGCATCAAGTCAGGATTGGATAAGAGAAAATGTGTCATTTTATTGTATGCAATTCATTATTAAATGTACACAACATTCCATCCATCTACATTCGCACAAGAAAAAAAAATATAAAAAGGAAAGAGAAAAGAAGCATAAAGCACAGAAGAAAAATAAAAAAAATAAGAATAGAAAACATTAACAATTAAGAGCAAAAACCATGATAGCCCCTCACTCTCTCTCTCTTTCTCAAATGTTTGGAGTTGTGGAGGAGACAATGGCATTGGAATTAGTGTCGAGAATTTTACGAGACCTCAGCACTCGAGTATTTGACGATTGAAGTTTTTTAACAAAATAGTACTCAATGGTGTCCAGACGACTATTTATACTGTTGAGATTGGCTTTAACTCCCTGTAGTGACTTCACTGTGGAAGAGGCGATAGAAGGAAAATAATATAAACACATACAATTTTTGTATAACCTTGGATACAAACACCACAATGAACAGTCAACCTTCTCCACGTATTTTCTTATTGTGACTAGACAACATAGAGACAGTCAATAGTACATTTTGGGCAAAGACTGCAAATTTGTCAACATAGGAGGGAAAACATCAATGAAATGCGAATTTTCATTGCCGCAAATCTTACTTTTATGCCGTTTTACAATGTCGATATTTCGATATTTACTCAGAATGAAATCATACTTATATCAAACAGAAATCATTTTTACAGTACCTAATATAGATTCCTGAATAAAAAGATAATCTACATGCTGATTATTGCAATTCCAGGAACAAAATATATTTTTTCTTTTCAGAGTTTGGCTTTTATAACTTGTTATTGCAAATCATAAATTTGATTTGAGCAGCACTTCGGACATGCGAAATGAACATTTTTGCATGACAGAACTATAAATACGTGGAAAAGCCGAAACGAACACGGATCCTTGCAACAAGTGATTGATGGCGAAAAAAAGGTGGTGATTGAAAAGGATAGGGCGAACTCTGTGCCAAATTGTAACGCTGACTGAAAAAAAATTACAAAAAGTTGCATCTATAAAGGGGTACAACTTCGCAAACAAATTTTTAGCTAGCGAGATAAAACCAACAACTTCTCTCAAGTATTTGCTTTTCATTTAATATTTTTCTAAAAACGTAAGTTTTGCTATGATCTAGTTAAATATTGCCGTTTTTAAAAAGAGGGCTTGTTCGGTTACAGCTTGGGGAAAACACAGCTACAATCCGAAGAATCTCATGAATCTTCAACTCCAACCATTTGGAACCACACAGTTGATCCGAGTCTTAGGTCTACTAAGAACATTGTCAATCAAAGAAGTCGAAAAAAGGCTTTCAAAACACCTTGTACTTGAGGCAAATATGTATCTTGAAAAAATCGTTTTTGGAAATAATGCTTCTTTTTACTAAATTCTATTTTTTTTTTTTAATGTAAAAGACAAATGCGTTAATTTAGCTCAACTCAAGAGCTTCAGATTCGTGAGATCACATTTTATGTCAGAAAGCTATACATAAACTCATACCTGAACCCTCAAGGAGTCGAAGAAGGTCTCATGTGTAATTAGAAGCTTGGGCAATCTAAATTTAAAAGTTTACCTAAATTTATCGCGGTCAAAGTAAAAACATCGACGAAAATTATCTAGTGGACGATCACCTTAATCCACGAAAACCACCTAGTGAAACGAAATGCCAAGAATACCTACCCCCTACCTACCTTTGTTAAGTGTTATTAAATTCCAAATTTCTGGATGAATTCTAAGTTATCCGTTGCTCCTACTGTTTTGCCTGGGTCTATGTATGCACAGAGAACCTAGACACGAGTATTGACACAGATATTGTTTTCATCACAGATTCCTTGAAGTGCAAGTTTGTTGTATTTCAAAATAAGCGACTGCACTATCCTCAGTGCCCTAGTTCTTAGCCTGAATTTGGGTTTTGTATAACCAGTAATTCATTTCTATTTTGAAAGAGCGTTTTTAATAGACTGTTGTCATCAGTTGTGTCTGAGAAGGAAGAAGGGAACAGAAATTCTTATTAAGACCGTTGTCTCTTCTTCTAAGCGCATAAGACGACAACATACAAATATGAATCACGCTACTTAAACAATATCAAACAATACCACATAAGGTATGCGCATTTATAACCTATGTAATATTTCTCCCTTACACTAAAATAGAACTTCAGATGTAAAGGCAACTTGTGGTAACGATGTCATAAAAATAATCAACAAAGTCGCAACTTGCCAATTTTAAGTTCACGACGGTGATAAACTTTAGACATCATGGGATCAACCTTATCAAAAGATTAATAAACAGGAAGATGCAAATGGCAAATGAGGATGCAGATCGACAAATTCCCAGTCGCTTGTATCTAGAGGACTTCGAACCAATGTCTTCAAGGACAGCTGAAACTCAGACAGTGAGGTTGATAAGATTTGCTATTTGGTCGCATTATCAGTTGTCAGCTTATAACCAAAGGCAAAGAACAGATGATGTGTTTTATTTCATTATGTTATCTGTTTAATAGGATTACAAAAAAATTGTCTACTTTGAACTTTTACCACCCAACCGAACGATCAATTCTGTGGTATTTTGAACAACTAACAAAATTAAACAATGGAATTGGGAAAAAGCGACCCGAATTGATAAATTGAAAATGTGTTGTATTCCATCCATTGGGATATTTTACCACATCCATCATAGTCCTGACCTTGCTCCATCTGATTACTTTTTATTTCAATTTTTGCAAAACTCCTTGAATGACAAAAATTACAAGAATGACAAGGTGATGTCAAATTGTACCTGATTCAGTTTTTCTACTGACAAAAACCAGAAGTTTTTTTACCGTCAACTTATGGATGCCCCCTGAAAGACGGTCAAAGATCATTGCTCAAAATACACAATACCTTACTTAGTTGCCAACCGTATAATATAAATTCCTAAAATTAAATGTATTTATGTATTCACATTTTCATTCACCACAAATCTTTATTGAAAATGAGACTATTTCGCCGAAAAAACTATATTTCCGTTGGAATTTACCTTGTGTACCCTAAAAATTAAAGGTCTCCTAAGCTTTATCCGCGAAGGTCCTGGTTCTTCCATAGTTGCATAGGCCAACGTTGGTCTGAATCTGCGCTACGATTGCTATTAGCCAAAGAAACATGTACTGCTCTATGCGAATTGCACAACACTAAAAGAACACAACGGTTTTGCGGCAAATGAAATTGACACATTCAGCTAAATATGAGAACCAATTGAAGCACGAGTCAAAATAAGGAAGGTTTGAGAGAATAGGTTGCTCGTTCATAGCCGTGTGCAACGACAGAACGTGAAAGAAATTTTCTCTATCTACACATCTAAGAGCTTTGCTTTTAGTGAAACTGCTGAAGTACAACGTAACGTTGAACTACAAATGTATACAAAACTCAGTACCCTCCGAATAACGAGCGAAAATGCACACGAAGAATGTGAAAGCTAGAATAAGAGGAAATAGCTTGTTTATAAAGCTAAAGCTTCCCGGTTGAATATGTACGAAGGTTGCCTTTTATATTTCGGAATTGGGCAACGCTCTATATTGCAATCTGGCAACTGCCAGCTCTATCGTAATGTTTGACATTTTTGAGGTTATTCGTACTCAGAACCTTTTGACATACGAGCGCTATTTGTGTTGTTTATTGTGGAATTAAATCGTGAACATTTTCGTGCGATTATTTTTTACAACTTTCGACGTGGATTAACTCAACAACAGTGCATCGATGAACTTAATTGAATTTTTGGCGATAAAGCTGCATTATCGATGATATGGTGAATTCAACCGAGGTCGTAGTTCATTCCATATGAATTTCGTGAAGGTCATCTAAAATCAGTTGTTATTCCAGAAGCCATTGATGCTGTGCGCCAACTGATATTGCATGATCGTCATGACCTATCATGAGATTGAGACAACCTTAGGCATTAGTGGGACCAGCGTACATTCAATATTGCATGAACATTTGACCGTCAAAAAAATTTGTTCACGTTGGATCTCACACAATTTGTCAATCGCTCAATTAAAGGCTCGTGTCGATTGGTCGAAATATATGCTCCAAAAATACGATCGCGGTGCTTCGTAACACGTCTATGACATCGTGACAGGTGATGAATCGTGGATTTACGCGTATGAGCCCGAAAGCAAAAAGGAGTCGACTATATGGGTGTTTTAAAATGAGCCAAATCTAACAAAAGTGGCTCGCACACGAAGCACTTATAAGCAAATGGTCGCCTGTTTTTTCGGAAAAACTGTACATGTCGCAACCGCAACGATAGAACAACGCAAAACAGTCAACTCTATGTGGTACACAACCATTTGTTTGCCAGTTGTCTTCCAAGAAATCAGAAAAACCAACCGCCGAAGACGGTTAACTCTTCACCACGACAATACCAGCTCTCACACATCGGTTCAAACAACTGCATATTTGAGCACTCAAAGCATCGATTTGATGAGTCATCCGCCGTATAGTCCTGACTTGGCACCGAACGACTTCTTTTTATTCCCGCACGTAAAAAATAAAATTAGAGGTCAACGTTTTTCGACACCTAAAGAAGCGGTTGATGCGTTCAGAATGCATGTTTTGGAGATACCTCAATCAGAGTGGCAAAAGTGCTTCGACAATTGGTTCTAATATTTGTTTTTGTTCTCTAATCCCGAAATATAAAAGGCAACCCTCGTATATTGTAACGCTTTGATATATTAAATTGACATAATTACGGAAAACTGTCTAACAGGCCTTTTATCCTTTGCACTATGGGTTTCACCTCTAAGACAGTATAAGGGGAACAAATTGAGATGTTTCATAAATTTTATTTGGTAAAATGATGAGTAGCAGTAAAAGCAATTAAAATTCATTCGCATTAATTTTGAGAAATTATTAACATTGGCATTCATTTGAACTTATGTTTAAACCAATCCGTTTCTTCGTTGACCTTCTCCTCGACCGACTCCTTCTCCTCTTCCTTTTTTTCACAATGCTTTCATTATTTGTCTCACTTTCTATATTTTCTATCGGGTTCGGAAAATCATAAATATGTAAACCCAACCTAGATACCTTTAGATTTTCTTTATCATTGTTAAACAGAGCTTTGATTATTTGGGTCAAACCATTGACTTTGATCATAAACAGGAATACACCAGCAGCCAGGCAGAAACGAGTGCAATATATGCCCTCATTTCGTATCCACTTCGCAAGGTGCGGGGCATTTTTTGCAAGAAATCCTTGATTCCACAACAGAATGTATCGCCCAAACATGTTACAGAAAATGTTCAGATATCTTAAAAGCGGTATCCAAATTTGTCTCACGATCAAATCTGTCATATATAGGCAAATTGCAGCGTCAATCAAAAATGTCGGCAATCTTCCAGGTTTTTGTAGACTTTGTGGCCACCAATACATCCGCATTCTCGCAAAAATGCATAAGACTGAGAATACAAATACAACTGATGCCGCATTCGGTTTCAATGCTGGATACTTGTACGTATCCAAGTCAACTAAGCTCACTCCCTTCAGGTGTAAATACGTGCCTGTGCAGACGAGAAGAAAGGTTTCTGCCACAACAGCATAGTTCTCCATTCTTTTTCAAAAAAGTAAATTTCCGAAATTCCGTTTGCCAAAAATATAAATTTAATTGATTTGAAATTTACTGACGACTATATTTTCCACGTTTAAAAAAAGTGAAATTTCTCGTTCAGAGTAAAAACTCGGAACTTTCTTTGATAGTAATTTTTGGGCAAGTTTGATCGTTCTATAGACTCTAGGAATTTCAAGGAGAAATTAAATAGATTCCAACGCATGGTTAATAAGCTTGCATACTTTGATAATTTTGATTTGAAATAAGATGACGTGCAAACAATTTACACTGAAATGCTTTCCCCTAGCGACTTGTACTTCTTATGGAAATGCCCGAAAAATAGTATTTGCATGCGCTCGAATATACTAACAGCTGAATTCTCGTTTACCACTGTACTTATGGTCAATATGGAGACAAATGTAACCTCCAGATTTATAGTTGCAAAAAACAAGAAGTAAGAAAAATTAAGTAAAGATACTGGTTTTACGATGCCTCTTCTGTTGGACTGAAGAGCTCCTTAAATTCAATTGGCGTGACGCTTAAAGGGGGAAAATCAGGGAAATGTTTGGCAGAAAAGTTACAATTTAGGCGTGGAAAACAACGAACTTTAGATTTGCTTCGATAGGATATTTTATTTCCCACGTAAATACAGGAAACACGTTTTATGTAAAAGCTCAATTTAAAAATGCTGAACCTTTAATTGTAATAACTACAGACATATAAATAGTGTACATTTGGTAATGAAAAAGAAACTAGGTTCTTAGCTCTACTCCAACTTTTTCACCTAGATATGCGTGTCGCAGTAATGAAGTTTTTCCATTTTTGGCTTTCCTTAGTTTCATATATATCGGGTAATATTAACAGGTCCACAAACATTAATATCCTACAATTATGTATGAATATGTGATGTTCATAACGCTACGCAACCCCTCTACAAATTACTTTTTTTTAAAATGTTGGTTTCACATACGCGAGGGTGTTGGTAGGTCCTTCCTATGTAAAAGTGACACGTTGGGAAATTGCTGCTTACAGAAGTTATATCATAGCAGTTTCAAAATAATTCATTGCATCAGATTCGATTTCTTTTTTTGAAACAAAAAATTCTGCGTTTGAGAAGCAGTCAATCAGCTACATGTGTGTATTAGCTTTTGTGACCCCGAAAAATGAGTATTTATACGCCAGGACATTTAATACTTCGTAAACCAGGGAAAAAACAGAAAAACATAATTGTATTTTCAGTTAAAGGATCAAATCTCTGATCTAGGGAGAAACAAACAATCTAAATTGGTATTTCGTAAGAATTGAAAAACCGATCATGTCAATGAATAAATGAAACGGATTGCTGAATAAAAAAAAAATATTAGAGGTCGAACTTGGTTAAACAACTTTAAACTTTTAAAATAAGTGTATAAGGATGGTTTGAGATTTGCTTAAACAATTGAATGCTATATTAGTTTCGAAGAGTTTTACATGTCTTTTCTTCAAAGTAGGGGAACGCTTTCGAATTAAAATTCAATGAAGAAACCCGTACGGATAATTTCCTAAAACAAGATACAGTAATAAAGCCAAGGAACTTTTAAATTGATGCCATCGAAACAATACAACAGAGAATGTCTGTTACTTAGAAGTTGCACAAAAGTGGACAGCTGAAAAGGCATTTTGTTTTTCGAATCAAGACTTTGCTTAGACATGCCTAAAGGAGTTAAACAAAAAAGTTCAATACTTCCGAACTCAAAGCATCCACAAAGACCCCTAAACGTTCTAACTTGAGAAATCCCCTTTTTAGTTGATCATGTCGATATTCAGAACCACAAAAAAAATTTCAAGTTTAATTTAACAACACGTGAAGTTGACAGAATTTGTATGCAAATAACTTTAATAAACTGCGTTACCTTTCCTTCATGAACATTATTACTGAATAACTCAATTAACCTCCTGTGAGATAAGTAAGTGAAAGTGTACACGACAAAACATTGCGCGAGATTTTTGAGTGTTATTTCGCTTCAGCATTCATCATTTGATAAATTCAGAGAAAACGAGAGGAAATCCCCACTTATGTAATTGAGTCTCCATAATTTACCTATTCCTTATTTTGCGAAAACTTTCAACTAGTAAGCGGTAGTCAACATACCTTTAAGAAAGCTCAAATTATTGAAGATTGATGTTTTACTTCAAGGGTATACAACGAGTCATAAGCACACTCATGTCAACTCCGTTTAAGAATTTGTTTCTTAGTACAAAAAGACGTCTATAAATAATGCCTAAATACTAAAACTAATTTAAAAACATAAATTATTTAAACAAAACAAAAACTATTAAGAAAAAACTATTTAAATTGAAATAAACAAAAAGGCGCAACTTCAAATGTACATAAAAATAAAGAAAGGACACTTAATACACATATTTATAGGACGTACCGCCTTTGGATATGTGACTCGATTGTACTGTTGTTGATCTCTGCCCATTGCTTGTGGATACAGCTGTCGAGGATGGAGCAGTCTTTACAGATGTGGCTGTCTTTCGTTTGGCTAACGGCAGGTCATCATCCGAATCGCTCAATGTTAGATCGACCTGGAAACAAAAAGAATTGTAAGTGTATTCAAAGAAACAAAAAACAGCCTTAGAGGTGAAAAGAAAATAGAGATTCAGTGTTCAGTACTTACAGTCTCGCTGTTTGTTGTTGATGTTGGTTCATTTGAAATTATCGGAGGTGCTGGAACCTTCGTTGGAACTTTGATATCATCTGTGGTTATTAGTTCTGCAATGAAAAAAAGAATAAAAGACTACTGTATGGAATGTTTGAGGGAATATATTAAACAATTTAAAAACAATAGTTAATCTTTAATAAAGGCCAAATTTGTTGAAGTTACGTTTTCATTTTCTTTTCTTTCAAATTTAACCATACACTTAAACAATTTAACGTATGAACCTATTTATGATGTATGTGATATGTCGCGGAACAAAAGATACATATGTTAAACGTGTTGCCACTTGTGGGTCAAAATATAAACGTCCAGAAAAGTTGAAACGAATCAGCAGCTTTCGACTACAAAATAATTTAAAAAAATATATCGCTGCAACAAACTTGAAAAGTATAACGTTCAGATTCCAAAAATTTTGCATTCGCATAAAATTCACACTCACTTCAAACACTACCTCACGTATGTATACAAAACAAAGTCGAAACTTCCTTCCTTGTCCTGGGGAGCATAATGATCCAATGAACGTGTAGTGAGGACATTGATGCTGACACCCATTATATTAAGCTCCCGATCGATTCTAATTATCGGTCGGAATTTTTGGATAACCCTCTTACTTCACAGAGGGTTTTTTTTAAGTTCTACACTCACCTATATCGTCTGAGATAACTTCAACTTTCTCAACAGGTTTCGATGGTGTGTCTACTAATTGGGTTTCGTTTCGCAAGTTGTGTGTGCTCCACGACCCGTCCTTGTGCAATTGTATTTCTGTGTCCTCGGAACCCAGCAACGAAGACGCTAGCACTTCTTGGAAATACCTTTCGAAAAACACAAATTTATCATATTTTCATGAGACAACAACAAAATCAACTTACCCATCGATAACCAGATTATCGTAGATTGCAGGTTTATCACAAACCGGACAATTCCACGTGGGTTTGCGTTCATTCATTTGCAAGTAGAGGTTTGCATCAAAGCACTGTAAGTGAGAGCATGTCGAGGCCCGACATGGAATGGACATTTTCATTTTACCCAGCGGGCAATTCAGCGAAACCTTTAACATTGTTGTCGCAATTTCACAATCAGCATCTTCTGTGAGTTTCTCTTTGACTTTTGGGATAAATTTGAATTCATTAAAATGCATTTTGAATCAGTAGACCTAATACATACTTAATGCCCTTGTGTAGTCAGCAGGCTTAACGCCTTTAGTCTTCATGCGATGCAATAGTTGCGCCGACGTTAATTTTTTCACTAGATATGCTGCGATGCAGTAACCTCTTGTGAAGTCTGGACACCACTGCACAATTATGGTGTTGGTCACGGTGGGGGATAGTTTGACGTTCGACGTAACATTGACCGGCCGCGGCGGTCTCTTTGGCTCCACATTTGGCCTATTTGTTGGAATGGGATTCTGATCGAAGAATGGGCACGCACATTACTTAATAGATTTTTCTTTAAAAACATTTTAGGCTACTCACGGGTAATGGGCACAATTTGTTATTCACTTTGACAATAACATTTGATGGAAAACAATCTTCTTGTTCACACGAAGTCTCTAGAAGGCAAAATCTTAGCTGCACTTGTATGGAATGCTCCACTTTAGAACCGTTGCGGATATCACGGTTTGTCGCTATTTCTGTTGCCTGCTGCGGTGTCAGTGTGAAGTAGAAGGGCACTTCTTGAATGCGCTGGTTTGTTCGCGGTAGCAGTGATGATGGCTTTATGAGAGTTGCAAGCACGTCATAGAATGCAAGCTTTTTCAAACGTACATCTGGATGTATGGGCATCGATGCACCGATTGTATGTTGAAATGGTACACCCATATTGCCGGCTACGCCACTTCCGCCGACTACATTGCCTACGCCAACTAGTGCAGAACGTACATCCGCTGATGACTGCACCGTGGGCATTTGCAAATGCGGATACATTCTCTTGGGTTCTGGTGGTCCGTATTGAATATTTCTTTCAGGGTAGTATTCGGATCTGAAAATAAAAAATGGAGTTGTATGCACGTGTTTTTTTTTGTTTTGGGGAAAAATTGAAATGAAAGTTGTTTTCTCACACAACATTTTTGGCGTGATACGTTTGCATACACACAATAGAAGTGTGTTAGAATATTTCCAGAAATCTATACACTATTCACCCACAGTTGCTGTGATATAAAAATCTGTTTTTCGTTAGTTGATACAAGAACAATGTAGCGGTCGAATATCCTGTTCATTCAACATTCAGTTGGTAATTTATACATTGCCACAGAATGAATGAAATTGAGAGATTGTTCGCTTAACTTGAATATGCATTACACACATCAATTAACTAAACTGTGATTTATTAAGAAAGTAATAACTTTTTTTTTGCCAAAAAACAACACAGTCTTGAAGAAAAAAACTCTCAGATTCTTTCAATCATTTTCTTTAAAACAATGCAGTCGACCATGAAATTGTCAGCCTGCATGCTGAGTAATGGTATATCACGTTTTTCTCAGTACGGCATCTTATGAGCGTTCGCTCATAACATCCTTTAAATTCACCCAACATTGCCTTGTTGACAAGAAGACAAGAAGAGGGTATATCAAACAATCACTGCGAAAGATTTTGACAACATACAGAAGTTTCTTCTTCCATTTGACACCATTTTCTCTATAAATAATAATAAGGAAACTTTAAATTGTACAGAACCTACTTCCTTTCCTAATGGTACAACCCTGGAAGAAAAAGAGCTGCACTTTAGCAAGCCCTATGGGTGAAATGTGTAACATATTACAACACAATTTGCGATTCTCGAGTGAAGTTGTACATCAATAAATTTAATTTGCACCAATGGAAGCAATCAGAGAATGTGTGCTCTCTTTAAACAAAGTCACGATGAGTCCGGACCAAGAGAGTACTTTTCAAATAAAATTACAATAATTAAATCATCCCGGAAAGATAGGCAGAGAAAAATATAAATACTAACGAGCTCTACAATATAGGATCGTTCTGAACAATGAACATTCTTTGCCAACACTATAAGAAAAATATGTTCCATTCGTCCTTATGTTCAGCTTCTTTGTACACACTTTTTATATACACCAGGAGTATTTTACTAGATCTTTAAAAAAACACTCTCAGCATTAAAGATGATTGAAATATTGAATAACATAATCTTACAATGATGACCTGTAGATTTCACGAAGCTTCGATGAGATCAGCTCAAAATTTGTCTTCAGTAAATCAAGGACACGATGCTGAAGTTCGTGTTTTCTTCCGGCAACAGATATATTTAAGAATTGCAAGATTTTATGTAGGTCAACTACTCTAAGGGTCTGGATCATATCCTGGTATTCCTAAAAGGAAAAAGGAAAAAACAAAGATGATACTATTAGATTCAGTTCAATTAAATCTATTTATGTAGGAAATTTATTAAGATGATTCATTAAAATACAAATAAGTACTTAAATACAAGATTGGTAGGAATATAATTGATTGATAAAAATGAATGTGCCTCAGCCCCATTCAAGTTCAATGTCATTCCTCTTTGCAACAAGATATTTTCTTTTTTTATCAAAGTTTCAAAAATGCGTGTTTAGAAAGCGTTTGCAAGTGCATCTTTCACGAATTTGTAAAAGTGTTGAAGCAATAAGCGTGGAAAACGCAAAATTTACTCCTCCAAGTGGTACGTTTCAGCGACTATAAGATACCAAAAGATTCGAATCAGTAATGCTTGTCACTTCATCAATCACGTGTCACGTCTGGCAAACCTGCGAAAATTAATTAGACCTACGGTTCAGATGTAATTAATAACGTTGGTCGTCCTTTCTTCGGAATAGGTGAATACGAGAACCTCAGCGAAGACTCGAACAAAAACAACAGAAAGATTAAACTCCAATTGCGACCCTAAATACACACGAACTCAGCAGGCATAAGTGCCCAAAACCTTTGATTTGTAGTTTATTTTTTTGATCAGCGGCTATCAAAAAAAGCTATGAAAAGATTCATTAAATATTCGTCTAATCTCTAAGTTAAAAAAAAAGTGTTTTGTCTTGTACAAAAACTTCACGTGCGACTATAGTTCAATAAATTGTCTCTGCGTCAGCAAGTCAGTTTGAATAAAGTTATTCTAATTAATGTATGCTAAATAAGACCAAAAAGTGTAAAGCTAAGACTGTATCGCCCCATTGATAGAAACAAACCGCTACCGTAAAACTAAGTCCTATACATCCTACAGGACTGCGCCCTTTATGCTAAAATATAATATTTGAGCAATCTGTTCCGCATTAGAAACGAAAGTGATCTGGTAGCTGTTAAACATGAAACAGACGCAATACCAAAAATGTTCCACGAACAATTGTAAGTAAAACCCTCTGTTTCATAAAAATTTCTACCGCTCATCCGTGGTCCAAATGCAGATTGAATAGATTTACGAAAACAATGCATGCCATCTAATAGAAGTCGTAAAGTATGACAATGTAAAGACAACGCATTTTCTATTATGCGCGCAAATCATATCCCTTTCAGCCTAGAATAAGAATGTCCTTCCACCGAAATAACACAAGCACTCGGAGAATTTGTCTCCTTAATCCATAAGACTTTTGGAAATTCTAGCAGGCATCAATTGCATTTTTTTTTGCACATTCCTTGCGTTGTGCATTCTATAGATTTTTCCAAGCTCAACCCTTCTCAAAATGGTGGACTTGAGACAGAAAAAAACTTTATATAACAAAGAGGTATGAAACGTCCGCTCCTTAGAGCGTACAGCCGTTGTGCATCCGGAACAATAGGAACCGGCTGTAACATTTTGTTTGGTATTGAAATTAACAAAACACCTTGCACTAACCCTCACCAAACAACCCTCATATTGCACATACATAGAAATTATCTGCAAGGAAGAATTGAGATCCTGTATTCAAAACGACAAAGGCTCTGATCATCTGCGCCAACTCATTCCTACAAGCAATCGGACTGTTTTTAAAATATAAAATAAACATATATATACACCGTCTAATGCCGTGTGATTATTCCCCAGTATGAAGCCACACAATCAAAATAAATGCAAAAAGGAGGCTGCAGCCAACCGCACACACTTCGTCTGATCTCCCTGCAACATATTATTTTCGTTGTCAATTTACCTTAGTAAATGCTTCAGGATATTTCCAGTGGTTAAGAATACTTGGTCACTAACTCCGATAATTTTAATATTAACTGCAAGACAACTTACTTCAAAGTAAAAAAAAAATTATACACAAAACGATGCGGAGAGAAATTTCTGTCTGTCTCCCAACTTACAACAAATTTTCTAAATGAAACATGGCGGCTGCCGAAGGGAATGGACAAGTGGTGTATTTTAACCGTAAAATCCCATCTTCTTAAAAGGAAAATAATGGGAAATCTGAAGATTTGATTTCAATCACGGTGCGATAAATAAAACTCTCTCTTACCACCAAAACGCCAAAAATTACCAACAACACCACCCAAAGACTTCCGCGAAATACTTCAAATAGCAAAATGTGTGAACCATGAACAAATAATATGACCAGATTCATTTTCCCGCGCGTTATACAAAATTCCCTTCTGATGTGTGGGCACACATTGAAAAAACTTCCCACTTAATTCGGCGCAGCTGAGCTTGACAAATACTTGACAATTGATTTGATCTTAATAATGCCGCTATAGACACATCCATAGGCACAATATTTCGCGAGATAGAAGAACTAAAAACAGATTTTCGCAAAGAATACTTACCTTCAGCTTGACAGGATCAACCCCGGAAGCCTGGGTTTGTGATTGCCCTGCTAGGCTGCTTACATGAGACGACGAATGAGCGACGTTTGTGTCCATTTGATTTTGATTAGACGCAACAGAACTGGCGGTACGAGTTGATGCAGGGGCCCGATTTGCCGTAGCATTTTCCGCCTGCGTCTGTGAACGGGTTTTTCGCATTTATGAAAATTCAATTAATCTCAGAATTTTTTTCTCACTAAAACGTGTAACACTTAGATTTCCACTCGGACAACAAAAAGGTGCAAGCACAAATACTAAAATTAATTTTTACTATTCATTTAGGACGACAAAATAGGATTCCATCCTCCAGTCAGTTGCGATTTTTAGACGAAGTCCTAGGAATTAGTACTCAAAATCCAAACAGCAATTCTACCAACTTTACAATAGGTGCTGTTGATTTTTTTTTTGAAGGAGGGGTGGAAAAAAATATACCAGTATTTCGACAAAGGAGTGTGTTCAACAAACGAGATGCCTTTTTTAATTTTTTTTTAGAATAATTTCAACATGGATATACAAATCATGCTGGGAAGTGTTTGCAGAGCATCAAAGATGAGTCCACGGGAGCGGCTTTGTTTAACAAAAGCTTAACTTCGAACTATTAACACAAAATAAAGACTGCTGTATAATACTTTTATAGTAACCTCAAAGCACGATAATAGCCATAAATAATAACCAGATAAACTAAAAAGGCGGTTCCGAAGAAAACCCAGAAGGCGCTTCTGGGATAGGTTTTCTGTCACCGCCAAACAGCCACCACTTACACTAGGAAAGGCGCGACATCGACAGAGAACGTGCTCTGAAGTGTCTTCACCTTATCCACAGGCGTCGAAAAGGATGCTATCACTAAGCCCAAGCCGATTTAGGTGCTTAGCAGATGTGAAGAGTCCCGTTAGTACGCCGACAAGTCGTCTGCACTTAATCTGTCTAAAGATAATAGAAAAGCCGCGGATTTCTTGCTAACGTTTGAGAGCATGCAGTTGGTCATCCTGCATCGTGGAGAGTCACATCGTCTTTAGTTGTGCTGTTGGGAGACCCAACCATCGACAGAGGCCCCAACCAAGGATGCAGGTAGTCCCAAGGTGGGCCATACTTATGCCTCTTTTGAACGTTGCCTAGCTAGTTCATCGTTATGTCCCGTGACCCGGACAAGTGTCAGCGAATTCAGTCTACCGACCAAATTGAGGTAAAATTTGCAATCTTGAACTACCTTTGAAGTGGGCCAAGGTTTGAGTAAGGCTTTAAGCACCGCTTGGTTGTCGCTACAGACACAGATACTTCGCCCTTTCTACCACACAATATAGTTAGTGACCGTTAGATATTAGCTAAGGAGGTGTAAAGTCTATTGTTGTCGTCTTCTACGAAAGCGCCAGCTCTAGACCTCTCCGTCGTCTTGGAGCCGTTCGTTAGAATCCGACTATATTCCCTTCCCGGTTTAGTTTCTGGCCAGAGCCAAAAAACATATTTTTTTCAGTGTGTCTTAATTTACTCCTAAATACTTCATTTTTACTTTTCGACCCTGTTGCTTCAGATGGAAATTTTCTGAAATATCCTTCCAGTGAAAAAAAAAAAAAACAAAACACCATTGCCTACGCTCAATTTTATAAAACTGTATTTTTTGTTCTTCGCTGTTACTACGCATATTTGCATATAAAATTAACAACTGCTTAGTTTAGGGAGAAACATTTATATAAACACATACATTAGAAGTTTCATCCTCAACTTAAGAATACTTCTTTACATTTGAAGGATATTTGTTTGTTTAGAAATAGTCCATGTCGGCACAGTGTAACTCCAGAAAATCGTCATCGTATACAAATGGTTCCGAACCCGGGACGCTCTTAGAAGTGCAGGGTTTTTCCGGACTCGCATCACCGCCAACATGATTTATAGCGTGTGTTTTATATTCAGGGCTATGCTCTTGTCCTACTGGCGATGGTGGAGGGTTAGAAACTGAAAAAAAAATTAAATTAGTCCACACTTTAGAATAAGTAAGGAAAACCTACGAGAAGATTTTAGTTCAGCCTTTAGTTCACATCCAAGGTAGATGTCTTTTCTAGAAGTTAAGACTGGTAGAGATTTCTCCTTGGCACTCAGTCGTTTCTTAAGCTCCTCCACCTTGCGATGACGTTTCATCGCTTGGAGCTCCTTTTGTATTCTTGTTGTGGTTTTTCGTTCGTCGTAGAATATAAGCTTCTTTTCATCTGACGTGATGAGATCATTGTTTTTTGTTAGAAACAGAAACACGCCTCCAGGCGTACGGCGTCTTCTCCCATTCTGTTAATTAGGTTTATAATAAGCATGGTAAGCAATAAACCCTATAATCTCTTACCAGAATCATCATTCCACCCTCACTTTCGATTCTTTGTGTTTCCTTGAACAGCTGCAAAGCGATAGCCGGACCACAGACTTCAACTACTCTTACTGAAATTAAACTCAATTAAATCTGATCAGCTTGGACACTGATACTCACTTAATAGTTCATCCTTCTCTTCGTATAACTTGCTAGCCATGTCACGAGCGATTTCCTCTGGTGACCTGCCTTCGATTGGTCCCTCCAAATCGCTGATTTGCCGTGGCTCGCATATGTCCGAGCTGCTGTCAGACGGGTGTTTGGGTCTTTGACTTAGACGACTTTTTACTCCGCTCGCGCGAGACCGCTTTGTTTGTTGGTGGAAGTCGTTTTCGGAGTGCTCATCACTGGACGTTGACAAACGACGCTTGAGTGAGTTCTCTCCATTTAATCGATATTTTAGAGTATAGTCGTAGCTTTCCACATTGCGATCACACCGTACATCATGTGCGACATCAATTCCCCGCATGTCCTCTGTGAGCGCGTCCTCTTGCAGACTGGACGCCCAAATATCGTACTTTTTGAAACGTGCCTTTTTTTCCTGCACCTCGTCGTTGGCCTTCACACGCAGAAGGATAGTACGTTTAGTTTTGTTCTTTTTGCGTTTTTCTGTCGCAGATGGATTTTTCTCCAATTTAAGGCAATCATCCGAGTCAGAGCTTGACGAAGAGCTCACTCCAAACTCCGAAGCACTGTCCTCGATTGTCTCCTCCATTTGAACAGCCAAATTGGCGACGGGTTGCACAGGAGTTATTTCTGTTAAGGCAATTGTGGTACCGGGTCTTGGCAGTGGCGTGTACCCATCATCACTTTCCGACAGCTGCGTTAAATAGATGTCATTTAACTAATTACAGCCCATGAATCTTGTATAACTGCATACTTACTTCTCCATCTTCCAAGTCGTCATCAAAAGGTTTTGTATTTTCTTGGTCCATCATTTCATGCGAGAAATTGTGAAAAATTGAAACGAATTGAGACCAGAGAAATTTGACACTTTGACGCTATTGCAAGTTGAACTGTCATATAGTTTTGTTTTTGTTTTGCTTGTGTTGCATTTGTTAAATAATGGGATATTTTATTTATTTTAATACCGAGTCTTGGGGATACGTTAGAAGTTGCAGAGTATATTTTAATACGGTTTTATATATTTTAATTTTGTGTTTTTTAAGAACATCAATGGTGCTCTAGAGATGAACTCGTCTAGGATCTTCTTTTCTTTTATTCTCCTTGGTCCGCGGAATGTGTTTTTTACTTATTGTCTGATTTTGTTAACGACTTAGCGACAGAGGGAAGGAAGAAAGAAACGTTCTTTTTGTAATTTTTCTTGGAGTATGATTTGATCGCGCTGATATTGTCAACTTTAACTATAGTATTCCAAATTATGGTAAATGTTAGAAACACGAATATTTGACAGTAAAAAGTATTCGATCAAAGTGTATTCACATTTTAAATCAAGGTCGATCAGAAGCTCTAGGAGCACCACTGACTGTACAATTGAGGTATTAAAAACTGCTTTTACGAGTTCCTTGACATCATTTAAAAGCAGTCGCACCAAGAGTCACCTTAGGGTTTTATTAATGTCGGAAAACATTTCAAAGCCTTGAATAGACCTGGAAAGAAACCATCTTTTCGAACGAGAATACTAATTTACAAATTTTAATAGCATTTTCAAGAATCCTCGACAGAGGCAGTTCAAATATGAATTCCGACTATGATTTTCTTTCGCACTTAATTTGTCTTTTGAAAATTATTATTCTCATTTCAATCTAATAACTGTATGATACGCTTTCACTTTGGTCGCTGTATATTTCTCTAATAATGATGAATGGCGCGACAATCTCACGAGTAGAAGGGACCCCCAGTTTTTCCAACGTGCGTCCCTTCACCGTCGAAAGGGAAAGTTTGACCTTTTTTTTAGATAATCATTACTCTTTGAGTGTTGTCAGCAGCACGAAAAAGGTGGTGCCGTGAAAAATTTGAGGTGTTCAGCTGGGAATCAAACCCGTACCTTTGGTGTATGAGCGTAGCACTACTCCACCGCGGCCATTGTATATTTCTCAACTTGTCTTTTAATTCCGTACCTTTTTATAGTTTTGATTCCTAGGATACGTCTCCTCTTTTATTTCATTATAATATTCTGGATCGGTAGTCTAGGGTAACGTCGACTTTCCCCAGGACTTATGCTTAAAAATGAAAGATAGTTTCTTTTTGTTGTTGCTGATGAAATTGCTTCACAATTCTTCCTGCGATGATGATTTTCTTAACAACTTTACGTATTCGAGCGCATAAAGCAGAGATAAGCATTCATCTCATTCTTTGGAGTGGCAAAATGCATAGGAGTAGAAATATGCCCAGCAAATAGATAATCATGTCAAGATCAGAGTATAGCAGTGACTCAATAACAGGTATGCCTATAGTAATTAATTTTGCAGTACAATAAAAAAACAGTCACTTTTATAACTCACAGCTTTCAGTACTTCGACCATACCAGATGCTACACAAGGGCCGTTCCAATTACTGTGAGTTGCTACGAATGTTTACGAATTCGCCCGAAAAGCACCCAAATGGCGTTCTATTTGCTGATTTTTTCGTAGAAGAAAGAGCTTGCGAGAGAGCAAAATATTTCCCCTCCCTACGAATTTCTGCCGAAGAAAAATCTTTGGGTAGCAGATGGCTGTCAAATCGAAAATGAAAAAACTTCTGACATTTCATGTATCTGAAGATGTTTACGAATTTCTACGAAAAGTTGTTTCACAAGTTTCGGTAGAGTTACTCTCTGCAAGAGAGATTTTTACCCAAACTACTTAACTACAAATGAATTGGAACAGACCTACAGAAAACAATCCCAGCTGACCAATGAAACTCAACAACTTTTTACAGACCCTGAACAAACAGTACTGAACCTTGAAAATACAATGAATGACAACGAAGGTACGGTAAATTTTAACATGCATACCAGAAACCAATAAAGAAGGAATACATACATACAAAAAGTAAACATATATTATAAATGGTTATGTTTGCAGCTGCACCTTGTTCTAAATGGAAAACTTCGACTACAAAGGTACTTAAAACTAAGACTAACCCTTTATTAAAAATAAGTGTTAGGTAAATGTAAGATGAATTAGGGAAATCCCGTCTGGAATTGGCAGAACTGCAGAAACGAATAGCCCGAAAGGAACTAAAATTTTAACAAATCGGACACGAGCTTCATGTCCAACAAAAAAAGAAGAGCATGAACTCAGAATTCTTCATCTTCACAACGAAGAAAGGAGAAAGCAGGAAGAACACGGTTTAAGAATTCAAGAATTCAGAGAATAGAATTTAAAAATAGTTCTTATTTATTGTTATTTTCTGTTAAAAATAAAATGTGCATATGACATGGGTTCAATTAATTTTCCTATTATTTCTTCTTATAGTCGATAACCTGCAAAAAATCCTTTTCAGGATTTCAAAACAGGACTTGGTAACTATTTAAATTTTTAAATTTAACAGTTCCTTTACTTTAACTAGGGGATTACAATTTATCTGTCACAGAAACGGGCGTTAGCCGACAGTTAGATATTATATTCCTCTGCTGCTAAACGACTTTTAAAAATGCATTTATGTCTTAACTGATAGTGAACGCCTTTCTGATTGTTTATTTGACTATTGACAAATCGGCCCTTATAGAAATTATGAAATTTATTACATTAAATTTCATTGTCGCAGGTAAACTTATTTCTATTGTTAAGAACCACGCTCATCTAATGAAATTAATACTTTTCTTCTTATCTTGACTACAATGCGATAAGGACCGTTTAGCGTGCTGCATGCCATTTTTTTAGCCACTCTAACTTGAATTGATTTTAAATGCATTTTAATAACTGGGATCAAAAGCTTGAGGAACTAATGACAACCATATGCTACCGGTGGCCGATAAAGTAAAGTTCTTTAGTATATGTGTGCTATGTATTATGCGTTGTTTACATAAATAATTGTGAGTGTACGTTATCGTAATAACAAATGTGATCATTGAAATAATAGCGTACGCACATGTTATTTAATTAGAATTTGCCCAGAGCAACAAGGGAAGCAATTAATTCTGACGTCATACCTGTTATTATCGGGATCACTGTGACAAAACAATTTTAATAAGCTGCTTTTTTTGGCAGAACTTTTTAAACTGGTTGTGTGATTCATTCATGAATGAATAACGCGATTAAGTTCAATATAAATTTATTTAAAAAATTTCCGAATGAACCCGACATTATTTGACCAAAGTGATAAACATGTCAAGAACATTTGATGCCTCGTAGTAACAACTTTGAATTTAGTTGGTAATAATATACCATAAATTCATTCATTGCGAGTATGACCTGATAAAGCAGAATAGGTACGGAGAGATAACCCATCAATTTGACTGAGTTTGGATGAGAACAATAAATCGTGAAGTTTCTGATTAATAAAGTGTTATTGACCTAATCCAGCGAATATAATTTTCTCAATTTAAACTCTTCGATCAAGTACATAAAGGGCAGAAACGATTTACAAACTTCGTCACCGACTCTTCATGTTGTTCCTGATAATATTCAGTCACGAGTAATGAGAACCTACTGCTTTTTCTTTAACTTGAACCAGTAACAAAGAGGAACCTTATTTATTTCTGCTTCGTATGGCAAAATTGTTAAAACCTTGCAGATAAATACATATAAGTTTTTGGTTTTGGCAACTCAACTCAGTGATGCCGTAAAAAAATTGCAATGAGTTTAAGTGGGCCCACTCGAGGTAATTCAGTAAAAGTGTGAAGAATGAAAAAAAAAACGAATTTTGAAAATTTCCAAAAACATTGTAATGTGTAAAATTAAGGTGCTTTTCCTTTCACTTTTAATTACTTCAGTCTCTCCCTCTCTAAAATAAGTAAGTCAGTCATTGTTTGCACGGAACTTACATATATTCGTGCATCAATTCGGCATTTGTATGTCGAATGTTCTGATGTCCATTCCAAAAATGATTTGCATATTTCCGGTAGTCACATCCATCCAACTGATGGAAGTATCGTCACTCTCGTCACTCTAACTGCAGTTATCTCTTTGAAAATTCGCACTTCAGCGAGCTGTTTCATAACATCAGTGAATTGCGTAGGTTTCAGATTCAACGTCTGATAACGGAAGCAAGCAGTCGTTTGCTTTGATAACGCAAGCAATCAGTAATTTGCTTCTAGGTTAACTTTAACTACAGAAACAGGACTCAGAAGAAAACACATGACAACATTTTCTATTTCAACAACATACAAGTGAACGTTTATTAAGAGAATAGTCCATCAACTGATAAACTACACAGAATACATTTTAAGTTTATTAATTTCAATAAATACGCAAGCTCTGCCAGCAGATGCTAGTCCATATGAGATCTATAGGGACTGTGACAGGACATCAGGTGGGGTGGAGCATGTACAAAGAGTCGGGTGAAGGATCACGAATATACATTAAAGCATATACAAAGGGTACGTTGTTCTTTTTAAAATGAGAGCGTTCAGCTTATTTAATCTTTCTTTGGTGTCAAGTTGTTAAGCTCTGGTTGTAGGAATTCTTCAACAATGGCTGAAACCATGCGATCAGTACGATTGCGTAATTCTCCCCAATCCTTTTCCTCGGGACTGGCGCACATCTCTGCATAGTATTTGATTTTCGGTTCCGTTCCGCTTGTGCGCAATGTGACAACTAGTCCGTTTTCGAAGGTAAAGGTTATCATCTCCGAACTGGAACTTACCGGCAACTTGGCTTTTCCGTCTGGCTCGGAGGTATCCACTCCGTTTGTCAAATCGCGGACATTCTTTATCTTGAATTCCCCATTCAAAATCGACTTGGGGTAAGTAGCTGCTTTTCCATTTTCGAAACTACGTATTCTATGGAAGATTTTCTTGATGGTTGATGGATCATAGCAGAAGTAGTATGAAGTTTTTGTGCTGTGGTAACCGTACTCCTCGTAGATTCTATGAAGTTTTTCCGTTAAAGAGAGATTCTCAGTCGCTTTTATGTAACATGCCATGGTCGCGAGGTGTGCAGCAGCGCTGACACCGTCTTTATCGAGCACTGCTGTTGAAACCATGAAACCAATAGCTTCTTCAAAGGCAAATAGTACTTGATTTCCGGCTTCCATGAGCTCTATGGCGCGATTACCCATCCACTTAAATCCCGTTAGTGTCTGTTCGAATTTGTATCCGTCTTTAGAACCCATTGACTGCAAAATTTTTGAGCTTACAGTGCTGGCAACTGTGTAGCACTTGGAGAGATCCAAGTTTGGGTCGAGTTCCTTGGCGGATTTTACCGCCCACCAACCCAGGAGGGCTCCAAGTTCGTTTCCATTGAACACCTTCCACTGCCCTGTTGTTGTATCCTTCTCCGCGCATGCCAAACGATCTGCGTCAGGGTCATTCGCGAGGATTACTGTGGAACCCTCGGCGTTTGCCTTCTTTATTGATAGTTCTAAGGCGGATTTGCCCTCTTCGGGGTTTGGGAATTTTACCGTGGGAAAATCTGGATCGGCGTCACGTTGCTCTTCAACTGCTAGAACCGGATTCAAGTTAACCACTTCAAATGCTTTCTTGATAAAAGGATAACCCACACCGTGCATTGCTGAATAGACAAATCTGATATTGCTTTGTTCATTTATTTTCAGAAACTTAGCGGCAAATTTTTCGCGCAATGTAGCAAAATATCCTCGGTGCATATCTGTGAATGGATCCTCGAGGAGTTCATTTTCCTTTAAGATTGATGTATTCCAAGACGAGTCCAACGGTTCGAGGTTTGCCTCAATGCACTTCTGAATTCCTTTGTCGTGGGGTGGTATAATTTGCGGTCCATTTGCCCAGTATACCTTGTAACCGTTGTCTTCCTTTGGATTGTGCGATGCAGTCACTACTACTCCAGCTAAACATTTAAGCTGGAGCACAGTGAATGGTACAAACGGAGTCGGCACCATTTCGCTAAAGAGCCACACCTTAATTCCTTTGTTTATCAGTACACATGCCGATAGCTCTGCAAATCGTTTGCTGTTGTAGCGCCCATCAAATCCCAGGACAACACCACGTTTATGATCTTCCACCTTGGGAAATTCTTTGAGAATGTATTCGGCTAATCCTTGTGCAGTTTGGACAATAACTAAGTCGTTCATTGAATTGAAACCGGCTCGCATAGGCCCGCGTAGCCCTGCAGTCCCGAATGTTAGTCTGTTGAAAAGCCGTGCTTTTAGTTCCTCCCAGTTTTCGGCCTCCACCAATTTATTGATTTCGCTTAGGGTTTTTTCATTTTTGTCCCATTTACGCCACTGTGCGATTTGCTCTTTCAGCTGGTTATTGCCGTCCCCGCCAATGCTCATGATTGCTTAACTAAAACGAGAAAACCCTTGATTTTAATGTTTCAAATTGTAATTTTTAATGGATGATAAGATAAGTGAGCCAGCGGGGAGTTGATTGTGTATGCCCATAAACAGTCAAGTAAAGAAGTCAAAAAAGCGGTGTGCACAGAACTTACAAAAAGTGTTCTGGTCAAAGAAACTGATGATGTGTCACACGTTTTGGTCTGTATAATTTTCAAAAACGAAATGCTTGCACCACGGCTATCTAAATGATTATAATTCAAGAATACAAAACATCTGGTCAAAACGCACGGAAACTAAAAGATAACTTTAGCAACTGGGTTATGATAGGGGGCAGGAAAAGAGGGGGTGTACTAAGATTATACGCCAAAAGTATACAAACGACAAGGTTGAGTATACAAAATCGACTAAATCAGCAAACTGAGTGCTACCTTGTCCCACGCAGATGTTGTATTTAGGATTCTTTTTGCAAGAGTACTTTCGTTTCTTTCACGCGCTGTGACCGGCAATGTTTTGATTAGTGTGTGTGAGCAGTAGTAGAATAATTTTCTTTCGTTGCGTTGCCACACACGGTTAATACATAGAAAAAATTAAACCATTGCAAATATCACATCGGATTTGCAATAAAGCTGATGTTCTTTATTTTCACTGTATTATGACAGAGAATGCCTACTGTGTTTTCTGTAGATATGTTGAAAAGCATGAATTTATTTAAAACGTTAAACACTAAGCGAACACATCGCACATCTTGTAGTAGATTAACAAGTATACGGATGGGGAAAAGAAGAAATGCAAGATTGTTTTTTCTGTCATTTTAAACGTCAACAATTTAACTATTTGCATTTGTTTTCTTGACTGGGTAGAGTGTTTTGAAGCTGCGACATAAAATTGAATATTTGCAATAATACCAATTTCAATTCATGGATCGTAATAAGCTTGGTGGTCCCAGGGGCTCCAAACCGAAAATTGGAGCTCCGCATATGGGAAGTGAACTTTTTGCCTTGGGCACAAAATCATCATCAAGCCGTGATGACAAAAGCAAGGTTATGTCATCGGTCAAAGGAGTCTCAGATCGTAAACGAGAACCCTCGATTTCATTGGGCAACGTAGCAAAGAAACCAAAACTAAGTGGAAGCATAGGGAACGTACCACGGTTGTCGGGTGAAGGAAGTAGTAGCTCCAGTTCCGTGTTGGAGCCCTGGGAGCAATTGGCAATTGAATGTGAACCCGTTGACTTGGTTGAATCAGTATACACGGCGCTAGATCAGCAAGATTCTGACACAGTGGTCAGTTTAGTTTGTGGGGCAATAAAACTTTTGTCATCTCAGAGGACTAAGAATGACAATGTCCTCACCCTGTCGCTATTGTATTTGGCTAAATTGCGCCCATCACTGTTCTGCAATGACATCGTGACATCGGCGCTTATATCAATCTTACGTCGGGATAGCCAACATGCTTTCAAGAGTCGTTCCCATCCTATGGCGCATATTGTTGCCTGCAATTTGCTGGCCAGAGGCTATCACGATAAGCGCCATTGGCCAGAGATGTTTCTCCGAACTTACATAGACGACGCAGCTAACGAAAGAGTATGGGCTGATAATGAGTTCTGTGCTCCGTTTGTGGATAACATAGTGTCGGCATTCAAAACTCGAGTGCCACCAAAAAACATGCTTCAACCCGATGCATCAACTTTTGGGCAGAGGGACGCCGCGATAACCATTGACGACGACTCGAATGATAACTCGTTGCACGGTGATTCCCTAAAAGCGACTGATTTGAAGTTGGACTGCGCCGTTCAGAATCGATATCTTTCGAGTGGTCACATTGTGGAGAAGTACGTTATGGACGCGATCAAGGAGCAATTGAACAAGCGACAGCAACAGGACTGTTACACAAGAAATTTTCTGAAGTTTCTCTGCACCACCGCTGGATTCGGTGAGGTGCGCTCGCTCTGCATAACCCGGCTTGAGCTGTGGATTCATAACGGCAAGCTAATGAAACCCGCCCAGGAATTGCTGACCTACATTTGCTTCAATATCACTGCACAGACGGTTAAGGACCATGAAGTGTTGGCCACATTGGTCAAGATGCGGCTAAAGACAAAACCCCTCATAAATATCTACATGTTGTGCCTCAAGGAGATGATTCAGTTGCAGCCAGACATACTGCCGGTGAGTTTGAAGTTCGTCGTTCAAAATGAGCTGTCCAATGCAAGAAATCCAAACAACATGGGCATGTTGGGTGAGTTGCACATATTTTAAATCTCAAGATAACATTATTTTTGTTGTCCTTTTTGTAGCTGCAATGTTCCAGACGAAACCTGAGCAGTCGGCGCGTCACTTGGCGGAGATCTACAAGGAGTTTTTACTACAACGGGAAGACTGCTTACGCACGCTGCGCGTTTTTCTTCGAGAACTTGTGCGGACACTGCGCTACGACATGAATATTGTGGAATTCTGCAAAGCTTTTCTAAATGGCCGACCTGACTTGACGCCTATCATCCAGCAGTCGGAGTTCAAAGATCGGATTTTCCACTCCATGGTAGATCTAACCTGTCTTTGCATGCTGCTGACAGTCTCTCCACAAGTTCGAGAAGCAAACGTGTCGCTCCGCAACGGTCGTGATATGAAATGCAGTCCAATCCTACTAAACTTCTATGCACAAATGTCTCAGCTCCAGCTGGACGCACTCTCTTGGATGTACGAATCGGTTCCGGTGATTTTTAAGCTGCAAGGTCTTGATTATAGCGTGGCCCTGCATAAGATTTTGCTTCTGGAGAGCCCGGAGCAGTATGCGAAATGTGATCAATGGCCGCCGGAGCCGGAACGAGTGACACTCCTACGCATGGTGTCGGAGACTCCAATTCACGAGGATTCGCTACTTCGTATCATTCTCATTGGTATCACAAAGGACATACCCTTCACCATACCAGACACCATCGAGGTCATTGTGTTGGCCATTAAGCGCGCCTCAGCACTTCGAAGCGTCGACTGTCCAGCGGTGGAGGCGAATAAGTTCGACATAATCGATTTCCTGTTCAGTATGGCAGAGTACCATCATCCAGAGAAGATCAAGTTGCCGGAAAACTACGAGCCACCAAAGCTGGCCATTACGGTTCTCTACTGGAAGGCCTGGATCATCATGCTAATGATATCGGCACACAATCCTTCAACCTTTGGGGCATTCTGCTGGGAGCATTACCCCACCATGAAGATGTTAATGGAGATGTGCATCACCAACCAACTGAATGAGCCCCCCGTGGTAAAGGAGGAGCTCCAGGTAAGCGACATACTCTCTGTATGGTTGGTGGCATCAATATACCACGTAATTCTTTCAGCTAATGACCTTGGAACGCGACCAAATCATTGAGTTCGAGACCCATTTGGCCGCCCAGACGTCCCAGGCGATTATCACAGAGGAAAACGCTATCCTCATATCTCAGGTGATGTTGATGGATCCAATGGGACCTGCTAGGCGAGTTCCGCCAGCAGTTCTGGATCAGTTGAAGCATCTGAACAAGTCCCTTAAGCTTGGCCATCTTCTTTGCCGTAGCCGCAAGCCAGACCTGCTGCTGGACATTATTCAGAGACAAGGCACCACACAATCCATGCCATGGTTGTCGGATTTGGTCCAGAACAGTGACGGAGACTTCAATCACCTTCCGGTGCAGTGCCTTTGTGAGTTCTTGCTTTCCAATGCCGCAACAATCAGCGAAGAGAACAGTCGCGACGCGGAACTGCTGACATATCTTCGAACACTGGTGAAAGACCCAAACTCTGAAAGGCAAACCGTTTGTGAAGTGCTAGACTACATCTTCCGTCGCCTAGCATCCACCGTGAAGCAGTCCAGAGTATCCGCGTTGAGTGGAATCAAGATGATCCTAAAGGTATTCAACACGACCGATGAAGAAGAAGACTGGTTGTTGTGCTCGCTTCCTCAAGTTCCGCATTTTATTCATGCACGTGCCTCGATCATTCCTCAGCTGCGAGCGGCTTGCCAGATTGAAAACAATCCTGAATTACTGATGGTCTACATCCAGTTTATCGCAGCGCATACTCTACACGATCCGGTAACCGATATGCTGGACCACGTCATGGACATGGCTCAACTGATTGTTGAGAGAAGCACTATGTTCCAGCACATCATTCCCATTCAACCGGATTCCCCTCTGGCAGGAAAGGTGTCGGACGCCCTGGATGAGTGTCGCCTGCAGACACTGAACTGCATCTTTGTCATGTTCAACAACTATATAATCAAACTCCGGGAACACCGCGAGCCATATGAATGGACTGAGTATCCAGACCTTCTCATGGTGCACTTTGACGACGGCGCACAGCTCCCGCTACATTTGAATATCATCCACGCTTTTGTCATTCTGCTGACGCATTCCTCGATAACCCTTCCAGACTCCATTCCTATTCTAAACTACTGGTTTCCACCGGGACGACCGGTTCCCCAAGCATATCTACCAGAGACGAACGAGGCAGTCCAGCTACTGCCAGATTGGTTGAAGTTGAAAATGATCCGCAGTCCAGTCGAACGATTGGTAGAAGCGGCGATGTACGACTTAACTCCCGACCAAATTGTGCTGTTCGTTCAGAACTTCGGAACTCCCATCAGCTCCATGTCTAAACTGCTGGCATTACTAGACCGTGCGGTGATTGAGCAGTTCGATGCGGTTAAGAACGCTATCCTTAACAAGGCTTATCTGGCGCAGCTGATTGAAATTCAGCAAGCACGCGGAGCGAAAAACGGTCACATCACAGTTCAGGCGCTCGAGCTACATTCTCATTCGCAAACCGTTCCTGATCCGCCAAAAACACAGGTTAACACTCTGGAGTCGATCAATTTGGATCAGTTCCAGGCGATAGCAGCCGTCCCTGAGAAGCCGGCCGCCTCCAGCATGTCAAAGAATTCCAAGGACGTCGAGGAGATAGTGGAAATGGTGCTGCGAGCTCCAAACTTGAATAAGCTGAATACTTACCGGTTCAGGCGGCTCATTCACCAGCTTCTTGAGCGTGATGGTGCGACCCCAAAAGCACGGAAAGACATGCAAATCCATGCTTCGAACAAGGCCCTTGTACATCTGATGCGTTTGGTTGAGAGTCCTCGTGGACCGTGCTTCTTTCAAAACATATTCCAAAAATCACATGCCTGCACCTTTTTCAGAGCTTTGCTCACGTACATCCCGGAGAAGCCAGAGGACTACAACTTCATGGTCCATGTGATGGATAAGATCATCCACAACCTCAGTCTGCAATCGAATTTAAACAACGCCACGCTGCTTCAAATCCTTCTGGGAAAGAAGCAGTCGTTTTCAAAACAGATACTGGCGGCGCCTAAGCAGAAGTACACGGAGAAGGAAGACTTCCTGCAGGTGCTTCAAAACGCTCGCGCCGCAGATCTCGAGTGTGAGGGACGAAAGTTTGTGAACGACATGATAGACTACAAGAAAACTTCGCACCTAGTGGACGGAATAATAACTACCCTGCAGGCTTTGCCGAAGGAGCGCACAACAACAACAGACCTGAGCTACGATAGGAGGGGCATACTTGTCGACTGGTTGGCAGAAGTAGATGCAGAGCTCATCACCGCCGATAAGGAATTGCAGATCGAAGTAATGTTCTCGCGGAATCGCGATGACTTTCGGTTCTATTTGCTCTCTCTTCTCTGTCACCAGGCAAACTGGACGACTCTGTATGACACCGTGGGCTACCTTCTTCAGAAATACAGGGAAGACTTCGACTGCAATTCGGTGCTGAACTTTATCGAGGCGCTCATAAATAACCCGAAGTTATGGCAAGGACGGGATAAAGCCGTCTCCAAACACGACCAAATTGAAATTGTCTTGGAGCTCGATGCACAGGAGGTCAAGGTTTTTGCAGAATATATGCTGCAGGAAGGTTCACGGGAAATGGAAACCATTGGTCCCGACACCTATGCTGAGAAGTTGAGCTCCAGAATGAATCTACTTTTGAAGGTCATTGGGGAGCAGCGTTACAGCCACCTGCAAAAGCTTATGGAATTTGTAACTGGGTATCCCTGTTCCGACACCCTGAAGCTCAAGTTCATTCAGCAGATGTATCTTACAAATCCTGCGATCAAGTTTATGCAGGAGGACAGCCAGCAGGATGTATACAATTCGAATCTGCAGAGCCTAAAAGGGTGCAAAGCTGACAAAGTGACAAACTACCTAATCACATGTCTGGGAAACCTGCAGTCAAAGAAGGATTACGAAGCGCTCTCTTCAGACACTGAACTGTTAGTAAGGAAACTGGCAGCCTCACATCCTGCCCTATTTCTGCGACAGCTGGGCGTCCTCTCATCCTTGCTGCATGGCAAGGCTCACATGGGACTTCGAGTACTTCGAGATGAGCACCACATCCAACGATTTATTCAAGTCATACGGATTTTGGAGCTCCTCCAGCCGATGTTGTTCGACGACGCATACAAACAGGGACTCCAAACAGCTCTCGACTGTTACTTCACATTCTTCAAGCATCACAGCCGCGCCAAAGAGGCGTATCACATCCTGGTAAAGTTGGTGGAGTTGCTCCAGGCCTACATCAACACAAATCCCTCAACCGCGCTTAGCTTCATTGAGCAGTATACTGGAATTCTTCAAGAGCTGGCCGCCAAGAACAATCACTTGGCCCACTTGCACCAATTAGTTCAAGGCCTTTCCCTACTCAAGCACAAAACATCTGGCAGTGAGCTTAAGGAGGAGGAATCCAAACAGGACTTTGACTTAGAAGAGGCTGATGTGAAACCACAGATATCAGCCATGGAAATAGACGAGCCAGTGGTAGCTGCAGCTGGGGCATCTCAGTCAACGCAACTAGATATCGATTCAAGAGGCGCCGCTTCGTTTGCCCTCGCCGGCCCACAGAGCCGGCAACTTCAGATTTCCCCACATTTTATGAACCTCATTAACCTGGTGCGGCATTCCAGTGCCGAGGAGACAATCCTTGGGCCCCTGCAAGAGATTGAGAGCTTAACGTCAAAGCGCTACTCCTTCCTCGGGGAGCTCTTCGACCGTTTGTTGGAACTGATTTTCTCGCACAGTGCACAAATCCGTTCGAACGCATACATTTTGCTTATCCGCCACTTGAAGCACCATCCGGGTAAGATTGACGTGAACCGTTGCGCGGTAAATGCCTACATTCAATGCCTGCGAGATGACAACTCCACCGTCGCTGCCACGGCTGTGGATAACCTGGTAGAAATGACAGTGCTCCTGCAGGAGTACGCGAAGGAGATACTTCGAGTGGCATTTTCGCTTGGCATCACCTCCAGACTGAATACGTGCACCCAGATCAAGAAGGCAATCCAGACGTTGAAACTGCAGCATGGCTGCTAGATGGACAATTTCTTGTATGCCCTGTTCTTCGTAAACTAGATTTTATTGTATATTGTTATACCAGAAAAAAACCACAAATACATACACACGTGTATCTTAAAAAATTCAGAAAGTTTGACTTACACTACGGCTTGCAGGTTTTTCACTTTCTCTCTTGATTTTTAGGAGATGATTTGTTCTTACTAGAATTCAAAAAGAAGGAAAGTTTTGCCACCACCTATTCGTCGATTCTAAGGAAGCATATGACAATGCGTATAGGGACGAGCAGGAAAATTTCGTTGCTCCGTCAAGGTCGGTAACGAACTCACCGAGACCTTCAATTTAAAAAAAAAGGACTTGGACAAGGCGACGCACTGTCTTGTAACTTCTTTAATATCGTTCTTGAGAAGAACGTAACTCACATGTCAACAACAGAGCCACGATCTTCCAAAAGTCAACTCAATTGCTAGCTTACGTGGACGACGAACACACCGACCCGTCAATTAGGCGTTTGCTGGCATTGAAGCGGAAGCGGCTAAAATGGGTCTGGTGAGGGCAAAACAAAGTACATGCTGTCATACAAGAAAGGACACATAACATCAATGTCTCGGACAGAGCGTCACACTAGGCAGCACAAACTTCGAGGTAGTGAAGAAGTCGGTAATTAGGGACAACAACATCAGTACAGAAATCAAACGCAGAACCATTCTTGCCAATCGCGGTTTTTTTGGGCTCAAGAGGCAATTGAGTAATAAAGCCCTCTCTCGAAGGACTAAGCTCGCTTTATATAGCAGCTGGAGCATCCCAGTCCTACTTTGTAGCGCTAAAACCCATACGTTTCTAAAAGCGAAGGAGGAAAGTCTTAGTTTTTTCTAGAGAAAAGTTTTGCGTTCGATTTTTGGTAATGTGTGCATTGATTTCATCTGGAGGAGAAGATTTAACGACGAAGTCTATGGGCTGTACAGTACCATGCGCCTAGTCAACCGTCTTTGGATACAGCGCTTAAGATGGCTAGGTCATGTAGAGCTTATGGACATCACTGTTTTGTCCGACACTGTATGTAGCAAATGTACATTCAATACTCATACACTTTTGTTATAAAAAAATTTAAAGTTGGAATTTAGTGTAATAGGGCTTGCGATTCACTACTTAATGGGAGTGAAGCCTTTATTTTCGGTACGGGCCTCAAATATCTCCCTTCCGCCTTTTTGTCTTTTGAATTTTCTGGCTATGTACAACGCGTACTGTACATCATTTGAGAGGTCTTGACATAACCTACAAAACGACGCTATGCATGATTAGTTTGGATATTGCGTTGAACAGTTATAGACGTGTAAACATTAAGTTTATGGTACTAACGCCGAAATTCGCTCTATTTTAAAGTTTTCCTTCGTTAAGGGCAAATCCGCTAGAGAAATGTGCCGTGAGATTAATGGTGCTTTGGGGGATGGTACTCTATTACTTCGAACTGCGGAGGAATGGTTTCGACAATTCAAGCTGGTGAAAAAAAACCATGAATAAGCCACCCGCCGAAAGACCTGTGACGACGAATACCGATCGAAATATGGAAATCATCGAGTTAGACTGGCATGTGGTATATCGTGACATCGCCCAGGAAATGGGAGTTAGTCACCAAACCAGCCTTCTGCAGAAGGCTGGATACAGAAAAAAGCTTGATATTTGGGTGCCACAAGATTTGAAGCAAGAAAACCTTTTGCACCGAATCAATGCTTGCGATATGCTGCTGAAACGGAACGAACTCGACCCATTTTTGAAGCGGATGTTGACTGGCGACGAAAAATGAATCACATACGACAGTATCGAGCGAAAACGGTCGTGGTTGAAGGCCGGTGAACAGTGGCCAAGCCGGGATTGACGGCCAGGAAGGTTTTCTGTGTGTTTGGTGGGGTTGGAAGGGAATCTTCCACTATAAGCTGCTCCCAAATGGCCAGATGTTTAATTCTACCATCTACTGCGAACAACTTGACCGCTTGAAGCACGCGATCGACCAGAAGCGTCCAGAATTGGCCAACATGAAGGGTGTAGTGTTCCGCCAGGACAACACCAGACCACACACTTCGTTGATGACTCGTCAGAAGCTACGGGAGATCGGATGGGAGGGGTGGTGAAATGTTCATGCAATATTGAATGTATGCTGATCCCACTAATGCCTAAGGTTGTCCCAATCTTACGATAGGTCACATGACGAACTTGCAATATCAGTTGGCGCACAGCATCAATGGTTTTCGGAACAACAACTGATTTTGGACGACCTTCACGAAATTCGTCTTGGAATTAACTACAACCTCGGTTGAATTCACCAGATGAATCTTCAAAGTTACTGTAAACAACACAAATAGCACTCGTATGTCAAAACGTTCTGAGTACGTATAACCTCAAAAATGTCAAACCTTACGATAGAGCTGGTAGCTGCCAGATTTCAACACTAGGGTTGCCCGATCCCGAAATATAAAAGGCAACCTTCGTAAAATGCAAATTGCCTACCCCAGCACTGCAAATGTAGCCCCAAACCATTACAGAACCTCCTCCTTATTTGACGGTGACTTCGGTATAATTTTGCAAAAACTCTTCATTCGGTCACCGCCAGACATACACTTTACCATCTGATCCATGTGAATTAAATTTACTTTCATCAGTGAAAAGAATCTTTATATATAAAAAAAATTGAGTTGGAAATGTTTTTAAGATATTTAATAAATGATTTACCGTATTCCAGAAATCATAAGTTTTCAATAATTATTTTTTAGCAAATTTCGCTCTTTCACTTTTAATTTTTCTGGCTAGTAAAAAGCTTTTTCCTTGTCACTCTTCTATAGTAATAAGATTTATGTAGGGTATTTCGAATGATAGCAAACAGCTTTTTCACTTCTTTCTTTTAACAAAATGTGTAAGTCCTTAGCTGTTCTAAATATATCTTTTTCTATTTCTTTTAAAATTGACCGTTCTTCTCTTCCACAACAATCTGAACTCTTTATTGTACTTTGTTATTATGTCGTGGACAGTAGATTTACTTTTTCCGACTATTTCAGCAATTTCTCTTGCTTTTTCTTCGCTATTTAATTTCACGATCTATTGTCTAACTTCAAAAGATGCTTGCTTACCAAGTGGAGCCATTTTCAAAAAAAGGAGTTTAAATTACGGAAGCTCACTACTCAATGCCAGTATGAAATGAAAATGCCTAATAACTATCTTAACTTATGTGAGTTGGCCCTACTGATTCAACTTTCCCGTCTTTTACTTTGAGAAGTTAGCGATACCGAAGCCTGTTTCTGGTGCAACCATCAGTAAAAATTTCTTTACTTTGCAGAGACTACTCTGTCGCTGGCAGAAATTGCCCTACTGAACCGTAGGAGTTTGAAGTCGCCTTGCTACTGTTCGGCGTACGACATGGAAGAGAGGGCAGCCTTCCCTCTCTGTCTTGTATCAGGCCTTTAGTGTCGAAGTAGAGGAGAGCTTTAGGCAGAATGAAGCCGTTAATACGTATCCGTTCATGGTAGGTTCGTAAGCCTTAAAGATCAGGCTGTTAATTGATTCCATGCCTCGAGCAGTGTAATTTCAAATCAACTTAATTACGAAATTATCTAACCTTATAAGGTTTGCCTCGTTGTACAGAACCTCCTTGTGCTGGGATTCTGATGTTCGATATAAACGAAAACTGACCCGAATGGCCCGAACTGTCTCTCAAACACCCTCATCCTTTCCACCTGAAAAAGGACTCCGAACCACTCGGAGCAACCACATACCATAATTGGCAGGAGGAGGGCCATGCAGCAGATTACCTTTACTCTGGCGTCAAGCTGACTGCTGTAAAACAGCCCTCTTGCCATAGCGAAGGCATTCTTAGCCCTGGCCAGAGCTTTACTTTTGTGGAATATTAATTCGAAAGTTTAGTTTTCTGTGTAGTTTTTCTATTTTCCTACATTTTCTAAGTTCCTACATTTATCTGCAAAAATACTTCTACTCGATGTACGTGATTACCTGCCATTACGGCTTAATACGGGGTCCATACACCCATAGTTAGGAGAACGGTGACTAACGCCTTGGGAGCTATTCCAAGTACCAAACTGAGTTCATGCCTTAAGGGACAGTCGTTCCTTCTGGGTGAGAAGCTAGACCTCTCTAACATCTCTGCTATTCTGTGGGTTACAGCATCCGGTTGAATGCAACTCCACATCAAATCAGAAGTAAATTCCCATAACCATATGACCTCATCCGACCCAGATGACTCCCGTGTTGATTACTTCCGTGCCTCTCGAAAACGTTCAGAGTTCGACGCTGCCTGCACTAACCATGGAAGAAGACTGAAAACTTTGTCAAGAAGCCATCAAAGAAGCTGCCTGTAATGTGCTGGGTTTCACGTCACCACCCAGAAGGAACCCATGGTTTGACGACGAGTGCAGGCAAGCACATGCAGCCAAACAAGACGCCTATAAGGCAACGCTGCATCGAACAACGCGGGGTGTCCGTGAGCTCTACGAACAGAAAAGAAAGAACATGAGAAGCGCGCCGTCGTGGAAATAGGAAGGTGTAATGGCAAGAATGAAGTCCGAAAGAAACCAGACCCCTTTGACTGCGCCAATTACCGAAGGATCAACGTTCTTAACATCTGCTACATGAACCTCCCTGCCGTATTGTGTGAGCGTCTGAAACCGTTGAGTAATAAAGCCCTCTCTCGAAGGACTAAGCTCGCTTGATGATCCCAGCCTACTCTATGGCGCGGAAACATGGACGTTACTAAAAGCGGATGAGGAAGCCCTTATTCTTTCCGAGAGAAAAGTTTTGCGGGCGATTTTTGGTCCTGTTTGCGTTGATGGCATTTGGAGGAGAAAATTTAACGATGAACTCTATGGGCTGTGCAGCGACATGTGCCTAGTCAAGCGTCTATGTATACAGCGCTTAAGATGGCTAGGCCATATAGAGCGTATGGACATCACAGCTCCGGCCCGAAAAGTCTTCGAATCTGAACCATTGGAACAACACAGCAGAGGACGGACTAGGCTAAGGTGGCGCACACAAGTGGAGAAGGATCTCAACCAATTTGCGCAATTGGAGAAAGCTGGCGAAAGATCATGCTGGCTGGAGAGGCATGTTGGTTGAGGCACAGGTCCACCCCGGGCTGTGGTGCCAGAAGAAGAAGAAGAAGAAGGTTTCCCAACTTCTAACCTCAATTTGAACTCAGGGGAAAAGCCTTCTAAGCACATTCATTTGGGACACGTTAAATAGCTATTCGACAAGTGTAAAGAAAAGCGAATGAAATTTATCGAAACCTTAACCAGAAGCATAATAAACTTAACCAAATGCGCATCATTCAAAATTTAAATCGAAGTAAGTTTGATTATTGTCACCGCTGTTACGATAAAACATCCCATTCGTCACCGATCGAGTGAAAGTCAATAAAACTTCTGGTCCATATTCAGCAGTCCCACTGTATTGAGTGAGCGCTGTCAACTCTGAGGTTGTGTGAGTCGCAAACGAATAAAACAATCTATCGCTAACTAAGTGCGGTCCTAGGCGCACAACTAAGCAGCCAAGGTTAATTAAAATGTATTAAAGCCAAGCGCACATCATCAAATGGCGTTTAATTACGCATAAGCGCTCTTGTCGAACGGAAATTACTCACTCAATGCCTTGCGAGTGAATTTATCTCGGGGAAGCAGTGCAGACGTTCGCACTGCGAGTACATGTTTATGTCAGCGGTGTGCCGCTTAGTTTGGAACGTCTACTTATCAAGTGGAATCACGTTTTGCTGCTGAGCTGAGGAAGGAGAGGAAATTTTTCGGGAAGTAAGCAGTGTACGCTCAAAGTAAACCTAGTTAATGAACTTTGTGAGACGGGGGATCTTAACCAAAAACCACACACAGTTTTCCATTGCACACCAAACGTGATTCGCTCTTGTTTGTGCCGCTCGGGTGTTGTTTTTCTCAACCGCAATACGCGTTCCTCATTCCGAGTGCTCAATAGACCCAGCCCTCGTGCGTTTGGTATGCAAAGGAGGGCGTCCGTGTGTGCTGTGCTGTGAAGTGCAATTACAATGATCAGCGCTTTGGATGGCGGTTGACCGGTAGATGACTGATTGGGGCATTGCTTGGGTTGCATGCAATTCAATGATGACTGGCTTCACGGTTGCTTTGCTGTTCAGGTTAGTTAAGGACCTTGACTCGACGTGCTGTGATTATCACGTGCACTTGACTCTGATGAGAGTGCAAGGTGATCCGGAGCGTATTGCTTTTAGGCTTCACATCTGCAACGCTCTGTGCCACTGTGTAGCAGCCAGTAATCGCATTGGCAGTGTGACAGCGTATCAGTTGTGGAAGTCTTGTCCTTGCAGTGAAGCTGTACCGAAAGGTGGTTGTTTACCTCTTGGAACTGGTTTTATTCAGTTCAGGATGTAGGTTCATGTATATCCTGCTTTAAAATGGTTTCTGACAAGATGCCAGTGTCAATGATCTTCTAGAAGTTCTTTCTGCTGATTTTTGTACTCTTTTTTTGATCCGTTGGATTTTGCAATCTTACGGACTGGTTTCTGTGGCAGCATAATTTTCAAAAACTTTTCAGGAAACATAAAGCACTAGATGAGTTTCAATTTTCCAACAATTCAAATTCTATTCATGTTTTCTCTAATGCCTTAAACGTTCTTGAAGGACGTGGTCTCCCTCAGCTTGAAATGTTTCGTGCAAAAGATCTAGATGCTCCTTTCCTGGCCAGAAATTTGATCATATCCTTGTCCTCTTTTGCCTTTTTGCTGTCAACGCAAGCAAGACCAAAAATCGCATGTAGAACGTTTCTCTCGAAAAAAACTAACGGCCTCCTCACCCGCCTTTAAAAATGTCCTTTCGCGCCGAAAAGCAGGACTGTTTTACAAAAGCAGCAGTCAGGAGAAGTCTTTTTGACCCAATTGCCTTTGACCTCATAGAAGCAGCAATCGTAATTTTAACTTTGATCTTGGTACAGATGTTTCTGTCTTTATATGCTATAGAGCTGAGGTATGCTATGTCTGAGATGTCAATGCTGTGCGTTCTTCCTTGACGACATCGTTTAGTATCCGATCCAAAGAAGTTTTATGTGTAGGTTTGAAAAGTGACGCAGTGGAGCACATCTTCTTGTCTTCTTAGGTTGTAAAGATATATATATGGACAGCTCCGGACGATGCGGTACGTATTTCAAATTGATTAGCTCTTCTCTTATTTTCAAAAAGGCGTTTATGATGTCGGTTGTGGCCGCCGTGGCACATTGAGTAGAGTGCGACACTCACACGCCGAAGGTCACAGGTTCGATTTTAAGATTTAACAGCTCGCATTTTGAACGGCAGCAGATTTTCGAGGTGCAGACAACACGCAAAGAGTAAATACTGTTTATGAAAAAGCTTCTCTCGCCGTTCGGAGTCGACAAGAAACTGAAGGCGAGTAGTTGATGCGAAAGCTTGCAACCCCTGTCGCGCAATTCAATAGATACGATACAGATATGAGCTCTGTAGCGCTTTGTACATAGCTGGAAAATTCAAAAGACAAAAAGGCGGAAGGGGGATATTTGGCAACCTTATATAAATACTAAAAGGAAGATCTATATGCTGATTATTGGAAATCCAGATAGAAAGGGGGGAAAATAGAAAAGAAATATATTTGTTTTCTTCAAGAGTTTGTTGTTTTTTCTGTACTTTATTATTGTAAAATAAACGAAGGCGTTGGTTGCGGAGTCTACTCTGAGGATCTTAACTTTAGTCTAAAATTCAGACTTCCCAATCAATGTAGCGTGTTCCAAGCTGAAGTAATGGCCATTCGCGAAGCCATGTCTTGGCTGAAGAGGAATAGAATATCCTCAGCAGATATCCTTATTCTTACGGATAGTCAGGCAGCACTCAGGGCCCTGGAATCTGTCTCATTAAACTCTAAGACGGTCATGAACTGCCGCACATCCTTAGATGAGATGGCTGAGCAGTTCAATATATGCCTGTGCTGGGTGCGAGGTCAGAGAGACATTCCGCAGACGAATTGGCTTGCCACAATGCAACCACTACTTCAGGAATACGAACACCTCGGTATCTCTCTCGCCACATGCAAGTCAGAACTGTACTTGAACGCGATCCATCAGACTAATCAAAGGTGGTCTAACCATAATCTTTGTCGCGTCTCCAAGGAGGTGTGGCCCTCTCTTAAGCCCAAACGCTCCAGACTGCTACTATCGCTCAAAAGATCAGACATAAGCCTGGTCATGGGAGCCATCACCGGGCACTGTCTAATCGGTGAGTATGTTAGCAGGCCAGGGGCTCCCACAAACGATTTTTGCAGAAGCTGTAGGGATGAGGAAGAATCAGAAACTCACCTACACATGTTATGCATATGCCCGGCGCTCTCGCGCCTCAGATACAAGCACTTTGGAAGCTACTTCCTCAACGGCCATGACCAACAATGACCTCAATAAAACCCCTCCCGCCGACATTTTAAACTTTATTATCGGCTCGAGCTGGTTTTAGCTTCTTCCCACATGGTGTGGCAGCACGATGGTCCTTTATGGGATTACCAGGTATACCGGTATGAAGAGATGGGTATGAAGAAGAGGTCAAGATAAAAAAGTCTCGATAGGGAACATTTGTTGTGGAACGAGCCCTTAATTTTTTGTTTGCTATGACATCTGTGAAAAATATTTAGTGCACATCAAGTCATTGAACAGACAACATCATATTTTTTCATCGTGTTAAAAATGCCGAATTTTGTACCAGAAAGTGATGATTTGCGGAAAGCATTAATTTTTTGTTTTCATTTGAAGAAAAGTGCTGCAGAGTAGCATCGAATGCTTGTCGAGGCATATGGTGATCATGCTCTATTAGAAGCAACATGCAAAAGATGGTTTCAACGGTTCAGAAATAATGATTTTGATGTGAGAAATGAAGAACGTGGAAGACCACCAAAAAAGTTTGAAGACGCCGAATTGCAAGCGATATTGGATGGAGATGACACTTTGAGTCAAAAGAAAATGGCAACAATGTTAAATGTTGCACAACAAACAATTTCTGACCGTTTAAAAGCTATGGGAAAGATCCAAAAGTGTGGAAAATGGGTGCCACATGAATTAACTGAAAGACAGATGGAAAACCGAAAAAACACTTGTGAAATTTTGCTTGAAAGACACGAAAGAAAATCGGTTTTGCATCGGATTGTTACTGCCGATGAAAAATGGGTTTATTTTAAGAATCCTAAACGGAAAACATCATGGGATAATCTGGGACAACCATCAACATCGACTGCAAAACCAGATCGATTCGGCAAGAAGACAATGCTGTGTGTTTGGTGGGACCAGAAAGTTGTGCTGTACCACGAGCCCCTAAAACCTGGTGAAACCGTTAATAGTGATCACTACCGACAAAAAATGATCAATTTGAACCATGCATTGATCGAGAAACGACCAAAATGGGCCAGAAGACACGGCAAGGTAATTTTGCTCCGTGACAATGCACCTGCACACAAAGCAAAACCGGTTCAAGATACAATCAAAACACTTGGCTGGGAGCAGCTACCCCACCCGTCAAAAGAATCGAAAAAGGGTTTTCAAAATATGTACCTTGCGCTTGAAGCAAACATGTAACTCGAAAAAATCGTTTTTGGAAATAAAGCTTCTTTATACTAAATTTGATCTTTTTTAATGGATAAGGCAACTACGAGGGGCCTTATCGGTATCGGGCTGAAGCTGGGGTTATATATATAAATTAACTTATTTATCAAGTAATACTATTATTTTGGTGCATTCATGTAAAATTTCATATAACTGTGAATATCAATTCACGCTTTATCTCTAGTTAAACAGAATCATAATGTCAACTGAGACTATGATAATGAAAGTTGAGCATCGCGCTGCAATTAGATCCTCACTAAGCAAGGAAAAAGACAAAACCCATTCATAAGGATATGGTGGCTGGGGTGCCGAACCTTCATTATCAACTGTGCAGAAGTGGTTTAGTAAGTTCAGGAGAGGCAGAGGGAGCATTGAAGATGACCCCCGCTCCGGCACTTCGGCTACTGCTTGTAAGGGAGAAAGCATCAAAGAAGTCGAAAAACTTGTTCTTGAGGATGCCCGAATAAAGGTGAAAACGATGGCAGAGATCATCTTTCAACTGGTACCATTCACACCATTCTTCGTGATCGTCTTAACCTTTCAAAAGTCAGTGCAAGAATGTCACGAATGCGCACAGCGCGTCAGAAAAAAGTGAGAATCGCATGCTGTAGAGAGCTTTTGGAGATGTGTAGTGAGGACGCGGACGGTGTTATAGATCAAATTGTTACTGGGGATGAAACATGGATTCACCACTATGACCCTGAAAGCAAACAACAGTCCATGCATAAAAAAGGAACAGACCCCCCGAAGAAGTTCAAAGTCACTCCGTCTGCCGGGAAGCTCATGGCCACAGTTTTTGAGGACTCAAAGGGAATCTTGCTCATTTAGTACAAATAAGGGGAAACCATCAACTCCACGCCACCAACGCGTAGGTAGGGACCTCTCATTTTATTTTCTACGTACGGGAACAAAAAGAAGTCATTCGGTGCCAAGTCAGGACTATACGGCGGATGGCTCATCAAATCGATGTTTTGACTGCTCAAAAATGCAGTTGTTTGAGCCGATGTGTGAGAGCTCGGATTGTCGTGGTGAAGAGTGATCCGTCTTCAGCGGTTGATTTTCCTGATTTCTTGGAAGACAACTTGCAAACAAATGGCTGTGTACAATAAGAATTCACTGTTATGTGTTGTTCTAGTAGTACGGTTGCGACATGTTAAGTTTTTCCAAAAAACAGGCGGCCATTTGCTTAGTAGTGCTTTGTGCGCGAGAAACTTTTGTTAGATTTGGCTCAATTTGAAACACCCATACAGTCAACTGCTGTTTACTTTCGGGCTCGAACGCGTAAATCCACGATTCATCACCTGTCACGATGTCATAGACGTGTTTCGAAGCACCGCGATCGTATTTTTGGAGCATTTCTTTCGACCAATCGACACGAGATTCTTTTTGAGCGATTGACAAATTGTGTGGGATCCAATGCGAACAAATTTTTTGGACGGTGAAATGTTGATGCAATATTGAATGTATGCTGGTCCCACTAATGCCTAAGGTTGTCTCAATCTGACGATAGATTACATGACGATCTTGCAATATCAGTTGGCACACAGCACCAATGGTTTCCGGAACAACAACTATTTTTGGACGACCTTCACAAAATTCGTCTTGGAGTCAACTACGACCTCGGTTGAATTTACAATACCATCGATAAACACTGGTCCTTGATGGAGCTTCTTCGCCAAAAATTGAATTAAGTTCATCGATGCACTGTTGTTGAGTTAATCCACGCCGAAAGTTGTAGAAAATAATCGCACGAAAATGTTCACGATTTAATTCAATTTGTTGGGCGAGATGAATCTTCTAAGTTATTGTAAACAACACAAATAGTGCTCGTATGTCAAAACGTTCTTAGTACGAAAGAGCTGGCAGTTGCCAGATTGCAACACTAGGGTTGCCCAATCCCGAAATATAAAAGACAACCTTTGTATATGCCATTGGGACAACGCAACACTGGACGACCTAGACTAAAGTGGCGCACACAAGTGGAGAAGGACCTCAACCAACTTGGAGTGCACAGCTGGAGACAGCTGGCGAAAGATCGTGCTGGCTGGAGAGGCATGTTGGTTGAGGCACAGGTCCCCCCCCGGACTGTAGCGCCACAAGAAGAAGAGGAAGAGGACGAACCTTTGTATATTGATCAATAATTCGGGAAACCGACGATTTATGAATGATATATTTTATAGCTATTTCCTTTTATGAAATAATTGATGTGAAATCGTCCACAATACGCTGCCTTAGCGCATTACCAAACTTATTAGGTGCCATTCGTGAAATTTGCAAGAACACGCGAGGTCTGGTGTAATTATAATTGTTGGCGTTACAGTCCAAAGGGGGACCAGGGACTAGCTTACTTATCAACTACTCGTGTTGTGCGCGCTACTGTTCTCTCGCGAGTAGAAGGGACCTACAGTTTTTTTGCCGACTGCGAACGGCGAAATTTGAGAAGCTTTCTTGGACAGTTATTACTCTTTGAGTGTTGTGAGCAGCTCGGAAGAGGTGGTGCAGTGAAAAATTTGAAAAATTGGTGTAGAGCTGGGAATCGAACCTACACCCTTCGGCGTGTGGGCGTCGCACTTTACCCACTACACCACGGCGACCAGAAGAAATGAATTACTGGTTATAAAAAAACCCAATTCCGGACTGAGAACTAGGGCACTGAGGGCAGTGCAGTCGCTTATTTTGAAATACAACAAACTTGCACTTCAAGGAATCTGTGATGAAAACAATATCTGTGTCAACACTCGTGTCTAGGCAAAACAGTAGGAGCAACGGGTAACTTAGAATTCCTCCAGAAATTTGGAATTTAATAACACTTAACAAAGGTAGGTAGGGGGTAGGTATTACTGGTATTTCGTTTCACTAGGTGGTTTTTGGTGGATTAATGTTATCGTCCACTAGGTGATTTTCGAAGATCTTTTTACTTTCCCCGCGATAAATTTAGATAATGTGCCAATCGCAATCGTCCCGGCAATCGGTTTTTGACGATAGCTATTTCGCTATCATTTTGCATTGCGCTGGCATACAAGAAATGAGAATTTGAACATTAAGTAAGGTAAAAAGGTGACTAGTAATTACTAAATGTTTGGAAACAATCCTCAGCTCACGGAAATATGAATGTACAGTATCGGACAAAACATTTGCAACTCGAACAGAAACTAGGAAATTTTATTAAATTCATTATCCAATAAATATTTCTTAAGTTATGATGCATTATGCTAAGGAACTTAACTGTCTCGCGACAAAACAATTGCAACTGAAGTTACTGCAACGCTCAACAGCATATTTATCGTTGCATCGCAGTTGTTTCCCATTATTTCTGAGTAATATTGTATTGATCACTTGTTAGAAGCTCGCTACCTGAAGTCTCAATTGCGTAATCATTTTTGAACACACCAGACCTTGTGGTCGCCGTGGCGTAGTGGGTAAAGTGCGACGCCCACACGCCGAAGGGTGTAGGTTCGATTCCCAGCTCTACACCAATTTTTCAAATTTTTCACTGCACCACCTCTTCCGAGCTGCTCACAACACTCAAAGAGTAATAACTGTCCAAGAAAGCTTCTCAAATTTCGCCGTTCGCAGTCGGCAAAAAAACTGTAGGTCCCTTCTACTCGCGAGAGAACAGTAGCGCGCACAACACGAGTAGTTGATAAGTAAGCTAGTCCCTGGTCCCCCTTTGGACTGTAACGCCAACAATTATAATTACACCAGACCTCGCGTGTTCTTGCAAATTTCACGAATGGCACCTAATAAGTTTGGTAATGCGCTAAGGCAGCGTATTGTGGACGATTTCACATCAATTATTTCATAAAAGGAAATAGCTATAAAATATATCATTCATAAATCGTCGGTTTCCCGAATTATTGATCAATATACAAAGGTTCGTCCTCTTCCTCTTCTTCTTGTGGCGCTACAGTCCGGGGGGGGACCTGTGCCTCAACCAACATGCCTCTCCAGCCAGCACGATCTTTCGCCAGCTGTCTCCAGCTGTGCACTCCAAGTTGGTTGAGGTCCTTCTCCACTTGTGTGCGCCACTTTAGTCTAGGTCGTCCAGTGTTGCGTTGTCCCAATGGCATATACAAAGGTTGTCTTTTATATTTCGGGATTGGGCAACCCTAGTGTTGCAATCTGGCAACTGCCAGCTCTTTCGTACTAAGAACGTTTTGACATACGAGCACTATTTGTGTTGTTTACAATAACTTAGAAGATTCATCTCGCCCAACAAATTGAATTAAATCGTGAACATTTTCGTGCGATTATTTTCTACAACTTTCGGCGTGGATTAACTCAACAACAGTGCATCGATGAACTTAATTCAATTTTTGGCGAAGAAGCTCCATCAAGGACCAGTGTTTATCGATGGTATTGTAAATTCAACCGAGGTCGTAGTTGACTCCAAGACGAATTTTGTGAAAGTCGTCCAAAAATAGTTGTTGTTCCGGAAACCATTGGTGCTGTGTGCCAACTGATATTGCAAGATCGTCATGTAATCTATCGTCAGATTGAGACAACCTTAGGCATTAGTGGGACCAGCATACATTCAATATTGCATCAACATTTCACCGTCCAAAAAATTTGTTCGCATTGGATCCCACACAATTTGTCAATCGCTCAAAAAGAATCTCGTGTCGATTGGTCGAAAGAAATGCTCCAAAAATACGATCGCGGTGCTTCGAAACACGTCTATGACATCGTGACAGGTGATGAATCGTGGATTTACGCGTTCGAGCCCGAAAGTAAACAGCAGTTGACTGTATGGGTGTTTCAAATTGAGCCAAATCTAACAAAAGTTTCTCGCGCACAAAGCACTACTAAGCAAATGGCCGCCTGTTTTTTCGAAAAACTTAACATGTCGCAACCGTACTACTAGAACAACACATAACAGTGAATTCTTATTGTACACAGCCATTTGTTTGCAAGTTGTCTTCCAAGAAATCAGGAAAATCAACCGCTGAAGACGGATCACTCTTCACCACGACAATCCGAGCTCTCACACATCGGCTCAAACAACTGCATTTTTGAGCAGTCAAAACATCGATTTGATGAGCCATCCGCCGTATAGTCCTGACTTGGCACCGAATGACTTCTTTTTATTCCCGTACGTAGGAAATAAAATGAGAGGTCCCTACCTACGCGTTGGTGGCGTGGAGTTGATGGATTCCCCTTATTTGTACTAAATGACACTCAAAGAGTAATAACTGTCCAAGAAAGCTTCTCAAATTTCGCCGTTCGCAGTCGGCAAAAAAACTGTAGGTCCCTTCTACTCGCGAGAGAACAGTAGCGCGTACAACATGAGTAGTTGATGAGCCAGCTAGGCCCTGGTCCTCCTTTGGAATGTAGCGCCAACAATTATTATTATTATTATTATAGTAATTCATTTCTATTTTGAAAGAGCGTTTTCAATAGACTGTTGTCATCAGTTGAGTCTTAGAAGGAAGAAGAGAGAAGAAATTCTTATTATCTCGTCACTAGATTTATCTCAGTTGACTTTTCTATGCTTATCATATTTAAGGTAGGATTAAAAAAGGATTTCAATTTGTTCACTTAGAACCTTGTATTTTTCTTTTCCAGCTATTGCACCGCCATTCTTCTAATTTTGATAGTTCATCAGTCAGGCATTCGCCTGTAATAAAACGTTTAAGTACTTCACATGAGACTTCTGCTTAGTCTTTGAAAAATCCACAAACATGCAAATTAATGTTAAGTTGTTGTTAAACTGATAAGCTTCAGCGTTTGCCTTGACATAGTTTTCATTCGTGGGAATTTGGCTCTGCGCAAATGCAAGACGTGAGTGGTTGATGGCCTCCTAATTTTCACTTCTTTATGGAAGTCAACATCCACCAAAAAAAAAATTATTGAATTGCGTCAATCCACTCAGTAGATCAAAACGCACTCGCTGATGTGTTGTGTCACCTCCAACAAGTCGTGACTCAATTCCCACTGTTGCCACACATCTCGCAGGTAAACTATGATTTTCTTTCAATTACCTGCGACTTTCAATCGACAAACCGCCAATCACTTGTCCAAACAGTCAAATCACATCACGATCGCTCGCCATTTCGCGGGAATCGAAATTCAATCGCATCTGCGGCACGAAAACTAAAGTTTGCGAGCGATGTTTTTGTCAGTGACATAGCAGAACGTTAACGTTTGAGTTTCTTAGAAACCACCAAGTCGCTGCCGGTGTGACTCAGTCGCTACCAGTTCCGTGTTAATAATGCCAAGGTACACAGTTTGTTTATACCAGCCACAGTAAACGCTGCACACATAGCAGCTGAGATGTGTGTTATCAGTGCGGTGGACGACAGTGTGTGCTAAGGAAACGCGCTAAATAGCGTCATGACTAAGCTTTTCTTTGAATGCGATCTGCTAACGTTTACAATTCAAAGCGTCGACAATTCTGCTCGCACGGAAAACAGTTTAAATAATCAATTGCTGTTCCGCTTGAGATAATCACTTGTTGCCTTGACACGTGATGTGCCATTGAGCGCAAAATTGGTTTGTTGCAAGGAGATGTAAAATCGACATTTCAACTGAAGCGCCGACTGGAAAGGCGTTTAAATCGGTTTCCATTCAGTCAGCACCGTTATGGATGAAGTGCAAAATTCTGCGAAATTATGCAAGGAACCGTTAAATGTACACACGCTCCCTTCGTAAAGAAAAGCTGACACCGATTTAATGAGCCAGTCATTAACGAATAATAACCTCCTTTCGCTCAATATGATCGTAAAATCGGAGACGCAATAATCATTCGTATTTGCATCTGCATTTTTCCCAAAACGACGATTGAGTTTCTTTATCCCTCGCTCTCTATCTGTCTCGCCAAACGGTTACAAAACCTTTCGATTTGCATCCGAAATTAAATTCGGTTGTGCATAACGAACACAGTCGCGCTCCCACTTTCTACGGTGACACGGCAGTTCCCAGACAAACAATATACATAATTCTACCCGTGCGATGTAGCCGCTGACATTGTCGTCATCAACACCATCGCGGAAGAAACAGTTTTCCGTTGTGCATTCGTCGGTGCCACCCATCGGTGTGTGGAAATGCCGAGCGACACCGATTACACCGTAATGGACGCACGGCGACCCCTTACAGATCATCGTATGCATTAAATCGCGTCGTTTCTACCTACGCCGGATTGTGTAACCCGGTCGAGGAAATCAAGAGGAACGAAAATATCAATATCAATTTATTATCGCCGCCCAGCAGGTGGTCTAAACATTACGAAAGCCGAACGCCCATGAGTCACTTAGAGCCGATATTTTGATAGAAAACCATTGTGAGTGCCGTTTCTGGTCACCTGCCGCATGAAAGTCGAGGTAAACAATGTTTGCTGCGTAACAGCCATCAGTGGCGGCGAAGTGAGAACGTTTAGACTATCAAAACAAATGAACACGGTCGAGTTGCCCAGGCAATAAAAGACACACTGGTTCGACCGTCGCCAAATGCAAATTAATTTGTCATCAATTGTGCTCCTAAAACGGCAGCACGCTGTAATTAATTCGATTCGTGCGTACTGCGATGGAATTTATCGATTCCGATTTCAATGGGCGGTTAATGCGAATCGAGCCAAGTTAGATACCCGCAGCGAGTCAAGGTCAGTTTCGTTGAACGCAACTAAATCTCCACGCAGCTTCTGCTCTGCGCTGATTCGGTTTGACCGATCATCCGATCTTCATCGTTGAGTCGTTAAGGTAATGCCGTTTTTAATTTCAGTGGATCACTGCATATTTACGGAATTATGACAAGAATTAAAGTCGTCAGAGGATAGTCAAATGTTTTAAATTAATTTCAGCAGCTGAAAGCATGGGCACCGATCTCAACAAGTAAATGCTCGTAAAGTGCCAAACATACATAATGCCTGACCATTAAACATTTGAACATTGCCACACAGTTTGCGTTGAGAGGGGATCGGCGAAGAAACGAGCTCTACAAGTTCCTAGATGACCAAAGCCCAGATTTCTTCTTGAATAGCGAAACTTAGCCAACTCAGGAAAAAAATTTGTCGCCCAGCAAGTATAAAGTAGTCAGAAGAGACCGGCCCAACTTGAAAAATGGAGACGGTATCGCTCTCTTCATTAAAAACAATATAAAACATAAACTTGTGGCCGCCGTGGCGTAGGATCTAGGTTCGATTCCCGGCTCAACACCTCGAATTTTTCACGGCACCACCTCTTTCGAACTGCTGACAACACTCAAAGTGTAATAACTGTCTGAGAAAGCTTCTCAAACTTCGCCGTTTGGAGTCGGCAAAAAATTGTAGGTCCTTCTACTCGTGAGAGAACAGTAGCGCGCACAACACGAGTAGTTGATGAGCAAGCCAGGCCCTGGTCCCCTGTGGACTGTCGTGCCATACAATTATTATTAAAACATAAAGTTGTATACAGTGGAATAGTGCAGAGATTCCAAATACTGGAGGCCTGCATCGTGTGCATTCCTCTTCACAGTGGAAGGAAGCTGTACGTGGTGTCGGTCTACGGTTTTGGGCTCCCTCAAAACCCTTTAGCTATAGTAGAGCTCGACTCACGCTTTCAATGCCTCCGGCTGGAGTTTGAACAGAACTATTATATACTGGCTCGCGATCTTAACTCCAGACACCTAATTGGGGAAATCCTTTACTCTACACCAGGGTAAGCTGGGTTCAACTGTTGGAGTCAGCACAGTGTCGAGTATAGATTTCATTTGAAAGCGACTGAGACGGCGTAGTATCCTCGCAGCGGCTCGTTCTTGGATCTTATGCTGTTAGACGTTCGGTTGCATCACAATTACGCTGACAGATAAACTGTTAACTGTCTTGACACTTTCGTGTACGACAGCGACCATTAGTTAGTTAGTTAGTTAGTTAGTTAGTTAGTTTGACTTTTATTTTCAATAAATGTTTTACAATGTAAAGTTTAACCTAAGTCATTTATGGTTTGGCCTATGGCCGTCTACCAGGTTGACAAAATACATACATACATTTTACATTAAAAAATCTCCATCTATGATACGTTTTCTATAACAAAGTGCTGCTACTGAATAATCGTATAAGGTTTTCCATCCCTTTTCTCCATTTAAGATGCACGTTACTTCATATTCGTCTAAAACAAGTTTTTCGAAAATTGTTAGTCGAAATTCTTTTAGAATCGGACAAACACCAATAAAATGTAAGATGTCTTCTCTCTTCCTCATGTTACATAGGTTACAAAGAATTGGTAAATCTGGTCTGTGGGGGATAAAGTTTAACTGAACGAGTTCTTCTCTCAGTTTAAAAATTGTGCTTATTTTTTCGATTGAGTGACTGTTAAGGAAGTATGTTTTTTCATTTAAAAAATGAAGTGATGATTCAGCTTCTTCGACATATTTGTCATATGTGTGTCTACCAAAATTCTCCAAAACTGAGTTAAATTTTTTTCTTAAAAGATGAGGAGGCTCGTCCGCCTCAATAGACAGATTTAAACCACATTCAGAAGCTGTTTTTTCCATTCCTCGCAAATGTATCCGTTTGTTCTATTTATACTTCTTAAAACTACGTTTGGTAATCTGCATTCGCTCATCTGTAGTATTTTTAAAATATAGTTGAAGTGCATTTTGATGGTATACAAGAGCAACGGAGGAGTTCCCGTTTCAATATGTAGCATATAGTTGGGGGTATTTTTTGGTAACCGAAAGATCTTCTTCAAAAAGTAGCGAAGGAATTTTTCCACACCATCATAGCCTTTGTAACCCCCATGAGCTCCGTAGAGCATTATAGAAGCTACGGTTGAGTGAAATAAAGTTTGTTTTGCACTTTTCGATACATATTTATTTTTGAAGCAACGTTCCCAAATCGAACAGATTGCTCTTTTAGCAACAGCTAAATTTTCCTCAAAGTGTGGTTTCAAATTTAAAGATTGTATCTGGATACTACCTCAATCTCTTCCCCGTCCAACTTCCACTTTTCCAAAGATGAGACGCGTCCCCCTGTGTTTCTGAATATTATCATTTTTAATTTACCAAGGTTTATAGTCAGATTCCAATTTTTACAGAAATCGTTAATCCTGTCTATCATTAATTGCATACCTTGGATAGTGTCACACAGCAAGACGATATCATCAGCATACATCAGCGCGGGAATGGATACATCGTTAAATCTTATTCCACCTTTGACATCATCTGTTATATCATTGATGTATAGTATAAAAAGTAGTGGACTTAGAGTACAGCCTTGTTTAACACCCATTGAGGTTTCAAACTCGTCGGAAATTAAGTCTCCATCCCATACATGTGCAGTATTGTTCTCATACAAGGCTCTTAGAATTCTTATAACTTTGCTTGATACGCTGATTTTTGAAAGCTTGTAAAAGAGTGCTTCACGTGGTATTGAATCAAAAAAGGCGTACAACTTTTTTTTCTTTCTCTTATATGTTTCGGCAAAGTTTGTTAAGCAGAATATCTGGTCGATTGTAGAATAACTTTTTCTAAATCCAGCTTGAAATTCTTTAAGGATGTTATGTTCTTGAACCCAATCATGCAATCTTTTGTAAATTAATGAGGCAAAAAGCTTGGCAGAAGTGTTTAAAAATATGATTCCTCTGTAGTTCTTCGGGTCCCTGTAATAATTTGTGTAGAGGCAAAATTATTGCTTTTCTGAATATATCGGGGATATTAGCAGAGTCAAATATTCGGTTAAATTCAATTGTGAGAAAATTCATAAATTCATAAGTGCAATTTTTATAGAACTCATTTCTAACTCATTCCCAACGAAGTTGCGGAACTGGAAGAGTTTATTCACACGTACTCTTACAATTACAGTAGTACACGCGTTGGACACGCTTCGATAGAGGACTAACGAGAGCACTCTCCTCAAATGCTCTCAACGTACCGTCCAATACAAACCTGTCCAACGAGGCGATCGATAGGTATCTTACCCAAATGGAAGAGGCTATAAAGCGAACAATGGACATCACGATACCAAGGTATCGACATACTGAACATCTAGACTGCTGTCAAGATTAAAAACCTTGCACAAACGGTTTACTGATAGGCAAAACAGGAAAATTAGGACTCTGAAGTCGCTAATTAAAACCATCAAATTTCTGATTTCACAGAATTGAAGATCAATTTTCAGAAGTCGGAAACCATTCTGTTCAGAACGCCTTTGTCTAAGGCCTCGGTGGATACCAAAAAGAATTGGCGTAAGTTCTCAATTGTTGGACAGCACGGGCAACCACTGGCATGTCGAACTGTAGTCAAATACGTGGGCATCTCCTTGGATTATTTCCTATATTTTAAGAAAAATGTAGAAAATGCTCTGAAGGGAGCCAAAGGCGCTTTTGCCCTTACAAAGAGACTGTGTCACAGCAGTCAACTCGATGCGAGGGTGAAGGTGATTTGCTACATGGCCTTATCCGGCCAAAGCTTGTCTATGGGTGTCCCGTGTAGTTCAACGTGAGGGCTAGCGTAATGGAAAAGGTGCGGTTGTTCGAGATGCTTGCTTCGCCTTTATCGAACTCCAGAGTCCGAGTACACAAAATATTACTCCAATGAGGTCTTATACAACAAGGCGAAGTTGATAAGAGTGGACAATTTATGGTTATGCGAGAGCGATGAATTCGATCAACAATCTCATCTTTGGGGCTTAATACCCTAACCCCATGTACCACGAAAGTGTACGTCATACGGCTTCGTGCCCCCCAGAAGCATTCGTCTACTTAAATCAAAACGGCCTGATACAGGACAAAGATGCGATTTCGATAATCTTTCACATCGCCCATAACGTTGTGGATGGGCGACTCAATTAGGACCGTTCTGTGCCCGAGCTGAGCATTGAAGATCGTCTCCGGTTCAATAAGTTCATCTCCCTCCGAAACATTGTTCACTGTAGACGTCAACACCAAAAATATTGGTAGTTGGATACGAACAAGGGAACTTCGTCTTCGAACCCTTTAGACCCGGGCTAGATTGGGGTAGGTTGAGACCTGGTTGGTCGCGAACAACGGATTGAACGTATGTCCCCGTCAGTCAGTTTAAGGTAGTCTAAGGTAAACAACAAAAAACCTGAGGAAAAAACAAGAACGCATATACACATTGATACTATGGTATATAGTTTATATATACATATTCAAATAAATCAACACAAACACAAACAAAAAAAAACTATATACTCGTACGTATATGATTGTCAAATATCCCGTCTTTTGGAATTTCTGGTTATGTTATTTACAAACGCTACAGAGCTCGTATCTGGCAATAAAATACATCATTTGAAAGGTATTGACATAACCTACAAAACGACGCTATGCATGATTAGTTTGGATCAGAAACCATTAAGAAAGGAAGAAGCTACTGGAGCTCGGATGGGAGGTTTTATTGCATCCACCATATAGCCCGGGCATAGCGCCAACTGATTACCACCTGTTCCTGTCCATGGCGAACGCCTTTGGTGGTGTGAAGTTGAACTCAAAAGAGGCTTGTGAAAAGTGGCTGTCCGAGTTCTTCGCAAATAAGGAGGTGGGCTTCTACGGGGGTATTATGAATTATGCCGTCTGGATGGAAACAGATTATCGAACAAAACGGCGCATATTTGAACTAAAATTGAAGAGCAAAAAGGCGGAAGACACAAACACAATATACACTTGTAGAAGAAAAAAAAACTTACGAGGAGAAAATTTTCACACCCCACTGTGTTACGGCTTATTAGCCGCAAAGTGACGGCCATCTGGTTGGGTGAATGACCCAAAGTCTACTCTCCTTTGTCAGCAATATGTATAAATAGTCAGCACACGAGATTAATAAACTGTCAGTCAATCATCTAAACTTATTTGTTTTTGTCAAGCGTTTGTTTTCTATTTACTCTCCTACACACTGTATATTTTTTATAGTGTATAAGTGTAGGTTAAGGTCTAGATATTATGTTCGTTTAAGGTAGTTTATTCACAAGAAAGGAGACCCCTTTGACTGCGCCAACTACCGAGGGATTAGTCTCCTGAACATTGCATACAAGATCCTCTCTGCCGTATTGTGTGAGCGTCTGAAACCGTTCGTCAATGACCTGATAGGTCCCTATCAGCGTGGTTTTAGGCCAGGGAAGTCCACAATAGACCAGATCTTCACATTATGGCAGATCCTGGAAAAGACCCAAGAAATGCAAATTGACACTCACCACCTATTCGTCGATTTCAAGGCTGCATATGACAGTGTGCATAGAGACGAGCTTTACAGTGCCATGTCTAGTTTTGGTATTCCTACCAAACTCGTCAGATTGTGTAGGATGACGATGGAGAACTCTCGCTGCTCCGTCAAGGTCGGTAGCGAACTCACCGAGAGCTTTAATGTCAAAAAAGGTTTTAGACAAGGCGACGCACTGTCATGTGACTTCTTTAACATCATCCTCGAGAACATCGTGCGTAACTCACAAGTCAACACCAGAGGCGCGATCTTCCAGAAGTCAGTTCAATTGCTACCTTACGCTGATGATATCGACGTGATTGGACGAACACAGCGAGCCGTCAATGAGGCGTTTGCTGGCATTAAAGCGGAAGCGGCTAAAATGGGTCTAGTGGTAAATGAGGGCAAAACAAAGTGCATGCTGTCATCAAGGAAGGACACACAACATCGACGTCTCGGACGAAGTTTCGGCTTTTTGCGTTGATGCCATCTGGAGGAGAAGATTTAATGACGAACTCTATGTACAGCGACATGCGCCTGGTCAAGCGTCTACGGATACAACGCTTAAGATGGCTAGGCCATGAAGAGCCTATGGACGCCACTGCTTCGGCCCGAAAAGTCTTTGAATCCGAGCCATTGAGACAACACAACAGAGGACGACCTAGACTGAAGTGGCGCACACAAGTGGAGAAGGACCTCAACCAACTTGGAGTGCGCAACTGGAGACAGCTGGCGAAAGATCATGCTGGCTGGAGAGGTATGTTGGTTGAGGCCCAGGTCCACCCCGGACTGTAGCGCCACAAGAAGAAGAAGAAGGTAGTTTATGTTCCAAGTTGTTTTGACACTAAGTTTTTGCATTTAAAATTTTTCTTAGTTTACTTAAAGCTTTATATGAAAGAGACGTGGAAGGACATAGCGTTAAGTTTAGGTTAGCTAAGAGCGCCCGAGAAGTGCCAGTAAGTTAAAATGAATTCTTTAGATAAGATAGTTTTAAGAGTTATTTTGTCTAGTCCGTAAGATGTTTAAGTCTCCGGCGCATAGAATACTTTACTTGCGTAGCGGCAAAATATCCATTGATGGTGAAGTACGTGAACGTGAAGGAAAGTGGTGACGCAGTGAATACTTCAACGCACAGCTGGTTTCATTTGACAGTAGCCTTAAATTCAATTTGTTTCGGTTATAGTGTAGAGCGGGTTGATTCTTCTTTTACAAAAATGCCTCCAGACGAGTTACTGGATTGACTAATGTGTGTGACACCATATTTGTAATTCAGTTTTATAATTTTACTATGCATTTTTTATTTTTTTTGGAGGTTGGGATCACCTACACTGTAGCGCTCAGACTCAAATACTGGCCCATTGTACAAATTTTTACTATACATCCTTTTTCAATAAATATAACAAAAACAAAACATAAAATTTGTACGTTGATTTGTTTTACACAATCTAGTTTGTCGATGATGTCTCCGAAGATTCTGTCCGTTTTGGTGGCGGCGTGTAGTAAGAACTGGGACTGCTTGTGGTGGTTGTTGTTTCCCTTTCCAAGTTCTATAAAGAATCCCTGTATAAAGGAGAGATTCAAGGTTCCGGGCATGTCTCTGTGAAAGTGCTTCTACCTTCAGCTGCCCCCGATAAGTTTGAAAAAGTCCTAAGAGAACAAAATAGGTTAGTGGGAAATAAAATGTATGTTTTGAGATATCTAGAAAAGAACAGTACATACCTTCGGGGTTCCACGTGTCTCCTTGAAAAATTCTTGGATTCATAAAGAATCCAGTTAGACTCTTGCTCATCCGATGCAGCGCTATCAGAGGTCGGTTTCTTAGACGCTTCCTTCACGTATCTATCCCTTAAAAATCTCCACCGCTGTTGGCAATGTTCCACTAAAATTGAGACAAAGAACAATATACTACAATTTGAAAAACGTACCATCTATTCCAATAACAGCCGCTACATGCTCCCAGTCCTTCTGTTTAAAACTTTTGTTACGATAAGATGCATGGCTCATATAGTAAGGAGAAATATATGATTTAACGGCTTCAATTCATTTTGCCTCGGTTAACAACATTGATAAAAGCACAATTAAATTTGTATTTTATTTAAATTGTGCACTTACAAGCCTTTGTTATGTCCAGTAAAAAATTTTCCTCCTTCCGAATGTTTTCCCGAAACTTCTTCCACTCCGGAATTTCTCGATGCTCCTGTTCCAAACGTCCTGTGTTAATGTCTTTAACAAGTTAATGTTACTGTTATTATTAAAACTTGCAATTACAAACCATTATTATTTTCGTGTGTGACTTCGTTGTCATCGAACCTCAAACTCAACAAATGTAAATTTAAAATTCAAACAAATTCTCTTGAAATGTCACAATGTCGACTGTCAACGCTGATGGAGGGAGCAAAGTCAAAAGCATGCAGCAACAGTTTTGCCCAGCGCTAAGAAAGCCTTCGCTATGGCAAGGGGGCTGTTTTACAGCAGCCAACTTGATACCAGAGTGAAGGTGATCTGCTACATGGCCCTCATACGGCCAATTATGGTGTATGGTTGTCCTGTGTGGTTCAACGTGAGTCCTTCCCAGATGGAAAAGATGAGGGTGTTCGAGAGACAGTGTCTTCGGGCCTGTCTCCGTTTATATCGTACACCCGAATCCCAGTACAAAAAATTCTATCCCAACGAGGTTTTGTACAATGAGGCAAACCTGATCAGAATAGATAATTTTATTATTAAATTGATTCGGGGTCACATAGCTCGAGCCAAGACCTCAACCAACAGTCTGATCTTTGGGGCTTACTACCCTAATGAAATGTACCATGAGAAGGTGAGTCTTAACGGCTTTATCCCACCTGAGGCGTTCCTCTATTTGGACGCGAAAGGCCTGATACAAGATAGGGAAGGCTGCCCTTTTATCTTCCATGTCGCACGCCGAACAGTGGAACGGCGACTTCAATACGAGCCGGACGTCGCTTGCAGCCACGAAGGCCTCTTACGGTTCAGTAGAGCGATCTCTGCCCGCGATAGAGCAGTCTTTGACAAAAACGGCTTTTCTTCTGGTGGCTGCATCAGAATCAGCCTTCGATGCCGCCAACTTCTCACACAGGATCAGGATAGTTGACTCATTAAGGCCAACTTACATAAAAAAAAAAAAAAAAAAAACACACAAAAAAGGTGCACCACGGAGTATTCGATATATATGTCAAGCATATAAAGAGCATATACTCCCTGGTGCACGCGTCTGTATTGCTTACGGATATAGTTGTAAGATATCTGTAAATATATTTAAGTTTGATTTAGGATAAGTAAGTTAAGTTAGCAAGTAAGTTAAAAACATTGACTAAGGAACGTCCAAGTTTTTTTAATTTTCTTGGGCAACGAAAAACAAAAACACTAGACTTAAGATTTAATAAGAATACAAAAGATGTCGAAAGGCAGAAAAAACGAAAATAGATTAGCTTAGAGTACTTGTTTAGAGTCAGTAAGTTAGATATAAGATTAATATTTCAGATTAGATATTTAAGCTAGTTTTAAGCATTTTTGTCTAGCAACTAAGTTAACGAATTGGAAAGTATTAATAAAAATGCGTTACAAACTCAAACAAACTCAAGCAAAGTCAAAAGTTGAGCTACTACATCCGTCGCGTGAGCGGCAGCGTTGGTCTATAGGCCACTTCCCATAACAATACATGTTTTCTATGTACGAATCTGTCAAAGTATTACTCACGCTGACGCTAGTGAAGTATTCTTTGTGACGGAACCTTTAGTAAGAAAACTGCAACTCAAAAAACATTTTGCGTTTGTAATTCTGCACTAATAAAAGCTGTTCGTGGGTATACTATTCTCTGCTTGGCGTTCTCTGGGAATATATATACTGGTGTCATTTGGGAACATCATTTAATTGGCAAACAACAGAATGTTGGATGTTTTCAGTACTGGAGTATTGAACAACTTAAACTCTAGAACTGATCCATTGTACTACCAGGTAGTAAACTACAAACAGTTAATTTTTTATCCTTCCCTCAGAACAATCACTTCCTTGATAAAGAATCTGGTTTCATATCCAGCCACCTAGTAATGAGATATTGATAGACGAAGTGCACTAAAGTGTCTCCTCATCTTCTATAGGCGTCGCGAAAATAGATCTGTAACTTTTAAACCCTTTGACCGATCTTGATGAAATTTTGAAAAGAGTATAAGTGGCATAAAATGATATAAATGGTCCATATAGCGTGGAGGATAAGTTTAATTACATAAAAAAATATTTAAAATATTTAGTTCCTTCTTCTTGTGGCGCTACAGTCCGGGGTGGACCTTGACTCCAACAGATATGCCTCTCCAGTCAACACTGTCTTCCGCCAGGTGCCTCTAGTTGCGCACTCCAAGTTGGTTGAGGTCTTTCTCCACTTGTGTACTCCACCTCAGCCTACGCTGTCCTCTGTCGCATTGTCCCAATAGCAAATATGCCAAAACTTTTCAGGCAAGAGAAGTGATTTTATCCAAACGCTGTACATGAAAATGTATGCTGCTGTACAGTTCGTTGATAAGTTTTGTTCCCTAGATGCCATTAACGCAAACAGGACCATCATTTTTCTCTTGAAAATACTATAGGCTTCCTCATCCCCTTTTAGAAATATCCAGGTTTCCGAACCATAAAAGAGGACTAGGATGATCAAGCTTAGTCTTCCGAGAGAGGTCTAAGCTTGCTTTGCATGCTCTTGAGCCCAAAGAAACATCGATTGACAGGAGGTATTCTGCGTTTGATTTCGGTATCGCGGAGCCGAGGTAGATGAAGTCCTTGACTACCTCGAAGTTTCTGCTGCCTAGTGTGACGCTCTGTCCGAGGCGTCTATGTGTGTCCTTTCTTGATTTGTTTTGTCCTCATTTACCGCCAGACCCATTTTAGCCGCATTGGCTCGCTGTGTTCGTCCAATCACGTCAATGTTAACAGCGTAGGCTAGCAATTGAACTGACTTTTGGAAGTTCGTGACTCTGGTGATGACTTGTGAGCTACGCACGATCTTCTCGAAGATGATGTTAAAGAAGTCACTTGACAGTGCCTCGCCTGGTCTATAAACTCTTTTGACATTGAAGGTCTCGGCGAGTTCGCTACCGCCCTTAACGGAGCAGCGAAAGTCCTTATTCGATATCCTACAAAGTCTGACGAGTTTGGTAGGAATGCCAAAACTAGACATGGCATGGAATGCTCGTCTCTATGCACACTGCCATATGCAGCCTTAAAATCGACGATTAGGTGGTGAGTGTTGATTTGCACTTCTTGGGTCTTTTCAGAGATCTGCGGTAATATTAAGATCTGGTCTGTTGTGGACTTCCCCGAACTGTAAAACACTGACAGGGACGTATCAGTTTGTGAAGAATGTTTTAGACACTCACATAATACGGCAGAAAGAATCATGTAGGCGTTGTTAAGAAGGCTGATCCCTCGATAATTAGCGCAGTCAAAGGGGTCTCCCTTCTTGTGGACCGGACAAACGACGCTGAGATTCCACTCATCGGGCATGCTCTCCCCCGACCATGTCTTACAGATGAGCAGGTGCATGCGCCCAACCAGGTCATCTCCAGCTGCTTAAAATAGTTCTGCGGGCGGTCCGTCCGCTCCAGCAGCTTTGTTCGACTTCAGCTTCGATATTGCTATCTTCACCTCGTTTTGGTCGGGGGGCCGGAATTCATGTCTATCATCGTCTATTGAGTAGAGCCTTCTACCTAACAGCGGACTTTTTGCCATCATTGTCGTAAACGAGTCTATATAAATGACCCCTCTAGAGTCATAAACTGCGACTCCACCACTAGTTGTCCATTTTGATCCCAGCAGGTTTCGGTCCGAACCTTGTATCCGCCTGATAGTTATTTTACCTTTCGGTTAAACTTTTCCATTTCCTCGACCGAGTGCTTCTCATGTTCTTTCTTTTTTCTTCTGAGAAGCCGTAACAATTTCTTCTTCTTCTTCTTCTTGTGGCGCTACAGTCCGAGGTGGACCTGGGCCTCAACCAACATGCCTCTCCAGCCAGCACAATCTGTCGCCAGCTGTCTCCAGTTGTCCTTCTCCACTTGTGTGCGCCACTTTAGTCTAGGTAACAATTTACGACAGTTAATTTAGGTTCAAAACAAAGCTGAAATTCATACCTATACATTCAATACTATATACTAACACACTTTCGTTGTAAATTTATATAAATCTGAATTTAGGGTAATAATGCTTGCGCTTCACTACTTAGTGGTTCATGTCCATGGTATTGGCGCAATTCAAGCCTTAGAAGGGAAATCGTAAACAAATTTTAAAAAAATGCCTTAAACTGGTCTACTTAAACGACTTGCAAAGTGCAAAAAAGTGCATATTTGGCTTGGCACCATCGAGAGAGATTTCAGAAAACTGTGGGGCATATTAGAGCACTTTTATTATGCTCCACCAAACATAGAAGTACTTTCCGCAAAAGGTTGCCTTAACCAAAAGCCTGGTCTAGAAAACTAGTACAAAAAACTGAAAAAACTGTTCATGCAGTTTGGAGGTTAAATGTATGGTCTTTCAAATAAATATAGCATCGTGTTCCACTATGGCTTATTTTAAAATGAATGTCACATCGAATTTTCTTAAAAAAACACCTTTAATTTCTAAAATTTCAAAGTTCCAATTTTGGCTTTCTAGGTTTTCAAATATATAAAATCGGAAAACCAATACCTTGATCGAGAAAATTATTTCATTTTACATATTTTTTTCCGTTGGGACACCACTGCGCGACGGCGACACATATACCAGGTATACCGGTATGAAGTGAGCGCCAAGATACAAATGTCTCGATACGGAACATTTGTTGTGAACGAGGCCTTAACCCATTTATTACCGCTGTACCCGCTTGGGTACAGAAAATTCAACAACATTATGGTTTTCTATGGTTTTACCGTTGCCCTTCTTCCAATTTGTTTTCATGAAATTTGTTTTTTTTTTGTTCGTTAACATGTGTTCAACAAGTAGGAGTTGAGTTAATTGTAAGAAAAAATAACGGATTTTTTTTATTATTCCGCATTGGTTGCGATTGCGAATTTCTTGGTTTGTCTTTGGTAATAAATGGGTTAATTTTTTTTGCTTTCTATAAAATCTGTAAAAAATATTTGGTATACATCAAGTCATTGAACAGACAACATCATATTTTTTCATCGTGTTAACAATGTCGAGTTATGTACCAGAAAGTGATGATTTGCGGAGAGCATTAATTTTTTGTTTTCATTTGAAGAAAAGTGCTGCAGAGTCGCATCGAATGCTTGTCGAGGCATATGGTGATCATGCTCTATCAGAAGCAACATGCAAAAGATGGTTTTCAACGGTTCAGAAATAATGATTTTTATGTGAGAAATGAAGAACGTGGAGGACCACCAAAAAAGTTTGACGACGCCGAATTGCAAACGATATTGGATGGAGATGACACTTTGTGCCAAAAGCAAATGGCAACAATGTTGAATGTTGCACAACAAACAATTTCTACAAACAAAAAAAACTATGGGAAAGATCCAAAAGTGTGGAAAATGGGTGCCACATGAATTAACTGAAAGACAGATGGAAAACCGAAAAAACACTTGTGAAATTTTGCTTGAAAGACACGAAAGAAAATCGGTTTTGCATCGGATTGTTACTGCCGATGAAAAATGGGTTTATTTTAAGAATCCTAAACGGAAAACATCATGGGATAATCTGGGACAACCATCAACATCGACTGCAAAACCAGATCGATTCGGCAAGAAGACAATGCTGTGTGTTTGGTGGGACCAGAAAGGTGTGCTGTACCACGAGCTCCTGAAACCTGGTGAAACCGTTAATACTGATCGCTACCGAGAACAAATGATCAATTTGAACCATGCATTGATAGAGAAACGACCAGAATGGGCCAGAAGACACGGCAAGATAATTTTGCTCCATGACAATGCACCTGCACACAAAGCAAAACCCGTTCAGGATACAATCAAAACACTTGGCTGGGAGCAGCTACCCCACCCGCCGTATTCATCAGACTTAGCCGTAAGGATCATTTGTTCTCATATATGGGACACGCATTGGCTGAGCAGCACTTTGATTCCTACGAGGAGGTCGGAAATTGGGTGTCTGATTGGTTTAAAAGACGAACAATTTTATTGGCGTGGTATTCACAAATTGCCAGAAAGGTGGTCAAAATTTGTAGAAAACAATGGCCAATACTTTGAATAAAATGTTTTTACTTTCCCAATAACAATTAGTGTTTTATTTAAAAAAAAAAAAAAAACACTTCATACCGGTATACCTTGTATTATAAGAGTACTGAAAAAGCTATCCACAGATGACCAGAAGGAGCACAGAAAAAGTCTTTGACTGGCTTAAAGGCACATTGCAACCAAAAGGAATCTTATTTCTTGTGGATCAGCAACACGATCGTTGGATAGTTGAATATATTTTCCTCCAGTTTCACAGACTAGATGGAAAACGTGGCCAGCCTGATAATTCTCCAGGGACCATGTTTTTCCTTTAAACCAAATATTTTTTATTGCAGTGCGTTTCTTTCTAAACAGTTATATTTGTACGCAAACCTTAAGGTTATGATGTCATGATGTAGAGAGCTGTTCCATGTTTGAGTAATGTGTGTTGGTTTCAAGATCAAAGCATTTACATGCTGTCTCTACACCCTCCGTCCAATAATTTCCATCAGATGGGCCTTCTAGAAGAAAAAAAAAGAGCGTCAATCGCTTTTGAAATTTTAAAGCATGTTTCCACAGCACCCTCACCAGATAAGTTTCACGTACATATATAAGTATGTTGCGACAACACCCATCGTTCTCGTCTTGTCATTCGGGGATTCCTCTCCGCCGTCAGGTCCATGCATTCTCAATCAAAGCGCGGTGCAAATATGTCATTTTACAAATCAGCTTGTTGAGGCTGCGAAATCAATTATATTTACGTCATCTTCGTGTGCACTTGGGTGCGATTGCTTTAATCACCGTCGACCTCTAGCCTGCGTAATTACCCTCAGCATTAAGTATTGGGCGCTTAATTACGTGCAAATGTCTATAGTCAGTGCGCTGTGAGATGGACTCTCAACCTCTGATCCGGAGATAAAATCTAATGAGCGATCAATTAAAATGAACGATGTTCAAGTGTGTGGGCCGGTCTCTCAATTAATGCGGATTCGAGGTAAATTGGAATGTATCACAATGGGCGCGCAATATTTGATCATTTTATAAGCGGTTTTTGCCTTGCTCCAATTTGTGTGAGCTGCCGCTAAGTCATTTGGTCAGAGTGCTTGCAATTTGTAATCTTAAGGAGTTTGCGAACTGTGCAATTAGTAGCGCAGATAATTTAAAGCAAATCTATGTGGTTTCATTGTGGTGGGAAACTGAAAATAATGGAGAAAGTCTCTTTTTTAAATTGTACTGAGGAAGGCGAAAATAGAATCACAGAGATCTTCGATGTGATAAAAGGTTCTAGACAAGGCGACGCACTGTCAAGTGACTTCTTTAACATCATCGTTGGGCGGATTGTGCGTAACTCGCAAGTCCACACCAAAGGCACGATCTTCCAAAAGTCAGCTCAGCTGCTGACAAAAAAATTGACGTGATTGGACGAACACGGTGGACCGTCAATGAGGCATTTTCTAGCACTGAAAAAAAAGGAGCGAAAATGGGTCTGGCGGTTAATGTGAGCAAAACAAAGTATACGATGTCTTCAAGAAAAGACATCGACATCGACATCTCGGGCAGAGCGAAACTTCGATCCTGTTTGCATCAATGGCATCTGGAGGAGAAGATTAAACGACCAACTCTGTACAGTGACGTATAGAGTGTGGGGACACCACTGCTCCGACCCGAAAAGTCTTCGATTCTGAGCCATTGGGCCAACGCAACAGAGGAGGCCGTGGCTAGGGTAGCGTACACAAGTGAAAAAGGACCTCAACCAACTAGGAGTGCGCAACTGGAGGCAGCTGGCTGCAGAGGCATGTTGGTTGAGGTCTAGATAAACCCGGGACTGTAGCACTACAACAAGAAGAAGTAGAGTAAAACAATAAATAACACAAATAACACCCGGAAGTTGCTCTTAAACGTACGAGGTATGTTCAAAAATTGGGTTGGCAATGAAAATTTCGCGGTGCGATAATCGATTTTGTTTTACTATGTTATGTTTGTATCATGGTCTTGAACATTGAAGTAGCATAAGCACTATTTTTTTTGTAAAAATATTAATGTCACCTTAAACTTAAATAAAAAAAAAACAATAAATAAATACAATATGTTTACAGTTTTAACTATATTGCACATCACTCAATAAGTCCCGGGACTGACATATAGGGGCCCCACTAACAAAAAATTCATATTATAAAGTATTCCAGTATGAAGTGCGTTTTTTTTTCAAACTAAAACACTAATTATTATTGGGAAAGTAAAAACATTTTATTCAAAGTATTTTCCATTGCTTTCTACACATTTTGATCACCTTTCTGCCAATTTGTGAATACCACGCCAATAAATTTGTTCGTCTTTTAAAGCAAACCAATCAGACATCCAATTTTCGACCTCCTCGTAGGAATCAAAGTACTGCTCAGCCAATGCGTGTCCCATCGATGAAAACAAATGATAGTCGGAAGGAGCCAAATCTGGTGAATACGGCGGGTGGGGTAGCTGCTCCCAGCCAAGTGTTTTGATTGTATCCTGAACCGGATTTGCTTTGTGTGCAGGTGCATTGTCATGGAGCAAAATTACATTGCCGTATCTTTTGGCACATTCTGGTCGCTTCTCGATGGTTCAAATTGATCATTTGTTGTCGGTAGCGATCAGTATTAACGGTTTCACCAGGTTTTAGGGGCTCGTGGTACAGCACAACTTTCTGGTCCCACCAAACACACAGCATTGTCTTCTTGCCGAATCGATCTGGTTTTGCAGTCGATGTTGATGGTTGTCCCAGATTAACCCATGATTTTTTCCATTTAGGATTCTTAAAATAAATCCATTTTTCATTGCCAGTAACAATCCGATGCAAAACCGATTTTCTTTCGTGTCTTTGAAGCAAAATTTCACAAGTGTTTTTTCGGTTTTCCATTCAATTCATGTGGCACCCATTTTCCACACTTTTGGATCTTTCCATAGCTTTGAAACGGTCAGAAATTGTTTGTTGTGCAACATTTAACATTGCCGCCATTTTCTTTTGACTCAAAGTGTCAACACCATCCAATATCGTTTGCAATTCGGAGTCTTCAAACTTTTTTGGTGGTCTTCCACGTTCTTCATTTCTCACATCAAAATCATTATTTCTGAACCGTTGAAACCATCTTTTGCATGTTGCTTCTAATAGAGCATGATCATCATATGCTTCGACAAGCATTCGATGCTACTCTGCAGCACTTTTCTTCAAATGAAAACAAAAAATTAATGCTTTCCGCAAATCATCACTTTCTGGTAGAAAATTCGACATTTTTAACACGATGAACAAATATGATGTTGTCTGTTCAATGACTTGATGTATACTAAATATTTTTCACAGATGTCATAGCAAACAAAAAAAAAAAAAAATAAGGGCTCGTTCACAACAAATGTTCCCTATCGAGACACATGTATCTTGACGCTTACTTCATACGGTTATACCTGGTATTAGTTTTAGGAAGCACAAACATTCAAATGATACATGCCACTTTTTTTATAGAACGATTTACCTTTGACTTAAAAATAGGCTTTAGTTTCGGGGATTATCTCCTCATTCGAGCCATATTTTTTTCCGGCAAGCATCTTTTGGGGTCTAAAAAGAGGAAGAAGTCGCTGGGGCTGGGTGCGGAAGCAAATAAAAGCTGAATTCGTTTAATTTGGCCATGATAGCCAACGACTTGTCATTCCACCCTGAACTATAGCGCCACAAGAAGAAGAAGCCAATGTGAAGTGAAAGTGAAAGAGAATTTTTTCTTCTTCATATGGGACCGTTTTATTTGCAATTTCTTACTTCAAATGCACCAATAATGCCATATAGCATTCGCTGTTGATTCTTTTTCCTTTCTCCAGTTAGTCGATGAATAAAATTCCGTATGCATTCCAAAATACGGATGCCATAACCTTTCCAACCGACCTTTGTGTTTTTGGACGCTTTGGGAGTGGTTCACCGGATGCTGTCCACTCCGCTGACTGCCGATTTGACTCTTATCTTATCCATTGTGACATACCGATGCAAAAAGTCCTGTTTATTTTGACAAAACAGCTACAAACAGTTCTCAGAATCATCGATACTTTGTTGCTTTTGGTCCATTGTGTGCAAACGCAGCACCCATTTCGAAAACAGCTTTCTCATGGACAAATGTTCATGCAAAATAGTGTATACACAGCCTTCTGATATATTTAAGGTATCAGCTATCTCTCGCAATTTCATTTTGCGATTTTCAAAAACCATATTGTGTATTTTTCTGACATTTTCAGGTAAAATCACCTCAATTGGCCTTCCACAGCGTAAAGCATCATTTGTGTCTGTACGGCAAAGTTTAAAGTCAGCATAATAATAATTGTTGGCGCGACAGTCCACAGGGGGACTAGGGCCTAGCTTACTCATCAACTACCCGTGTTGTGCGCGCTACTGTTCTCCCACGAGTAGAAGTTTTAGTCGATTCCGAACGGCGAAGTTTAAGAAACCTTCTTAGACAATTATTACTTTTTGAGTGTTGTCAGCAGCTCGAAAGAGGTGGTGCCATGAGAAATTCGAGGTGTACAGCCGGGAATCGAACCTAGACCCTTTGGCGTGTGAGCGTCGCACTCTATCCACTACACCACTGCGGCCCCGAAAGTCAGCATACCACCGACAAATAATTGGTTTTGGTGGGACAGAATCCCTGTAACAGTTCAGTACATTGCTGAGCTTGCACGGTCCTTTTTCCCATCAAAACGCAGTGTTTAATCAACACACAAAATTCTGTTTTTTTCCATTGTTTTAAAAATCGCAAAAGTAGCGTCACTTGAAACACTGTAACTTGTAACCTTGACAGGTATCATTTGAATGTTTGTACTTCCTAAAAATATGGATTTATATGGATTTTTCTTAAGTGGCGCCCTCTATGTGTCTATATGTCGCAGTTCTCCGCGACGTGCCCCAGCCTTCTGCACTTTGTACAATGAACTACGTGGTCAGACTTGTTTAGTTTTCCCCACTTCACACTCGGATTACCTACGAATAGCATTGTTTGTAGGCTCACTTTTGGTGCCATGGGTTTCCTATACTAAGAAGAAGGGAAGTGCCTTCTTCTTCGCTTTCGCTGTCGCAGTTATAAATTGCTTCACCCCTATAAACTGGACCACGTCGCTTTCGACTTGGCGCAGCTTGTCGAGGATAACCTTCGGATCAGTAAAAGGATTAACACAGGAGCACCGACTGTGGTCTTTCTCCTCTGGGGGTGTACGTTTAGAAGTCAGTGTTCGATGGCCCTTTCCATTATTAACGAATGGACGGCATGACTTAAGGTTGTTTTATATTTAATATGATATGTAGTTTTGTCTAGAGCCAACTCATACAGTTTTTCAAGTTGATCCATCTCCACGCCGAAGACGTTAATAGGTGGACATCGTACCTTCGGCTTCTAATGTTGTTGTTGCTGCTGCTTTTGGCGTTGTCGTTGCTGCTGCTTCTGCTCAGTCAGCTGTTTGTGGTGTTGTTTTTGATATTGTTCCTTTGGTTGTTGTTGTTGGGTTGCTGGTTGCTGATTGTTGTGAAACGAGTCCGTTGTTGTTTCTGCAAAGAGTCTTACGGAAGTGTTAAGCACACTTATCCAAGAGCATATGCAGCTGCTGTGGCTTGACATACAAGTGACTGTGTGAATGCAAAAGCCATTAGGAAAAAAACCTTTAAGCCCACCTGCGGACGTACATTTAACTTTAGAGACTCGTTCTTCAGTCGCACCACTTGAGCATGGAATGTTCTTTGCAGCCCAACTTTCCCCCCTCATCACAGTCCACAGACATTTAAAACTAATGTTCAACGATACCTCCTTTCCCTCTCTTTCTCTATTCCTTTGACCCGTGCTGTGACTTAATTCCAGCCACTTAAAGGTACTAACAATCCCTCTAGCGATCGCTAATCATAAAAAAAGATTAGTAATCAAGAAAAAGAGGCACAAGCTTGAGCAGCACGACGTTGTGAACAAAGTCTAAATAGGGACAAGCACATCAGTATCGCAGTATTTCTATAGGTCACTTTGAATTGCGCCAGAGCCACTCTTATAATTGAACCCTCTCTCAGAAAAACAAACTGGTCTAAGCACGGAAACATTTCTCTTTCTTCTTCTTCTTGTGGCGCTACAGTCCGGGGTGGACCTGGGCCTCAACCAACATGCCTCTCCAGCCAGCACGATCTTTCGCCAGCTGTCTCCAGTTGCGCACTCCAAGTTGTTTCAGGTCCTTCTCCACATGTGTGCGCCACCTTAGTCTAGGTCGTCCTCTGTTGCGTTGTCTCAATAGCTCGGACTCAAAGACGGACTATAACTCGTAATCCCTATATATCAGTCCAGGGATTTATTGGATGATGCCTTATTTTGTTTGTCAGAGGCATTAATGTCAGACGTGCTTCGCGTGTTCGGCGATTTCCTCCTGTCGAAAATGGATTAAACAATTTAAATTTTGTGAGAAAATGGAATAAAGTGCTCAAAAACGCTTGAAATTTTGACAATGGCATACGGTGAGTGTACCCTAAGTTAAACATACGTTTAAAAGTGGTACAAGCCTGCAAAAGAAGTCCGAGAAGATGCTAACGAAGACGTTAGCCCTGGACTCCACAGCACATCAGCAACCAATGAAAATGTTGAGAAAGTGAAGAATGTTATTCTGGAGAATTGTTAAATTATATATAATAAGAAGTTGTTGAAAATGTCGTTAAAAAATGTTGTTAAATAATTATTAAAGCAGCTGTTGAAAATGTCGGCATATTGGTTGACTCATGCTATGCAATTGTTGGGCATGAAACCTATAAATTGAATTTTGACCAAAAAATGTCGCTAAACATCGCTCAGAAATAGTAAAAAAACGTCAACGGCGATACAGATTTCCTTAAAATGGCCACATCTGGTGACGAATCATGGGAACATAGTTATAACAGCAAAACCAAAGTCGAATCGTCCCTATGAAACAGCCTAGAAGAGCCCAAAAAGGAAATATCAAATTAGATCAAATGTGAACGTTCTGTTTACCGTTCACCACATGGTCGTACGGTGAATAAGGAGTATTACTTTAAAAAAATGCACCGAAAAGCAATACGAAGAAAGTGTCCGGAATTGTGAATTTTACATCACGATAATGCACCTGCCCTCTCGTCATTTTGTTCAAAACGAACACCGTAATCAGCAGTAGCCACCGTATTCACCAGATTGAAGAGACCCTTGAAAGGCCGGCGTCTGCGATGTTTGAGGAGCCAAAAAACAGAGAGTTCAAGATCATAGGGGCAAAACAGAACTGCTTCGAGGATCCGGAAATGTCCGGAATTGTTGATTTTGCATCACGATAATGCACCTGCCCTCTCGTCATTGCTTTTTCATAGTTTTTTTTTTGTTCAAAAAGAACACTGCCATCATGGCTAAGCCACCGTGTTTACCAGTTTTGGCCACCTGCAACGTTTTTCTGTTCCCATGATTGAAGAGACTCTTGAAAGGACGGCGCCTGTGACGTTTGAGGAGCCAAAAAAGAAAAGAGTTCAAAAGCATACCAAAAGGTGCACATCAGAACTGCTTCGAGGATTGGAACAAGCACTGGCACAAGTTTATTATATCTGAAGGGCGCTACATTGAGGCCAATAAAATCAACTTCTGATGGAAAAATAAAAATGCTTGAGAAAAATTAAACTGCTCTTTGATTTTTGAACAGATATATATAACAATCGTTTGGTCTGCCTTTTTATACATATGCTGAACTAACAAAGAGTATTGTAAGCAAAATACGATACATAACTGTTGATAAATTGCAAAAGTTTAATTTGCACGTGCAGTGCATCGACTGCGCGTGCGGGGAATCGAAAACAAATGGCTAGCCAAACAAGCTCAATTCACAAATGATCCTTGTTTCTATTTCAATTTTCTTTCAGCATTTTGACAACATTTTTATTATGTGGATGCTGAAGCCCTTATTCTACTACCTAAACTTCTCCATTTCAAGTTTGTATATTTAGCAGAGGGCATCTTCTAAAACAAACAGACCCAAGGTCTAGTGTTTGTGCTCTTTCACTTTGCCATGTTTTCTTTTTTTTTTCATAATTTGTGAGAGATAAAGGGATTGTTTGGTACCCTAAAGAATTAAGTTACAGCACGGGTCAAAGGTAAAGAGGAAGTGCGGAAAAGAGATACCGGTGCACATTGGTTTCGAATCCCTGTAAAATGTAATGAGAGGGAAAAGGCTGGCTGGAGAGTATTCCATATTCGAGTGGTGCGGCTAGGAATGCCCACCCGTTCACACTTCCATATTCAACTGGTCCGGCTAAAGAATAAGTCTCGAAACTTATCTCTAGGTCCCAAGAAGCTTAAGAGTGAACGAGTTAGATTCCTAGCGAGGCGATCATTGCGGGTAAATTCTTGAAGGGGAGGAATGCAGCCGGCTAGCACATTGTTTTGTTAAAGAATAAGAAAGACGCAATTTTACGTTTTTGCAGCATTATTATTACCAATAAGTCTTTTCGCTCGCCTTTGAATTCTATCTAGTTGGTGCAGGGAGGTCTTAGGAGCCCTAGACCAGATAAGAGCGTCATACTCAAGTTTTGGGCGAATATACGCCTTTTACCCCTCTCGCCGACTTTTTAAACTTTATTATCGGCTCGAGCTGGTTTTAGCTACTTCCCACATGGTGTGACAGCACGATGGTCCTGTATGGGATTACCAGGTATACCGGTATGAAGACAGCGTCAATATACAAATGTCTCGATAGGGAACATTTGTTGTGAACGAGCCCTTAATTTTTTTGTTTTCTATGAAATCTGTAAAAAGTATTTAGTGCACATCAAGTCATTGAACAGACAACATCATATTTTCTCATCGTGTTAAAAATTTCGAATTTTGTACCAGAAAGTGATGATTTGCGGAAAGCATTAATATTTTGTTTTCATCTGAAGAAAAGTGCTGCAGAGTTGCATCGAATGCTTGTCGAGGCAAATGGTGATCATGCTCTCTAAGAAGCAACATGCAAAAGATGGTTTTAACGGTTCAGAAATAATGATTTTGATGTGAGAAATGAAGAACGTGGACCACCAAAAAAGTTTGAAGACGCCGAATTGCAAACGATATTGGATGGTGTTGACACTTTGAGTCAAAAGCAAATGGCAACAATGTTAAATGTTGCACAACAAACAATTTCTGACCGTTTAAAAGCTATGGGAGAGATCCAAAAGTGTGGAAAATGGGTGCCACATGAATTGAATGAAAGACAAATGGAAAACCGAAAAAACACTTGTGAAATTTTGCTTCAAGGACACGAAAAAAAGTATGTTTTGCATCAGATTGTTATTGGCGATGAAAAATGGATTTATTTTAAGAATCCTAAATGGAAAAAATCATGGGTTAATCTGGGACAACCATCAACATCGACTGCAAAACCAGATCGATTCGGCAAGAAGACAATGCTGTGTGTTTGGTAAGACCAGAAAGGTGTGCTGTACCACGAGCTCCTAAAACCTGGTGGAACCGTTAAGACTGATCGCTACCGACAACAAATGATCAATTTGAACCATGCATTGATCGACAAACGATCAGAAAGGGCCCGAAGACACGGCAAGGTAATTTTGCTCCATGATAATGCACCTGCACACAAAGCAAATCCGGTTCTGGATACAATCAAAACACTTGGCTGGGAGCAGCTACCCCACCCGCCGTATACACCAGACTTGGCTTCTTCCGACTACCATTTGTTTTCATCGATGGGACACGCATTGGCTTAGCAGCACTTTGATTCCTACGAGGAGGTCCAAAATTGGGTGTCTGATTGGTTTGCTTTAAAAGAAGAACAATTTTTTTCGCGTGGTATTCACAAATTGCCAGAAAGGTGGTCAAAAAGTGAAGAAAACAATGACCAATACTTCGAATAAAATGGTTTTACTTTTCCATTAATAATAAGTGTCTTATTTTCAAAAAACAAATTTCTCTTGCATCGCAAATGCAGAAACATTAAATGTACAAAAAGTCATGTGCGAAGGTTACAAATAATTCAAAAGATCTTTAAAATTATGCTGAATTTACCAAAACTTTTTTCCACGGAGGAACTTCATGAAATTACAAATATAGAAATGGTATCTTCTCGAATTATGAAACTTAATGAGAAATTTAAAATATCCTGCACATAATCTAACAATCACTTAATTTCAAATTTAACTAACTAACTTAAGCGCAACTGTCAGATGTTATATTGAATTATTTATTTACTTATTTATATTTATTTATTTATTTTTTTTTCTTTTGCATTATTTATTTATTTATTCATATATGTATATATATATATTTTTTTTATTTATTTATATATTTATTTTTCTACTTATTTATATTTATTTATAATTATTTCTTAATATTTATTTACTTATATTCATTTATATATATTTATTTTTGTTACTTATTCTTAATGATAATATTATTAATATTAATCTGTTGTTTATTTAATTGTTTTAAATAATATTATTTAAATAATTCTGTTCTTCTCTATTCTGACTTTATTTATTTGTTAGTTTAAAAATATTTGGTCTATATCTTTAATTTTTATGTCAGTGACATCTTTGAAATCTCTTTTCCCTTCCACAACACCATACAATTTAATGAAGATTTTTTTTAGTGGCTTTTCATTCAAATTAAAACTGTGATATATTACTTAAGAAATTATATTATATATTAGAGATACGGTAACATGACCGTATCTCTAAAAAATGTAAGATACACAAAAAACTATTGTAACTCTTGCCACAATAAATAAATAAATAAATAATAAATTTCTCTGCATTTGTGGCGATCTTAAAAGTGTTATCGTTTCAACTGAGTGTTGAGTTGATACATGTATCGCGTGGTCCAACCCCGACTGATCTCTTTGCAGTGTCAAAGCACTGACTCGATAACTATTTAGACTGACTGACACAAGGACCTTGTGGTTGTTTCCTGGCTTATCTTTGCAGCGATCGCTAAAGTTAAACAAACAAGTGTAAGCAGAAAGAAGAAAGTTATGAAAAAGTAAATAAAGGGTGATTTTTTAAAAGCTATAGGAAAGTTTTTTAAAAAAAAAAACACATAAATTTCATGAAATCTTTATTTGAATCGATAGTACGGTCGATAGAATTTAATGTTTGAAGATTATTTCATGCCAATGGTGACCTTGACTGCGCCTCAAATGGTCCATCGGCTTAGTCCAATTCTGGCACACTTTTTCCAACATTTCGGCCGGTATCTCACGAATAAATGCTTTAATGTTGTCTTCCAATGCGTCAATTGAAGCGGGCTTGTCTGTATAGATATGAGCTTTAACATAACCCCACAAAAAGAGTCTAAAAGCGTTAAATCGCACGATCTAGGCGGCCAATTGACCGGTCCCGAATGTGAAATAAAATGCTCACCGAACTCGCCTCTCAATAAGTCCATTGTTGCGCGTGCTGTGTGCCATGTGGCACCGTCTTGTTGAAACCACATGTTATGCAAGTCAAGCTCTTGCATTTTGGGCAAACAAAATTGGATATCATCTCTCGGTGGCCGCCGTGGCATAGTGGGTAGAGTGCGACGCGCACACGCCGAAGGGTTCGATTCCCGGCTGAACACTTCGAATTTCTCACGGCACCACCTCTTTTGAGCTGCTGCCAACACTCAAAGAGTAATAACTGTCTAAGAAAGCTTCTCAAACTTCGCCGCTCGGAGTCGGCAAAAAACTGTAGGTCCCTTCTACTAGTCAGAGAACAGTAGCGCGCACAACACGAGTAGTTGATGAGTAAGCTAGACCCTGTGGACTGTCGCGCCAACAATAATTATTATCATCTCACGGTAACGCTCACCATTCAGAGTTACGTTACGATTCGCATCATCTTTGAAGAAGTACGGTCCAATGATGCCACCAGCCCATAAACCGCACCAAACTGTGACTTTTTCTGGATGCATTGGTGGCTCTTGCAATGTTTCTGGTTGATATTCACTCCAAAATTGACAATTTTGCTTATTAACGTACCTACTGAGTCAAAAATGAGCTTCGTCCATTTTTTACCATATAGTGGAAGAAGCGCTCAATGAACTTTCTTAACAGAGCACGCATTTTGATAATAAAATTCAATAATTTGCAAACGTTGTTCGTCTGTAAAACGATTCATGATTAAACTATAAACCAAACTGAAGACGTTTGACAGTGAAACAAAACACGAAACGTGCATCAGCTGTTTAAACCAGTGTTGCCAAAAAGATAGTAGCTAAAAAATCACACATGTTATTCCATTTTTTTCTTTCTTAAAAAATAGTTTATTAAGAGTTGTGTAACTTACATTCTAAATTCACAAGCGTTTCGTCTGCCTTTTTATACATACAAAATGCTGAATTAACAAAGAGTTTTGTTAACAAAATAATAATAATAATTAATGGAGCTACAGTCCAAAGGCGGACCAGGGCCTAGATTGCTCTTCAACTACTAGTGTTGTGCGCGGTACTGTTCTCACACGAGTAGAAGGGACCTACAGTTTTTTGCCGACTCCGAACGGCGAAGTTGAGAAGCTTTTTTAGACAGTTACTACTCTTTGAGTGTTGTCAGCAGCTCGAAAGAGGTGGTGCCGAGAAAAATTCGAAAAATTGGTGTTGAGCTGGGAATCGAACCTAGAACCCTTCGGCGTGTGAGAGTCGCACTCCATCTACTACGCTACGGCCACGATAAGCAAAATACGATACATAAATGTTGATGAATTGCAAAAGTTTAATTTGCGCGTGCAGTGCATCGACTGCGCGTGCAGGTGAATTGAGTGCGCGTGCGGGGAATCGGATTTCTTCGTGTGGTTTCGGTCATCGTAACTAGAATCATTAACAAATGAATTTCCTTAGAAATTGTGTATAGTACACCCCATGGTCAAAACAAAACCACTTGACTCATTTCAATTTAAAATTCAGAATGCAACTCAATAGTTTGTAAGTCATTGCTAATAGTCTCTATAGTGAAATCAACGTGCTTTTCGTCTTCCTACAAAAGCACTCATCCTGCTTCTTAAGAAATCTTACTGAGTAGCAGCGTAAATTCAAAATTGAGGGACAAGGATGTTGCAACGCCCTCATCAAACAACTTCCCAATCAGATCTGCAGAAATAAACAAAAAAATGTTTTACTCTGAAAAGACGTCTCTCCAATAGCAAATTGCAACATACTCGTATTCACACCAATTGATGGATATCCTCAAATATCGTAGCAGCAGCAGCAGCAACTCTTATACAGCATGCTACACAGTCGTCACTTAGCACACGATTCGTAGTGGTCTTTAAACGCTTCGAGGAAATCGATAATCAATATGAGCGCAAAACCGTTAACCTAAATTTTACATTCAGCGCACGACAAGATCTCAATAAATAATTCGCATAAATCGAAATGAAAAGTTAACCCTAGTAAAACATTTTCGATGCCAATTTCAATTTCATTTATCAGCTGCGTCGGGCAGAGACCGACCACAGACGGACCAGAGAAGAGAGCCCGAAACTGGAAATGACCGGCGCACACGACGCGTTTGCCACCGCATCGAATGGAACTCGATCCCATAACATGCACGCACAGAAGCAGGGTCTGCCAAGTCGACTGTGTCAACTGTTTCTCCTTGGATGAGTGATACTATCGCAGCAAGCTCTGGTTTGGTTGGCTGAAAAAAATATAAATAAAATTTGACGTCCAATGCAGACGTGTCAGTGGGATTTGCATTTGAAATGAACCTGTGGCGCCAGAAACTGTAGTCAATTGAATGGAACTTTTGCCTGTATGCCTTAAGCTATGCAAGGACTTGGGGAATTCGACTAAAATACTTGAAAACTGCGCTCGAACCTTACGAGGTAACATTGGGGGTGGTCAAAAGCCCACTCAATTGCCTGATCACGTAAGTGACATTCACGTGATTTTCCTTACGTATGTATGGTAGCTAGCCGTGGCGTAGTGGGTAGAGTGCGATGCTCACACGCCGAAGGGTCTAGGTTCGATTCCCGGCTGAACACCTAGAATTTTTCACGGCACCACCCCTTTTGAGCTGCTGACAACACTCAAAGAGTAGCAACTGTCTAGGAAAGTTTCTCAACTTCGCCGTTCGGAATCGGCAAAACACTGTAGGTTTCTTCTACTCGTGAGAGAACAGTAGCGCGCACAACACGAGTAGTTGATGAGCAAGCTAGGCCCTGGTCCCCCTGTGAACTGTCGCGCCAACAATTATTAATTATTATTTATGTAGTTAGCCATCAATCAAATGTTTAAAACAACGATGTGGTAGCATGCCCTAGGAGACATGATGTCAAGGAAAGGGCTACGACATCGATGTATAGGAGAGGACGTCACTAGGGTCCGCAGAAAATTAAACCTACTTCTTCGTGCTTTTTGTGGAGTCTGTCATGGCACGACGCCCTACTGGTGAGCTGCTTTGATTTGATGGCATTCGGGACGTCAATCCGAAACGGAATGTAAGGCACCATGAGTATATTCAAATTTTTACTTGCAGCACTTATGAAACCCTTTACTCACGGCTTAAATAATATGGAACGAGCGAAAACGAAAGCAGATCACTGCAATTGAAAGCATATTTTTTCATGCGAATGTCTTGCAAATTTCATCGGCATTCAAATTGTTTCTTTCAATTCTTTTTGGCACATCTCTGCGCTGATGGCCGAAGTAAAAGGAAATTGAAAAGCGAAAGCTGCAATACCAATCCTCAATATTTATACCTGCGGTAGCTGAATGAAAGCACGGGGAAGAAAGGCGTCTTGTGTCAACCATTGCGTCATCAACCAATATTTGCGGAATAAACAATCTCTGTCAGATGATGGTGCGGGCTGTTGAGTGCGATGAGCCGGGATTTTGGGTCACAGAGGTGTCACTCAATTACGTCCACTGTGCTGGGAAGGTTGCGCAAACGCACGTTACATTGCTGTACCATTGTTAGAACGAGTCGGAGGCAGAGCACGTTGAAGGCTTAGCATTACTTAGCACTTGTCTAGCAGAATTATGCTGTGAGTGAAAATCTAATTACATTTGATTGCATCTATTAGCGTTTCCCTTGCGTGTTCAATGAAGTGCCTATTTGGGGGGCTCAACTCCTTTGTTCTCCTGCGAAGGCAACCATTGGCGTGCATCTGATGCAGAATGCGCTGGATGGAATATTTATTTCTTAAGAAAACCGATTGCAATGGAAATTTTATGCGAAACAAAGTCATGCGAGGTTGACGGGCCGGTGGCGAAGGAAAATTTTTCGCGGGCGTACATGCGCTTTGTGAGTATTCAACGGGGATTTTTCCCACCCGAACCAGTTATGGATGTTTGCAGTGAACTTGACAGCCCACGATCTATCGTGATATCGATAAAGGGCTTGTTTGTTTCGAACAGCACTGGGAGCGATAATTAGTGGTGATTGTGTCTAGTTGCCGTACTGATGCGTCAGTCTTATGCAAAGTGAAAAATTTGCGTCATTGAGGTATGAATTGCGTAGGTTGACCTTAGACAAATAATTATATTTGCCGCCAACAGAGATGATGTAAACGCAGTTTTGGCATATATTCTTGACAAATGTAAACAAACAGGAATTAATTCAACAAATGAACGATTAAAAGTTGTTAATAGCAATAAGAGGCAGAGAGAGAGAGAGAGAGAGAGAGAGAGAGAGAGAGAGAGAGAGAGCTTTATGTTTTCAAAATTCAATCAAACCAAATAAGTTATGGCATTTGAAATGAGTTGATTACGACTTCCTGTAGTTCATGAATCTCAGATGGACAGTTTCAAAACAAGTGTTGGTGTGTATTTTCAAAGTTCATAGAGTTCAGGAAGTACTTAGTTTTTGTCACGATTGCTTGAAGCTTTTTATTAATTTCATAACTGAAATGACTAAATGATACTTTGGATGGCGGTGGATGACATCGGAATGGGTCTTGTATCAATGTCTTGATCTATCGCGATTTGACATATATTGCCTTAAAGTGCGACACAAATTTACCCACAAATTACATTCCAGAATTCAATTCGATTTTTGTTTCTTCTCATATAAGGTTGTCAAATATCCTGTCTGCCTTTTTGTCTTTTGAATTTTCCGACTATGTACAAAGCAAAGTTCACTAACGCCGAAATTCGCGATTTTTTAAAGTTTTCCTTCGGCAAATCCGCTAGAGAAACGTTCCGTAAGATTACTGGTATTTTGGGGGATGGTACTCTATCACTTCGAACCGCGGAGGAATGGTTTCGACAATTCAGAGCTAATAAAACTACACCACGGATAAGACAGCCGGCGGAAGACCTGTAATGACGAATACCGATCGAGTTAGACCGGCATGTGGCATCTCCCAGGAGATGGGAGTTAGTCACCAAACCAAGCCATCTGCAGAGGGCTGGATATAAAAAAAAGGTTGATGCTTGAGAGCCGCATGATTTGACGGAAAAAAAACCTTCTGGACCGAATCAACGCCTGCGATATGCTGCTGAAACGGAACAAACTCGAACCATTTTTGAAGCGGATGGTGACTGGCGACGAAAAATGGATTAAATACGACAATATCAAGCGAAAACAGTCGTGGTTGAAGGCCGGTGAATCGTCCCAAACAGTGGCCAAGCCGGGATTGACGGCCAGAAAGGTTTTGCTGTCTGCTTGGAAGGGAATAATCCACTATGAGCTGCTCCCGTATGGCCAGAGACTTAATTCTCCCATCTACAACGAACAACTGGACCGCTTGAAGCAGGCGATCGACCAGAGGTGTCCAGAATCGGCCAACAGGAAGGGTGTAGTGTTCCACCAGGACAACGTCAGACCACACACTTCGTTGATGATTCGTCAGAAGCTACGGGAGCTCGGATGGGAGGTTTTATCGCATCCACCATATAGCCCGGACATAGCGCCAAGTGATTACAATCTGTTCCTGTCCATAGTGAACGCCCTTGGTGGTGTGAAGTTGAACTCAAAAGAGACTTGTGGAAAGTGGCTGTCCGAGTTCTTCGCAAATGAGGAGGGTATTATGAAGTTGCCGTCTAAATGGAAACAGATTATCGAACAAAACGGCGCATATTTGAACTAAATCCAATCACTGTAACACTTTTTATGAAGCATTGAATGAAGAGCAAAAAAGCGAAAGGGAGATATTTGACAGCATTATATTTTATTGTAAACTTATACATTTCAGAGAATTAGGAATCTACGTACCTTTACAACTAAGCTGTAATTTTATACAACAACATACTTTACAAGAGTAGTTTGTTCTGTACACGGGGAAACTAAAACCTTTACGTGACTTAAAACTAATATTGCAATTTTCCGTTCAGTTACTCAGATAGTATTCATATAAAGTTGAGTTATAAGTTCATCATCCGAAAAAATAAAATTTGTTTAAAAGGATCTTTTAGTCTAGTTATTGGGTGTGCAACTAAGTAATTGCGGATTTTACTCATATATGGCTTTTAGTGGCCGCCGTTGCGTAGTGGGTAGAGTGCGACGTTCACACGCTGAAGGGTCTAGATTCAATTAGAATTTCACACGACACCACCTCTTTCGAGCAGCTGACAACACAAAGAGTAATAATATATATTTTAAGAAAAATGTAGAAAATGCTCTGAAGAGAGCCAAAGGCGCTTTTGCCCTTACAAAGAGACTGTGTCACAGCAGTCAACTCGATGCGAGGGTGAATGTGATTTGCTACATGGCCCTTATCTGGCCAATGCTTGTCTTTAACTTGATAAGAGTCCAACTTGATAAGAGTGGACAATTTCCTGGTGAAGACGATTCGGAGTCAGACTGCGAGAGCGATGAATTCGATGAATAATCTAATCTTTGGGGCTTACTACCCTAACCCCATTTACCACGAAAGTGTACGTCATACTGGCTTCGTCCTCCCCAAAATTATTCATCTACCTGAATCAGAACGGCCTCCGGCGTCTCCGGTTCAGTAAGTCTATCTCCCTCCGAGAGATCGTTGACTGTAGGCGTCAACACCAAAAATCCCGGTTTCCTCGGGCCTCAAAGTGACTCTCGTCCGTAAAAACAACTTTCTTCCAATTTTCCACTGTCCATTCCTTTTGTTTCAGCCCAATTTAATCTCTTCTGCCTCATTTTTTCGGTCAACAATTGTTTTTTTAAAGGCTTTGTTTGCCTTTCAATCAACTTCCAGAAGACGCCTACGGACTGTAGACAGATCTACCTGAACGCTAGCTGTTGCCCACTCCCTTTGCAGGCCAAAACTTGTCTTGCCAGGGTTGACTATACTATTTCTTATCAAAACCTTATCGCCATGTTTTGTTGTTCTGCGTTTCCGCCCGCAATGACATTTCCGATTGGATTCAATTGATTCACTGACCTTGTGTTGAGCAATAATCCTTGAAACACTGGATTTTAAAACTCCGTCAGCTGAAATCTTTCGGATGGTTTTCCCAGCGTGTGCATCTAACGCAATGACTTGTGTCCTTTGTTTTCTTTCCCTCTGTCCCGCTGTGGATTGTCGCGCCATACAATTGTTATTATTATTGTCGTGATGAAAAATCAACTTGTCATGCCTTTCGTTTGTTGCTGGCTCAAACGCATGAGTTGTAGTCGATACCATTTCGCATCAATGATTTCGCCTGATAGTATGTTGAACGGGTTCAAAAAGCTCTTTTTACTGTTCTTTCTTCTTGAGGTTATCATACTATATCCACTTTTCACATAATCAGTCACGATTCTGGAAAAAAATCCCTTCTTTGTTGTCCTTTGAAAAACAGTTCCGAGGTGAAAAATGGCTTCTCGCTATCTCGCGGTTTCAGCGTATACAGAAGCCAATTTCTAGCTTTTGAATTAATCCAAATCACCTTAACCGAACGGAAATTGTTTGCTAAGGAACTTCCAACGATTTTGCAAGTTAATTTTTCATTTGGCCCCGTCTTAATCCAGTAAAGGCTTCAATTCGGCTATCCAAAACGATCTTTGTTTTCGGTGCTAAAATCGCCATTTTTGAAGCTCCGAGGCCACTCTCTGCTAACTTATCGATCGAAACAGGTTTACAATAAGCTTCTACAAGCATTCGATGGGATTCAGCTGCACTGTTACTCCAATTGAAAAAGAAAATCAAAACTTCCCGCAAATGATAAAATATTGCAAATAAAAAATATTGAGCAAATGAAAAAAATACTGCCGCCTAAAACAAACGCTGATGCACACTAATTGTTGCTGACAAATGTCACACCTTTCCAGTGGAGTATGTAATCGCTTCCAAGATTAACCAGAACTTGCAGGTGGCGCCATCTTTTGAAAACGAATGAATCAATTGTCGATAAAGATACTTTTCAAATTGTGTAGACAGCATAAGCCTCTTCTTTTTGGGAGAGAACATTAACAAGTACAACACGAGAAGCTATTGCGGACTGTTATGCCACAGAAGTTTTACTTACGAAATTTGAGAATATTTTTGTTTGGCAATTATAACTGCATGAGTTCTGTTCAATCGACGAGTTGAACGCAGGGACTTACACCTGTAAATCGACATACTAACCAACTAAGCCACATTCTCTTAAATATGACTTTTTAATTTGCTCTAAATATGTTTTAGTTTTCCAACATCTTAAAGAACCTGTTTTTGCTTCCTATTATGAATTGACTTAATTCGACATTAGTAGCGGAGCAATAAAAACGTGCTTTAATCTTCAGATGTCAACCGAATCAATTGTGAATCATTAATTTTTAACCACAATCCGAAGAAACGAGTCATTTCTTCTCACTAAATTCGAGGTTTGATCCTTAACATTTTCATTCTGTCGACTCGCAGACGATTCTGTATCATAAACCGATTGAATTTCATATTGACAAGTGGGAATCACAAATCTTATGCAAGCTTTGCCCAGAAAATCGACTAGAATACAATCCCATTCCCACAACTGGAACGAGTTCTTCAAATTGATTATCATTTAGTTAGCGATTGCATGCATAGGCAAGGGAGTGATCTATTTGACGAAACAAGTTTGTCTAGTTTGTTTGATTTTTTCTGTCTTTTCTTAATGAAATGAAAATCGATTACACGGTGAGGTATTAATGTAAGTTACGTAACAACGTGTGAGGTGCCCAACTCGCATCGATTCTGGCAGGCGGAAATCTATCCTTATGCAACGAAATTGCTTTTTGGGTTCAAGGTAGGCCTGAAATAATGATGAAGATGAAACTTGATTTTTTTACAAGCTTGAAATGCAAATCGAAGCTAACAGCGAGGATTATTCTTTTCAATGGGCCTTGCATTAGATCGGTTATCTTGTGATAGATTTTCAATGCTAAAACTATGCAGATAGCGAGTTGTTGCATCATTGCTTGTAAGAGGAAGTGCTGCCTTAACTCAAATGAACCTTGCGATGTTAGATCGACGACATAGCTCCAACTTCAAAATTATGGAACATCAGAGCATCCAAACGTGTGCCTGTCAAACCTGTCAAAAATTAACTAAACACACGTTTTAATGACGTTCATGATTCGAAGAAAAACTATGGACTATGGAAACATTCGAACCTTAAATATACTTCTTCTTCTTCTTTCTGTAGGGTTACAGTCCGGGGTGGACCTGGGCATCAACCAACATGCTTTTCCAGCCAACTCTGTCTTCCGCCAGCTGCCTCTAGTTGCGCACTCCAAGTTGGTTGAGGTCCTTCTCCACTCCTGTGCTCCATCTCACCCTCTGTTGCATTGTCCCAATGTCTCAGATGCCAAGACTTTTCAGGTAGCGGCTGTGATGCTATCCATACACTCTAAATGGCCTCGCCATTTTAAGCGTTGAATCTGAAGACGCTTAGCAAGGTGCATGCTACTGTACAACTCATGCACAGCCCCTTCTTCTCTAGATACCAAAAACAGGACCAAAAATAAAATGCCGAATTTTTTTCTCGTGAAAAGTCTGGGCTTCCTCATCCCCTTTTAGAAATATCCAGGTTTCCGAACCATAAAGAAAGACTAGAAAAAGTTAAGTCTTTCGAGAGAGGACTAAGCTTGCTTTGTATGCCTCTTGAGCTCGAAGAAATAGCAATTGATAGGTGCTTTAAGTTCATTCTGATGTCAGTGGTCGAAGAAGGATTTCAGGCCAAAAACTGAAAATTCTGCTTACCCGGGTATCTGCGTTTGATTTCGATACTGGTGTTATAATAATATTTGTGCAAGGGGGACCAGGGCCTAGCTAGCTCATCAACTACTTGTGTTGTGTAGAAGAGCCCTACAGTTTTTTGCCGACTCCGAACGGCGAAGTTTAAGACGTTTTTCGGTAGAAAGTTGTTACACTTTTAGTGTTGTCAGCAGCTCGAAAGAGGTGGTGCCGTGAAAAATTCGAGGTGTCCAGCCGGGAATCGAACCTAGACCCCTCGGCGTGTGAGCCTCCCATTTTACCCAATACACCACGGCGGCCACCGATACTGGTGTTGTTGTCCCTATTTATCGCGGAGCCGAGATTGTTTTCAGTTTCTGTTGTCTGAGACGTCGATGTTGTGTGTCCTTTCTTGCCGACAGCATGTACTTTGTTTTGCCCTCGTAGACTGCCAGACCAGTTGTAAGCGCTTCCACTTCAATGCCAGCAAACGCCTCACTCACGGCTCACTCTGTTCATCCGACCACGTCAATGTGGTCCGCTAGCATTTGGACCGCCTTTTGGAAGATCGTGCCTCTGATGTTGGCTTGTGAGTTACGCATAATCTTCTCAAGGAAGGAGCTAAAGAAGTCACACGACTGTGCGTCGCCCTGTCTAAAACCTTTTTTGACATTGAAGATCTCGGTGAGTTCGTTACCAACCTCAACGGAGGATCTCGGAGCTCTCCATCGTCATACTACACAATCGGACGAGTTTGATCGAGTTGCTAAAACAAGACATGACACTATGCAGCTTGTCTCTATTCACACAGTCATATGTGGCCTTAAAATCGATGAATAGGTGGGTGAGTGTCGATTTGTACTTCTTGAGTCTTTTCCAGGATCTGCCGTAAAGTGCAAATCTGATCTAACGTGGATTTCCCTGGCTTAAACCCGCATTGATAGGGACCTTTGTGGACAAACGATTTCTGACGCTCACACAACACGACAGAGAGGATTTTGTAGGCGGTGTTAAGAAGGCTGATCCCTCGATAATTGGCGCAGTCAAAGTGATCTCCCTTCTTGTGGACCGGGCAAACTTCGTTGCGATTCCACTCATCAGGCATGCTCTCCCCCGACCATGTCTTACAGATGAGCTGGTGCATGCGTCCAACCAATTTATCTCCGCTCCAGCAGCTTTGCTTGACCTCAGCTTGGTTATTGCTATCATCACCTCGTCTAAGTCGGGGGACGGAATTCTTGTCTATCATCGTCCAAATCGAGTAGAATATTCTGACTAACAGAGGAATTGGGGCCGTCATCACCGTTAAGGAGTCTGCAGAAATTATCCTTCCAGATTCTCAACACAGACTTCGACTCTACTGCTAGTTGTCCAATTTGTTCCTGGCAGGCTTCGGTCCGAACCTTATATCCTCCAGATAGCTATTTTACCTTTCGGTAAAACTTTCGGACTTTATTCCTTCCATAGCACCTTTCCATTTCCTCGACCTCATGCTCCTTCTTTTTTCTTCGGAGAACTCTTTTCTCTGTTCGTAGAGCTCACGAACAGCCCTCGTCGTTCGATGCAGCGTTACCTTATAGTCGTTTTGTTTGGCTGCATACGCCTGAAAACGTTTCCAGTCTTCGTCTATGGTTAGTGCAGGCAGCGTCGACCTCTGAGCGAGTTTCAGGAGAATTGGTCGGCAAAGTTCAAAGCGATCGGTTGTAGCTTTCTGACGTCAAACCGTATTGGCCTGTCTCGACTCTGTTGATCTTTCTATGTCAGGGTTCATACCAAGGAAAATTTGGGCCATCAGCGTGGTTAAGAAGTCTGCAGAAATAATCCTTTCAGATTCTTAGCACAGACTGCGGATCTACTGCAAGTTCCCATTTTAGTCCTGACAGGCTTCGATTGTATTTGACTGAATGTTCGCTTACATTTCCTCCTTAAAAGACAAGAAATGTTCCTGGTCTTTAAAGAGGATGTAGTTGAACAGCTACTTCGGGACAAATTATTTTTGACAAATTGTTCAGTTTCCTTTTTTACATGCGATTTCCTACAAATGTATGCCTGATAGATTTTGATAAATTTAATTAATTAAGCAGGTATTGAAGTTTATCAATCATAAGAAAAACTGTGATTAGAAGCTGTGTTTTTTTCAAGTTGTATATAAGGTTGTCCAATATCTCCCTTTCGCTTTTTTGCTCTTCATTCAATGCTTCATAAAAAGTGTTACAGTGATCGGATTTAGTTCAAATATGCGCCGTTTTGTTCGATAATCCATTTAGACGGCAACTTCATAATACTCGTAGAAGCCCCCCTCCTTATTTGCGAAGAGCTCGAACAGCCACTTTGCACAAGCATCTTTTGAGTTCAACTTCACACCACCAAGGGCGTTCGCCATGGACAGGAATGGGTGGTAATCACTTGGCGCTATGTCTGGGCTATATGGTGGATGCAATGAAACCTCCCATCCGAGCTCCCGTAGCTTCTGACAAGTCATCAACGATGTGTGTGGTCTGGCGTTGTCCTGGTGGAACACTACACCCTTCCTGTTGGCCGATTCTGGACACCTCTGGTCGATCGCCTGCTTCAAGCGGTCCAGTTGTTCGCGGTTGATAGTAGAACTAAGCGTCTGGTTATATGGGAGCAGCTCATAGTGAATGATTCCCTTCCAATCGCACCAAACACACAGCAAAACCTTCCTGGCCGTCAATCTCGGCTTGGCCGCTGCTTAGGACGATTCACCGGCCTTCAACCACGACCGTTGTCGCTTGATATTGTCATATGTAATCCATTTTTTGCCGCCAGTCAACATCCGCTTCAAAAATGGTTCGAGTTCGTTCCGTTTTAGCAGCATATCGCAGGCGTTGATTCGGTCCAGAAGGTTTTTTTGCGTCAAATCATACGGTACCCAAACATCAAGCTTTTTTTGTATCCTTCTTCTAGCCTTCTGCAGATGGCTTTAAATGGTTTGGTGACTATTTCCCATCTCCTGGACGAGGTTACGAGATGCCACATGCCTGTCTAACTTGATGATTTCTATGATTCGATCGGTATTCGTCGTCACAGGTCTTTCGGCGGCTGGCTTATTCATGGTGTCTTTTCACCGGCTTGAATTGTCGAAACCATTCCTCTGCGGTGCGAAGTGATAGAGTACCATCCCCCAAAAGACCATTAATCTCATGGAACGTTTCCCTAGCGAATTTGCCTTTGGCGAAGAAAAACTTTAAAATAGCGCGAATTTCGGCGTTGGTGAACTCCATGTTTACACGTCTATAACTGTTGAACGCAATATCCAAACTAATCATGCATAGCGTCGTTTTGTAGGTTATATCAAGAGATTTATAATGTTGTATAGTATTGCCAGGTACGAACTGAAAATTCGAACGGAAAATTCAGAAAGGCGGATTTTTAAAAACCTTATATATACCTTTCAGCAAGGATTAGAAGACACAACCGCAAATGTGTTGTACCAAGATATACGTGTATCTCGGAAGGCAAAAGACCAATGACTACATTGGCTTTGCTACATCGATCGAAGGGACATCTTCTCTCCAAAAAAGAGGGTGTTTGAATCCCAGGCTCCTGCTTCCAAAAGTAGAGGAATGTCCGGATCTCCGATATAGAAAACATGTGTGGTCCTTCTTCTTCTTCTTGTGGCGCTACAGTCTGGGCCTCAACCAACATGCCTCTCCAGCCAGCACGATCTTTCGCCAGCTGGCTCCAGTTGCGCACTCCAAGTTGGTTGAGGTCCTTCTCCACTTGTGTGCGCCACTTTAGTCTAGGTCGTGTGGTCCTTACGGACGCTAAAAAGCTTGACAACTGAAGCCAGGGTGGCTGTTGTGATTTGGCTGAGAAGTAAGCATTTTGTTTTTTCAATTTCTTCACAGTTGAATGCATAAACTCTCATTTCATGTGTGAATTTTTGCTCAGAATGCTCCACGCTTTCAAGACTTTTTGTTACTTTGTGTAACTCACCCGATTGGTAGCATGAGCAGTATTGGAATGTTACAAATCAGACCCGAAATCGGACCGGAAAGGATAACGATATGATAATGACATGAATTTGAAGTTAAGCAACCAATATCTTAGGATTACAGGTTGTGTGCAACCATGGAATCGAGAACAGAATAAGAGCACAAGAATTGCAACATTGCCTTTTCTTATGGAATTGAACTACGAAATATATTTAGTTGACAACATGAAGGATTTGTTTTTTTAAAGAAAGTGAAAACCTATCGTAATCCTAGGGAAACTAAGCTTACACAAGCAACGACTTAACGTGTATGTGTCATTTCCACACGTCATTAGTGGCATCATTTGCATTTGACTAGGCGTTGATTGAGCTCAAATCTTCAAGTATATCTCCCGTTGGCAACGCCTCCGTCCTGTAAACTCAACACCACAGAATTTATATAATTACCAATTAATAATTGGAAAAAATGGCGAAAACAACATTTCTTCGAATTCGATTTCACCCTTATGGGCATCATTAGTCGTGATCAATTCAAATTGCACGTCACAACCTCAATAACCTCCTCGGCTGGTGCGGCAACAAGTACATCCTCGGCACGATAATTAAGTGTAATCGCAGGCAAAACTTAACTTAGGCCAAGTACCTGTGCGCTTTCTTCCTCTCTAAGGAGACGGTTGTTTTTTCTTCCATCGAATTTCTACCTTGATTAAGCCATGTGATACTGAACTACATTCGATTTGAATAAATAATGAAAAACTCTTGCGCAGACACTTGAGACCCGACTCTATGGAGTCACGCTGTGACCATAAGTCATTGTTAAAAGTCGTCAAGAAATCAAATGATATGCTGCTGCAAGCGCGATCAAGCCCAACGCACCAACACATCACCGTAAACAATGTAAAGAGAGTGAGAGTGATGCGATGACGGGAGAAGATGTCGATAATGAATGGAAATATACGCGAGCAATGAAAAGCAGAGAAAAAATAAAAACAAACAAAAAAACAAATACCAGATATCACACAATACACACAATCAAACACACTTAAGCTTTCTGCGAAGGCAAGATTAACACACAACCATGCAACGTAGAAGAGGCAGTGTGACATGCTCACGAGCCAAGGGGGCTTTCCAGTCGCAGTCGCAACCATTGGCCTGATACTGTTCAAAGAGGTTTTTCACTATAAAAGCCCACAGCCGGCAACGTCTCAACAACAGTCAGAGTCAATCGATACTCGAGTCAACTGTGCACAGTAGTGTTTTCAATTCAATTTCTCTAAAAGCGAATTTTTGTTATTTTTGGTGAGTTGCAAGCCGTTGTATGTTTCTTTCAAAACTCCATCTAATATTTGAAGTTCGCTAGTCAACTCTTTTGTTTGCTGCCCCTCAAAATTCATTCAAAAGGACAGAAAATAGTGAAAAAAAAAACACAATTAAGCATATCTGTGAAATTGGGTGAAGTTTTTGTTGATTTTTATACATATATATATAAAAATATATATTGTGTGAAAGATATAGTTTTGTTTTGCTGCCATTAAGTGTCGACATAACGATGTAAAAAAACGATTCAAATGAAAAAGGAACAGAAAACGAAAATATAACAAAACGTAGAAAATTCAAAAATTTGCTGTTGTCGTTGCCAAGACACATTCGATCGTTTGCGCTTGATTGCGCTTTGATTACATGGTTATTGTATATATTTGCAAGTAGTTATTTATCATGCATCATGTTACTTATTGATTGCCTAGTTGTTTGCCTGTAAATTGTATTGATTCGAAGTAGCAAAAAAACAACACGCATGACAGTGGATGTAGTGTACTCTGAACGCGTTTAGAAACGTGTGCTTAAAATGGCATCAGAAATTCTTGAGGACATTCATTTATTTTACTTCAGAGAGACACAATTTATTAGAATTGTTTTGTGCTTTGAACAGCATTTGCAGGATTGCATACAAATGCAAACTACACATTTTTTTAGTTTTCCATAAAATTTACTTCTTCGGTTGTCTAAGCCAAAACTTTTGCAGTAGCAGTGCTGTCGTCTCTGGTTTCCTTTTTCAATTTGCTTATTTTTGCATTCAATTTAACAACCTTTATGTGAGTGTATTTGTTTCAAACTTCTAAAGTTCTCATTCACACTCATTGGCTCACAAATTGATCTGATAACATTTTTACAACAAATGCCTCCACAAATAACGCACCCTCAGGAGACCATCTTAGCATAAATTCGTCTACTTCTTTCGCAGATCCCTGCATTTACATTTACTGCCATCATTAATCTTCACAAATTCGGAATTGGCATAAGATCGTAAATTCGAAGAATTCAAGAAACTTAAAATGATTGTGTGTTGTGCCATCCCTGTTCTGTGTCGAAAGGCAGCATAGTTTGGGAATTTGCTCTAAGCGGCCGATACAAAGAATCAATCGCCTTTAAACTAATAAACAGAAGAGTCAGTTTTCACCATCCTTGAAGACTTTACTTAGAACCCTCTTGAATTTCCTCAAATTCTACAAAAATTTCTCGAATCATTCAAACATTTGTTAAAGATCGATTCTTTAACCACCTTTTCAGATCAACATGAAGGCATTCGTCGTTGCTTTATTGGCCGTGACCATCGCCGTTGTCGCCGCCGAGGAGAAGTACACCACCAAGTACGACAACATCGATATCGATGAGATCCTTAAGTCCGATCGCCTCTTCAACAACTACTTCAAGTGCCTGATGGACACTGGCAAGTGCACCCCAGACGGTCGTGAACTGAAGAAGGTCCTGCCCGACGCCCTGAAAACCGAGTGCTCCAAGTGCAGTGAGAAGCAACGTGCCGGCACTGAACGCGTCCTCAAGTACATCATCGAGAACAGGAAGACCGAATGGGATGCCCTCCAAACCAAATACGATCCCGACGGTGTCTACTTCAAGAAGTACGAGGCCGAGGCCAAGCAGTTGGGACTGAAGGCTTAAGCGAGTCCGTCTGAAAGCCACCTCATCTTGTGTGTGATATTTAGCAAAACAGCAAAAAACAAAAAAAAAAAGATACTAAACTCTAATACTCCCTCTGTCCCACAACCACAACCATCGATTCGACATGATTAGGCTTAGTAGCGACGACGAAAAGAGACCACGCATGAACCATCATGAATTCTAGACAAAAATTCGACAACACTGCTGTCTGCTCTCTTAGTAATGTTAGTGTAAATTTAAAGAAACAAAAAAGAAAACAAATTTAGAGGCAACCTAAATTGAGTGAAATAAACGTTTTATACATTTGTATATAAAAAAAATATTCAGCCGAGAGCATTTTTTCTTTCGAAACTGACTGTGCGGTGCGTTGCGCAAGAGATGCTGCGACAGCACTGAGCGGTCAACTTTCACTTAGAAATCCTTAAAGAGCAGCACTGACGACGAGTCACCTGCCCCGGGCTGTCACCGTCCACGCTGCGGCGTTGAACTCAGCGTGTTGTGCTTTGAGGGCCTTATTTAATTCGCACTCGGTTACGTTACCGATTGTGGTAATTATTGGCACATTAGCCGTGTGTGATATCTGTTTACTGGGGTTTTGGGTAAGATTTCGTGAGCGCTGGCCGCTGGTGGCCGTTGCGCAACGCCGCCGCTGTGCTGGGTGGGGTTAACATGCTATGACCGTGGACTTGATCTCTGTTAATTGCTGTGCTAATGAAGCCGCTGTGGCGAACAGCTTAAGTGTGGGTTGTCAAAGATAACGCAATTCAATGTTATTGATCCAAAACATATCGGCATGGCGGTACAATGCAGTCTGCTGTGTGAATCGGGTTGCATAAGAGTTGTTGATTGTACACCACTTTCGGTGGCATCATTACGTCGGTTTGTTGTCCACTGCACAATGTGACAAGAAAGCAAAATAAATTTGAGTTGATTGTAAGTGATGAACGCTTGTGGGGGGCTCTAGAGCGGTGTACTTAGATCCTGTTCGTCTGTTTGCTTACTTGAAAAGAAGTATTGGACTGGCAACTTAGGATTTCACTCATATATGGCTTTAGTTGAATTTTTAAGTTTGCTGACGTAATCGAAATGTCAAACATAATGTTTTTTGATACTTCAACTGTCGATCAGTAAAAAAAATTGTTTTCGGTTGTGCAGATTTTGTTTGGTGTCTGTTGAAAATGGGAAATCAAAACGAAGACTTTCGTAATATTTTCCTTTTTCATTCGCGGAAAGGAAAAAACGCATCCCAAGCTCATGTATGGTATGTTCTCTTTTTGGTGACCAAATTTCAAAAGAACGGCAGTGTGAAAATTTCGTTATGGTAATTTCAGACAAAAATGAAAAACGGTTTGGTCGTCCAGCTGACGGTGATGACAATCAAATCAAATCAATAATCGATTCGGCTCGTCTCAGTACAACACGTCAGATTGCAGAGAAGCTTCATGTATCACATACTTCTTCTTCTTCTTCTTGTGGTGCTACACTCCGGGGTGGATTTGAGTCTCAACCAAATTGCCTCTTCAGCCAGCACGATCTTCCGCTAGCTGCCTGCAACTGCGCACTCCAAGTTGGTTGAGGTTCTTCTCCACTTGCGTGCGCCATCTTAGCTTCGGCCGTCCTCTGTTGCGATCGGAGCAGTGGTGTCCATACGCTCTACACGCTCTAGCCTTTAATTGACTACACGTATCCGAGTACGCTTGACCAGGCGCATGTAGCTGTACAGCCTATGGAGTTCGCCGTTAAGTCTTGTGAGTTAAATCTTCTCCTCCAGATGCCATCAACGCAAATAGGACCAAAAATCTTACGCAAAACTTTTCTCTCAAAAAGACTTCCTCATCCGCTTTAAGTAACGTCAAGGTTTCTGCGCCATAGAGTAAGGCTGGGATGATCAATGTTATATAAAGCGAGCTTAGTCCTTCGAGAGATGGCTTAACTAATCAATTGGCTCTCGAGCCATCTGATTTCGATACTGACGTTGTTGTCCCTATTTACTACGGAGCCGAGGTAGATGAAGTTTTTGACTACCTCGAAGTTTCTACTACCTAGTGTGAAGCTCTGTCCGAGATGTCGAAGCTGAGTGTATTTCCTTGATGACAGCATGTACTTAGTTTTGCTTTCATATACCGCCAGACTCAGTTTAGCCGCTTCCGCTTCAATGCCAGCAAACGCCTCATTGGCGGCTCGCTGTATTCGTCCAATCACTTCAATGTCATCAGCGTAAGGTAGCAATTGAACTGACTTTTAGAAGATCGTGCTTCTGGTGTTGGCTTGTGAGTTATGACAGTGCCTTGTCTAACAAGTTTTTTGATATTGAAGGTCTACTGACTTTGACGGAGCAGCGAGAGTTCTCCATCTGCATTCTAAACAATCTGACGAGTTTGGTAGGAGTGCTAGAACTAGACAAGACACTTTAAAGCTCGTCCCTATGCACACTGTACTACGAATATAATAATTGGATTGCGCTACAGTCCACAGGGAACCAGTACCTAACTTGATGATCAACTACTCGTGTTGTGCGCGCTACTGTCTTCTCACGAGTAGAAGATACCTATAGTTGTTTGCCGACTCCGAACGGCGAACTTTGAAAAGCTTCTTAGCCTTTTATTACTCTTTGAGTGATGTTAGCAGCTCGAAAGTGGTGAAAATTTCGGGGTGTTTAGTAGGGAATTGAACTTGGACCTTCGGTGTGTAAGTGTCGCACTCTTCCCACTACGCAAAGGCGTAGTCATATTCATCCTTAAGTCATATTCGACCTTAAGATCGACGAATAGGTGGTGAGTGTCGATTTGTACTTCTTGGGTTTTTTTCAGGAATCTGCTGTAAAGTGAAGATCTGGCCTACCGTGGGCTTCCCAGGCCTGAAACCACACGGATAGATGCCTACCAAGTTTGTCCTTATCAGGTTGTGGACAAAAGGTTTCAGACGCTCACACAATACGGCAGAGAGGATCTTGTAGGCGACGTCAAGAAGTCTGATCCCTCGATAATTGGCGCAGTTAAAGGGGCATCTTTTTTTGAACTGGGCAAACGACACATAGATTCCACTAATCTTGTTCTATGGTTAGTGCAGGCAGCGCCGAAATCTGAGCGAGTTTCAGAGAGACTCGGTCGGCAAACTTCCCAGCGATGTATCACATATATCCATTGAAAATCGCTTATAACAACTGTACTATGTACGAAATCTCGATATATAGATTCCTTATGAACTAAAAGAAAATCATTTAATATAAAATTTGTTAACGAAACGTAATGAATATGATCCAATTTTAAAATGATTTTTAACAGGTGATGAAAAATTGTTTGTTTACAACAATGTCTATCGGGAAAGATCGTGGAGCAAGCCAGGTGAACCAGCACAAATAACACAAAAGCTGATGTTCATCAAAAGAAAGTTGGGTAAACAATTTGGTGGGTTCTCGAAGGAATTCTCCACTTTGAACTTTAACCACCCTAATGAACGATCATTTCAGATGTTTAGATTGAACAACTAATAATGTTGAAAAATGCAGTTGACTAAGAGCGAACCGAATAGACAAATCAAAAAGGTATTGTATTCCATCATGACAATGCTAGGCCACACACATCTTTGGCCACTAGGCAAAAATTATTGAAGCTTGGTTAGGCTGGTTTGCCACATCCACTATATAGTCCTCACCTTGCATCTGATTATTTTTCATTTCGATCTTTGCAAACCTCCTTGAATGTTAGAATTTTCAATAATGATGATGATGTCGAATCGAACCTGGTCCTGGTGGCCACCGACGTATAGTGATTAGAGTTCGACGCTCACACGCCGAAGGTCTAGGTTTGATTCCCAGCCCAATGTGAATTTTTCGAATTCTTCACGGCACCCAGTTTTTCGAGCTACTGACAACACTCAAAGAGTAACAACTGTCTAAGAAAAAATTTCTCAAACTTAGCCGTTCGGAGTCGGCAAAAAACTGTAGGAAGCTTCTACTCGTGAGAGAACAGTAGCGCGCTCAGCAGGAGTAGTTGATAAGCAAGCTAGGCTCTGGTCCCCCTGTGGCCTGGGCCCCAACAATTATTAATATTTTGTTAGTATGCTTTTCCTGTTATGGTACTGGTCTAATTTTTTTTTGATAAAACCGGTGACGACAGCTAGAGTTTGTGTCAGCATAGTGAGAGAAACCATGCTCCCTTACGCAGAGTGAAATGAGTAGGATTGTACAGCAAGACAGACGCCAAACATACGAGGAGCCTTCAATATATTCTCGGTATCGGGGTGAAGCTGTGGTTATATATATAAATTGACATATTTATCAAGTAATACTATTATTTTAGTGCATTCATGTAAAATTTTGTATAAATGTGATTATTATGATAAAACGCGAATTTTTTTATCTCTAGTAAAACAGAATCATAATTCCAACTGAGAAAATTGATCATCACTTTGTAATTAAATTTCTCACAAAGCAAGGAAAAAGCCAAAAAACTATTTACCAGGGATCCGCACCTTCATATCAACTGTGCAAAAGTGGTCAAGTGAGTTCCAGAGAGGCAGACAGAGCATTTAGGATGAACCCCGCTCTGTGAAACAAATTATAGATGGCGAAAAAAAGGTACTGATATAAGAGGATAGGGCGAAATCTGTGCCAAATCTTGGCGCGGAACTGAAAAAAATTACAAAAATTGCATCCACTTCGCAAACAAATTTTTAGAGGCCTGCACGTTCCGAGGTAAAAACAACAAATTTTCTTAATTATTTGTTTTTAATTTTTTATTTTTCTTGGGGCACGTCTACAATCTAAAATCGATAGTTTTGCTATGATCTGGTTAAATATTGCCGTTTTTAGGAAGAGGGTTTGTCCATGTACAGCTTGTGGAAAACACAGCTACAATCCGAAGAAACTAAAGAATCTTCGACTCCAAACATTAGGAACCACACAGGTGACCCGAGTCTACTAAGAACTACATCGTCATCGTCACGAATCGAAAAAAGGTTTTCGAAATATGTACCTTGTGCTTGAAGCAAACATGTAACTTGAAAAAATCGTTTTTGAAAATAAAGCTTCTTTTTACTAAATTTGATCTTTTTCAATAGATAAGGCAATTACGCGGGGCCTTCAATATATTCGGTATCGAGCTGAAGCTGTGGTTATATATATAAATTGACTTATTTATCAAGTAATACTATTATTTTAGTGCATTTATGTAAAATTTCATATAAATATGATTGTTAATTCGTGTTTTATCTCTGCTTAAACAGAATCATAATGGCAAGTGAGACGATGATGGTGAAAATTGAGCATCGCGCTGTAATTAAATTTCTCACTAAGCCAGGCAAAAGGCAAAAAACTATTCATGAAGAGATGGTGGCTGTTTTCCAGGGTTCCGCAACTTCATTATCAACTATGCAAAAGTGGTCCACTGAGTTCAAGAGAGGCAGAGGGAGCATTGAAGACGACCCCCGCTCCGGCGCCCCGGCTACTGCTTGTACGGGAGAATGCATTAAAGAATTCAAAAAACTTGTTCTTGACGATGCCCGAATAAAGGTGAAAATGATGGCAGAGATCATCTTTCAACTGGCACCTTTAACACCATTTTTCATGACCACCTTAACCTTTCAAAGGTCAGTGCAAGGTGGGTGCCACGAATGCTCACAGTGCCTCAGAAAAAAGTGAGAATCGCATGCTGTAGAGAGCTTTTGGAGATGTGTAGTGAGAACGCGGACGGTGTTATGGATCGAATTGTTACTGGGGACGAAACATGGGTACACCACTATGACCCTGAAAGCACAAACAAGAGTCCATGCAGTGGCATAAAAAAGGAACTGGTCCCCCGAAGAAGTTCAAAGTCACTCCGTCTGCCGGGAAGCTCATGGCCACAGTTTTTTGGGAAAATCAAAGGGAATCTTGCTCATTGAGTACAAAAAAAAAGGTGAAACCATCAACGCTACATCCTACGCTTCCATTTTGCATAATTTGTGGGAGGAAATTAAAAAGAAAAGACGGGGTAAACTCGCAGTGGGTGGGTTGCTCCTTCATGACAACGCTCCTGTTCACACGGCGCGAGTTACCAAGGCTGCTGCGCGAGATTTTGGTTTCGAAGAAATCCTCCACCCACCCTAGAGTCCAGACCTTGCCCCTAGTGATTATTTCCTGTTTCCAGATTTGAAAAAATGTCTATGTGGAAAAAGATTTTCGGATGAAGAAGAACTCAAATCGGCAATAAATGGGTATTTTGCAGAGAAAGAGGGAATTTGTTTTTTTGAGGGTTTAAAAAATCTTATCTTCAGATGTAACAAATGCATTGATGTTTATAATAATAATAATTGTTGGCACGAAAGTTCACGGGGGCCAGGGCCTAGCTACTATTCTCTCATGAGTAGAACCGACCTACAGTTTTGCATTGATGTTAGGGGAGTTTATATTGAAAAATAAAAACAATTTAAATTTAATTCTCATTTCATTTCATATCGATACCAGAATATTTTGAACGCCCCTTGTACGAGCAAACTGGCCAAAGATTTTTTTGAAAGCAATGTTGGCCAAGTTATGGAGTGGCCGCCTCAGCCTCCGGACCTTAAGCCCATTGAAATCCTTTGGACAGATGTAAAGAAAGCTGTATTTGAAGGATGTTGTGTTGATTGCGTGGAAGAATATCCCTGTTCAGCGCTGTCAGCCCCTAATCGACTCCAGGCGACGACGTTGTGACGCTGTACTTAAAAATAAGGGTTATACGAACAAGTTCTAACCCAGTAGCAAAAATACGAGGGTTGCTTTTTATATTTCGGGTTTAGAGAACAAAAACATAACAAATCAAACATCGAAAATGTCCTTATTGCTTTTCAAAATATTCCCCATTAAGATCTACTGTGAGCGTCAAAAGTGAGTAAACAAATATCTGATTTCTGCATAAAGATGACAATTGGGTCAAAACAACAACAAATCTCAAATTCCATTGATACACAAAAACAGCTTTATTCATTTATTATTAGCTTTATTCGAAATTTTTATATGAATATAAATGAAGTCATATGAATAAAAAAAAGTTAGAGAGCAAAAAATGAAGAATTTACTGAAAAAAATATTAGGCCGGTCGTGAAACATGGGGGATGTTCAGTGATGGTGTGGGGTGTGTAGCGGCATCTGAGGTCCGTAATCTTGTCTTCATTGATAGTATAATGAGGAAGGTAGATTATCCAAATATTTTCAGGACCAACTTGCAACCGAGCGTAGACAAATTAGGTTTAGCTAGGAATTGGATCTTTCAGCAAGACAATAATCCTAAGCATACCTCACGTCTTGTTAAGGAATGGTTGCTTTTTAGGACCCCAAACAGCTTGATCATCCCCCGCAATAACCGGACCTTAACCCAATAGGACACTTATGGGAGCATTTGGATAGAAGAATTCGACAGAGTACTATTTACAACAAGGAAGACCTGAAAAAAAGCTATAACAGAAGAATGGTCAAAAATTTTCCCCGATGTTACCAATAAACTGGTAATGTCTATGCCACGTAGACTCAAGGAAGTATTAAAGTCTAAAGGAGGACCAACAAAGTACTAAATTTAATTTTTTAAGAAATAAATAAGTACATATGTTGATAGAAATGTATACTGCTTACTCAATTTTGACTCGTAATATATGAAGTAGTTATAATTTTCATTTAAAAATGTATTTGTTTTTGTTTATACCGTACTTTGTTTTTTGAATAATTGATCACATTGAATAAAGCTGTTTTTGTGTATCAATGAAATTTTAGTTTTGTTGTTGTTTGTTGCTGTTTTAAGCCAATTTTCATCTTTATAAAATAATCAGATATTTGTTTACTCACTTTTGACGCTCACAGTATACACTTTTGCATGCGCTTGAACCAATTGTCGAAGCACTTTTGCCACTCTGATTGAGGTATCTCCAAAACATCCATTCTGAACGCATCAACCGCTTTTTCAGGTGTCGAAAAACGTTGACTTCTCATTTTATATTTTAAGTACGGGAATAAAAAGAAGTCAATCGGTGCCAAGTTAGGACTATACGGCGGATGACTTATCAAATCGATGTTTTGAGTGCTCAAAAATGCAGTTGTTTGAGCCGATGTGTGAGAGCTCGCATTGTCGTGGTGAAGAGTAATCCGTCCTCGGCGGTTGGTTTTCCTGATTTCTTGCTAGACGACTGGCAAACAAATGGTTGTGTAGCACTCAGAATTGACTGTTCTACATTGTCCTAGTGGTACGGTTGCGACATATCCAGTTTTTCCGAAAAACAGGCAACTATTTGCTTGAAAGTGCTTCGAGTGCGAGCAACTTTTATTGGATTTGGCTTATTTCGTAACACCCATACAGTCGACTGCTGTTTACTTTCGTGCTCATACGCGTAAATCCACGATTCATCACCTGTCACGATGTCATAGACGTGTTTCGAAGCACCGCGATCGTAGTTTTTGAGCATTTTTTTCGACCAATCGACACGAGCCTTTTTTTTTGAGCGATTGACAAATTATGTGGGATCCAACGCGAACAAATTATTTCTATGGAGACGATGGAGATGAAAAATTTCTGCCCCCAGATGTTGCTAAGACTCTTCAGCAATCCGAAGAAATTGAAGAAGATGAAGAAGTAAGCGGTTGAATTCACCATACCACCGATAAAGACTGGTCCTTGATGGTGCTTGTTGACTTAATCCACGTCGAAAGTTGTAAAAAATAATCGCACGAAAATGTTCACGATTTAATTCCATTTTTTGGGCGAGATGAATCTTTTAAGTTACTGTAAACAACACAAATAGCGCTCGTATGTCAAAACGTTCTGAGTATGTATAACCTCAAAAATGTCAAACTTTACGATAGAGCTGTCAGTTGTCAGATTGCAACACTAGGTTTGCTCAATCCCGAAATATAAAAGGCAACCTTCAAAAAAAGAAAACAAAAAAAAACTTCACTATTCCATTGACTTTTACTTAATTTTTATGAATTTTTGCACTTAGTGCCATTATTTTGCACACTCCGAAATTCGGTGTTCTTTCGGATCAAGGGCCTTTTCCATATCTTACTTATCTTATTTTCTTTTCTTATCTTACTTATAGGTTTTATTGCTGATGGAATGTTGTGCAGTAAATATGATGTGTTTACATGACGATAGCAAAAAGTTATTAGCAAAATAATGACAAAATAGTGACAAAGTCGAACATGGTTATTTTGCACAGTACTGTACCTCAGATTCGTTTACTTCTTCATCTTCCTCAGTTTCTTCGGATTGCTGAAGAGTGTTAGCAACATCTGAGGGCAGATGTTTTTCATCTCCATCGTCTCCATAGAAATAAAATTCACTGTTGTGAATTAAATACCTCCTTATCCAAGGCATATTGGTTTTTCTGAAATAAAGGTTTTCTACGTGGTGAGGAAGTTACCCTTACGCACAACAGGCTGATAGGCCAGGCCCATTATTTAAGCCCTCGGGCAAAGGGTTTCGGTGCATACATTACGTGCATACATACATCACAATACAACGGGTGTTGTAATGGCTATCCAGGGAGCCCCGCGAGGAGGCTGCATGTCAACTTGACCTGTGCACTAACGAGGATAATGTTGGCAGCTCGCCTTGTTAAGCGCAATCAACAGTGTTTTCTCGCGTGAACAGGCCCATGCCCCAGGGCCTGTTCGCTCGAAGCACACATGCCAGGTGTGCGATTTTTGGTCCTGTTTGCGGTGATGGCATCTGGAAGAGAAGATTTAACGACGAACTTTATGGGCTGTACAGCGACATGCGCCTGGTCAATAGTCTTGGGATAAAACGCTTTAAATGGCTAGAGCATGTAGAGTGTATGCAGCCGCCGTGGCCTAGTGGGTAGAGTGTGACGCTCAGACGCCGAAGGGTCGATGTTCGATTCCCGGGTGAACACCTCGAATTTTTCACGGCACCACCTCCTTCGAGTTGCTGAAAACACTCAAAGAGTAGTAACTGTCTAAGAAAGCTTCTCAAATTTCGCCGTTCAGAGTAGGCAAAAAATTGTAGATCTCTTCTACTCGTGAGAGAACAGTAGCGCCCACAACACGAGTAGTTGATGAGCAAGCTAGGCCCTGGTCCCTCTGTGGACTGTCGCGCCATACAATTATTATTATGTAGAGCATATGGACACCACTGCTCCTACCCGCAAAGTCTTCAAATCTGAGCAATTGGGATAACGCAGCAATGAACGGCATAGGCTGAGACAGCGCACACAAGTGGAGAAGGACCTCAACCAACTTGGATTGGGGAACTGGAGGCAGCTGGCGAGAAATCGAGCTGGATGGAGAGGCATGTTGGTTTTGGCCCAGGTCCACCACGGACTGTAGCGCCACAAAAATAAGAAGATGAATTAAGTAACTGATTTCTGGATAATTCATGTTGAAGCTTGAATCCAGTCACAGTTTCAACAAAACCAATTTTTAGTCCTTTTATAACCAAAAGAGAAGGGAATATAGAAACTTTCCTTCTTTCTTAAACAACAATCCAATAACCTAACAACAGAGACCATCAAAAGAATTAAATCTAACTGAAAATAAATATGTTTACCGAATTTCAAAGTTTGTGCGCGCCGTTCCAGATTCAAATTAACATTTTATTTGTAAAACCCCTTCGGCAGGGCCAACTAAAGATTGAATTGAAAAATACCAGATATACCGGTATAAAATTATTTTTGAAAATAAAACACTAATTATTAATGGGAAAGTAAAACCATTTTATTCAAAGTATTGGCCATTGTTTTCTACACATTTTAACCACATTTCTGGCAATTTGTGAATACCACGCCAATAAAATTGTTCGTCTTTTAAAGCAAACCAATCAGACACCCAATTTTCGACCTCCTCGTAGGAATCAAAGTGCTGCTCAGCCAATGCGTGTCCCATCGATGAAAGCAAATGGTAGTCGGAAGGAGCCAAGTCTGGTGAATACGGCGGGTGGGGTAGCTGCTCCCAGCCAAGTGTTTTGATTGTATCCTGAACCGGTTTGGTTTTTGTGCAGGTGTATTATCATGGAGCAAAATTAACTTGCCATGTGTTCTGGCCCATTCTGGTCGTTTCTCGATCAATATTTAAATTGTTCATTTGTTGTCGGTAGCGATCAGTATTAACGGTTTCACCAGGTTTTAGTTGCTCGTGGTACAGCACACCTTTCTGGTCCCACCAAACACACAGCATTGTCTTCTTGCCGAATCGATCTGGTTTTGCAGTCGATGTTGATGGTTGTCCCAGATTAACTCATGATTTTTTCCGTTCAGGATACTTAAAATAAATCCATTTTTCATCGCCAGTAACAATCCGATGCAAAACAGACTTTCTTTCGTGTCTTTGAAGCAAAATTTCACAAGTGTTTTTTCGGTTTTCCATCCGTTTCATTCAATTCATGTGGCACCCATTTTCCACACTTTTGGATCTTTCCCATAGCTTTTAAACGGTCAGAAATTGCTTGTTGTGCAACATTTAACATTGTTGCCATTTGCTTTTGGCACAAAGTGTCATCTCCATCCAATATCGCTTGCAATTCGGCGTCTTCAAACTTTTTTGGTGGTCTTCCACGTTCTTCATTTCTCACATCAAAATCATTATTTCTGAACCGTTGAAACCATCTTTTGCGTGTTGCTTCTGATAGAGCATGATCACCATATGCCTCGACAAGCATTCGATGCAACTCTGCAGCACTTTTCGTCAAATGAAAACATAAACATTAATGCTTTCCGCAAATCATCACTTTCTGGTACAAAATTCGGCATTTTTAACACGATGAAAAAATATGATGTTGTCTGTTCAATGACTTGATGTATACTAAATATTTTTCACAGATGTCATAGCAAACAAACAATAAAAAAAATAAGGGCTCGTTCACAACAAATGTTCCCTATCGAGACATTTATATCTTGACGCTCACTTCATACCGTTTTGTTTTTACTTTACTTCTAAAAATGCCATTCAAGGACTACTAGCTGCCACAAGCCGTCCCTTCAAGTCACAATTGAAAAACAGATTAGGTGCACATATGTTAACCCCCGGTCTGAAGAGGACTCCATACCTTACCGCTTCTGGCTACCATCTGTTCTTGTCGATGCAGAACGCCCTCACTGAAACACATCAGAGCAAAATATAAAAAATTTACTTGATTAATTCTTGGCTGTCAAGTCGGCGCAGTTCTTTTGGGATGGCATCCACTAATTGTCCGAAAGATGGGAAAAAGTCACAGCTTCAGATGGGCAATACTTTGAAAAATATACTTTTGTACGTGTTTTTCTTTTAAGTTTTCATTTTGAAAAAAAGAAAACGCACGAATTCAACTGTTGTTGAGGTTGAGTACTGCACTTCAAGGAGGCGCTGTGTGTGTTTGTGAAATTTCTCGAGCAATGTGTTAATGGCTTCATATTTGACAACGTTGCGTATCGCAGTTTCCAAGTCACGCCGAGTTTGGCAATCCCCCCAAAAAAGGGCAAGAATTACAACACGCTGGGGAAGCGTTAATTAGACGTTGAGTGGAAAATACCGCTGTGCAGGTAATCTTTTGGTGTGCCCCTTAAACCTTGAACCGACAAGGTTGACACGATTCAAGATTGGATCAAGGGATACATAGACCTGGCCTCGACTAATAAATAGACAAGTCAAAGATAAACTGACCACCCGCTGTCACCAAAGACACCTCTGCCAATAAATCACAGAACTACACACGCCCTTCATAGAGAGTCACTAATAAGAGGCGACTCGCACCAACCGAATGCGAGTCCACACACAGTCTGCAAAGTTTCGTCAGATCTCGCTTTTAATATTCACTCATAACTCAGTTATCCAACAGATACACTCCACAATTTGAATTTATGATAATCCCAAGCATAAAATGCTCCTAATGCTGCATAAAATTCACATCACTCAGACATACTCACGAAACCACTGGCAGCCGCGGTTGGCCGGTAGGTCAGCGACCAAATCTTGTTTCAGCACTTGTCCATGCAGCCTGTCAGCCTCTTAGGCGTGCAAATCTGCCCCAGTTTCTTGGAAATGCGTGAATCCACGGCCATGATCGCCTTGTGATTAGGACCCTACGTTGGGGCCATAGTAACTCAGGTTCGAATCCTGGTCACGGCAGGACTGTGTTCTTTACAGGCGACGCACTATTTTTACAATCTACCGAACCTCTGCTTGGGGTTCTTATAGGCTTGCACAGGCATTGTCTCATGCCAGTAAGTGGCTCCAAATTGGTCACGGTGCAATCATGACATTACATGAATTTATTTCAATTTGCAATCGGCTCAAACAAAGGACCGGCAATTTGCTGTAAATGATGGCAATTTTCTGAACGAATTGAACTCTGCGTGGCTGCGCCCTATAAAAGCTCAGCATCACTGGGGAGTGTTTGCAAGTCAAAAAGATGTTCGGTTACTTGATATTCTCGGCTCTAGCTGCAGTGGCAGTGGCCCATCCTCCGACAACCCCAGCCGCAGCAGTGACTGGCGAAACTTACGACACCAAGTTTGACGATATCGACATCGATGAGATCCTAAACAACGATCGGCTGTTGCGGAACTACATCAAGTGCATGGAGAGAGAGGGCCCGTGCACCCCGGATGGGAAGATGCTGCAAGGTATGTCCTGAACAGGGTCGAATGTCTGCCGAAGATTCAAATTCAAGCCCAATGAAGAGGTCATGGTGCCGATTTCGTATTTCAGAGGTTTTACCCGACGCGGTGTCAAACGGATGCAGCAAATGTTCGGAGAAGCAGAAAATCGGCTCAGAAAAGGTGACACACTTCCTGATCGACAACAAGCCGCAGGACTGGGCGCAATTGGAGAAGCTCTACGATCCGCAAGGGGGCTATCGGAAAGCATACTTGGAGCAGAAGGCAGCCGACGCAAAAGCTCAATAATGGTGAGTGCCAGGCGGGGTTCTATTTATTTTGATTTGAAACGGTGTCCTTTTAGGAGAACATACTGTAGACGGAGGACTTTCGGGAGAAACCTTAGGGATAAGTTTAATTTAGTGAATTGAAAATAAATTCTTCAGCATTCCATGTGGATGAGTTTTTCTGTGAAGTGGGGAGTGTAACTTGTTCTCTGACGCTGACTTAGTTAAGTTGGAAGATTTTTTTTGTAAATTGCCGAGGGATTAGTCTCCTCAGCATCGGATACAAGATCCTCTCTGCGGTATTGTGTGAGCGTCTGAAACCGTTTGTCCATGACCTGATGGGTCCCTATCAGTGTGGTTTCAGACCAGAGAAGTTCACAATAGACCAGATTTTCACTTTATGGCAGATCCTGGAAAAGACTCAAGAAGTGCAAATCGACACTCACCACCTATTTGTCGACTTTAAGGCTGCATATGACAGTGTGCATAGAGACGAGCTATACATTGCCATGTCTAGCTTTGGCATTTCTACCAAACGCGTCAGATTATGTAGGATGACGATGGAGAACTCTCGCTGCTCCGTTAAGGTAGGTAACGAACCACCGAGACTTTCATGTCCAAAAAGATTTCAGGCAAGGGACGCACTGTCATGTGACTTCTTTAACATCATCCTCGAGAAGATCGTGCGTAACTCACTAGTCACCATCAGAAGCACGATCTTCCAGAAGTCAGTTCAATTGCTGGCTTACGCTGATGACATTGAAGTGATTGGACGAACACAGCGAACCCTCAATGATAATGAAGGCAAAACTAAGTGCATGCTGTCATCAAGGAAGAACACACAACATCGATGTCTCGGACAGAGCGTCACACTAGGCAGCACAAACTTCAAGGTAGTCAAGGACTTCGTCTACCTCGGCCCCGCGGTAAATAGGAACAACAACATCAGTACCGAATTCAAACGCAGAATCATACTTGTCAATCGCTATTTCTTTGGGCTCGAGAGGCAATTGATTAGTAAAGCCCTCTCTCGAAGGACTACGCTCGCTTTATATAACAGCTGGAGCATCCCAGTCCGACTTTATGGCGCAGAAACCTGGACGTTACCTAAAGCGGATGAGGAAGTCTTTTTGAGAGAAAAGTTTTGCGTGAGATTTTTGGTCCTATTTGCGTTGATGGCATCTGGAAAAGAAGATTTAACGACGAACTTTATGGGCTGTACAGCGACATGCGCCTGGTCACTAGTCTTGGGATACGACGCTTTAAATGGCTAGAGCATGTAGAGTGTATGCAGCCGCCGTGGCCTAGTGGGTAGAGTGCGACGCTCATACGCCGAAAGGTCGAGGTTCGATTCCCGGGTGAACACCTCGAATTTTTCACGGCACCACCTCCTTCGAGTTGCTGAAAACACTCAAAGAGTAGTAACTGTCTAAGAAAGCTTCTCAAATTTCGCCGTTCAGAGTCGGCAAAAAATTGTAGATCCCTTCTACTCGTGAGAGAACAGTAGCGCCCACAACACGAGTATTTGATGAGCAAGCTAGGCCCTGGTCCCTCTGTGGACTGTCGCACCATACAATTATTATTATGTAGAGCATATGGACACCACTGCTCCTACCCGCAAAGTCTTCAAATCTGAGCAATTGGGATAACGCAGCAATGAACGGCATAGGCTGAGACAGCGCACACAAGTGGAGAAGGACCTCAACCAACTTGGATTGGGCAACTGGAGGCAGCTGGCGAGAAATCGAGCTGGATGGAGAGGCATGTTGGTTGTGGCCCAGGTCAACCCTGAACTTTGGCGCCACAAGAAGAAGAAGAAAGAGAAATGTTTCCGTGCTTAGACCAGTTTGTTTTTCTGAGAGAGGGTTCAATTATAAGAGTGGCTCTGGCGCAATTTAAAGTGACCAAGAGAAGTACTTCGATACTGATGTGCTTGTTCCATTTAGGCACTGTTCACAACGTCGTGCTGTTCAAGCTTGTGCCTCTTTTTCTTGACTACTAGCGTCCTGTTTTTTATAATTGTATCGTTAGTATACTTAAGTGACCCGAATTAAGTCACAGCATAGGTCAAAAGAATAGAGAAATAGAGGGAAAGGAGGTATCGTTGAACATTGGTTTTAAATGCCTGTGGATTGTAATGAGGGGGAAAAGTTGGGCTTTCAAAGAACATTCCATTTTCGTGTGGTGCGACTGAAGAACGATTCTCCAAAGTTAAACGTACGGCCGCTGGCGGGCTTAAGGGTTTTTTTCCTAATGGCTTTTGCATTCACACAGTCACTTGTATGTCAAGCCACAGCAGCTGCATATGCTCTTGGAAAAGTGTGCTTAACATTTCCGTAAGACTCTTTGCAGAGACAATAACGGACTCGTTTCACAACAATTAGCAACCAGCAACCCAACAACAACAACCAAAGGAACAACATCAAAAACAACACCATAAACAGCTGACTGAGCAGAAGCAGCAGCAACGACAACGCCAAAAGCAGCAGCAACAACAACATTAGAAGCCGAAGGTACGATGTCCACCTATTAACGTCTTCGGCGTGGAGATGGATCAACTTGAAAAACTGTATGAGTTGGCTCTAGACAAAACTACATATCATATTAAATATAAAACAACCTTAAGTCATGCCGTCCATTCGTTAATAATGGAAAGCTTTGGATGCATGAAAGAGAAGTAAGGGCCATCGAACACTGACTTCTAAACGTACACCCCCAGAGGAGAAAGACCACAGTCGGTGCTCCTGTGTTAATCCTTTTACTGATCCGAAGGTTATCCTCGACAAGCTGCGCCAAGTCGAAAGCGACGAGGTCCAGTTTATAGGGGTGAAGCAATTTATAACTGCGACAGCGAAAGCGAAGAAGAAGGCACTTCCCTTCTTCTTAGTATAGGAAACCCATGGCACCAAAAGTGAGCCTACAAACAATGCTATTCGTAGGCAATCCGAGTGTGGAGTGGGAACAACTAAACAAGTCTGACCACGTAGTTTATTGTGCAAAGTGCAGAAGGCTGGGGCACTCCGCGGAGAACTGCAATATGGGGTTCCGCTGCGCACGATGCACATTCAGCTAGAACAAAAAGGAATGCCCTTTAGGAACCGAAGCAGTCAAGGACAAGTCCCCCCTCAAATGTGTACTCTGCGGATGAAATAGACACCCCACACCCTATTTGGGGTGTCCACGAATTAAAGAACTGCGGCAGAGAGTGAAAGATGCAAGGATAAACAAAAACGTAGACACCATGCCAGTAGTTCGAGCTGTAGCTACCACCGTTACACCGTGTATCTCTTACGTCCAAATGGTGTCAGAGAGGGAATCGGCATAACGAATAGTCCGCTGATTGCCCCGGCTCCAATGGCAAGGCAACCCGAAGCAGAGCCCTCAATCCGTTTATAGTAAAAGTTCATCTTTTCAACATTTTGATTACCACATCGATGGTCCTTTAAATTTTGGTAACTTAAATCTTTCAAAGCAAGTTTTGTCTAACCTACATTTGGACACTCGTCCTGACTTAGATGGAATTGTCCCTATTGTTTTACAAAATTGTTCAGAAGTATTCTCGCTACCCCTGAAATTGATTTTTAATCGCTCTCTTGACAATCAGAGCAATTTATAAATCAGGAAACAGAAATGAACTTTCTAACTATCGTCCAATTTGTAAACTCGCCACAGTTCCAAAAATCTTTGAAAAATTGATATATGACAGATTGTCTCCAATTCTTAAAGAAATTATTTCGCCATTTCAACATGGCTTTGTTTCTGGTAGATCTACCTGTAACAATTTTACAGCTTTTACTAATTTCGCTGTGAACGAAATTGAAAAAGATGGATGTCGTTTATACGGACTTTTCAAAAGCGTTTGATAGGGTTGATCATTCAATATTACTCATGAAATTTAATAAAATAGGTTTTCATTCGAGTTTTTTTTAAATGGATTAGAGGACATTTGACGGACCGTACTCAATACGTTAAGATAAATAATACCCTGTCTTCATGTATTTGTCAGGTGTACCTCAATGTAGTCACCTTGGTCCCATTTTTTTCTTATTATTCATTAATTATCACAATCCAAATGTTTGAAATATGCTGATGACTTGAAAGTATATCGTAGCATAAAAGGCGCCCGAGATTGCATTTTGCTACAAGAAGATCTCGAAAAGCTATCAAAGTGGTGCGAAATTCATTCACTGTACCCTAACATTGCCAAGTGTCAAAGGTTAACTTTCTGTCGCAAAATCAACAATATACCCCTTTCAGTTATGAAGTCTAAAAAAGATCTTGGGATAGTTTTCAATCAAAAGCTTGATTTTGTAAGTCACATTGATTTTATAGTCACTAAAGGTTTCTTTTATGAGTGGGAAAAGTTGAGCTGGAAAGAGCATTCCATATTCGTGTGGTGCGGCTGAAGAACGAGCCTCTAAAATTAACTGTACGTCCCAAGGTGGGCTTAAGGGTGAACGGGTGAGCATTCCTAGCGAGGCGGGTATTGCGGGTGAATTCTTGAAGGGGAGGAATGCAGCTGGCTAGCTCGTTAGAGCATTTTTTTATTGAAATAGCGATAAAATAGTGATAGAGACGCGACATTTCCTCGATGTTCCAGCGAGTCGATTGACTTCGCAGCATTATTAGCACCAATAAGTTTTATCGCTCGCTGTTGGATTCTATCTAATAGGTACAGAGAGGTATTAGGAGCACCGGACCAGATAGGAGCTTTGTACTCAAGCTTTGGGCGGGTGTACGCCAGGGTCAGAAGGGGTAAAATATTTCTTGCTTCGCTTTAAGAAGCCTAGACATTTCACTGAATTTTTGGCGATCTCGAATATGTGATCGTTTCAACTTAGTGTTAAGTTGATACGCGTACCGAGGATGGAAAGTCGTTTCGTTTCAATATTGCAGGAGGCATTCATAGATAATGGAAGGTTGTTTTGAGAACGCTTGAGTGACAGTAGACAGCACTGAGTTGTGGAAGCATTAAATTCTACTCTATTCTTTTTGCCCCAATCAATTATGCTGTCAAGATCGGAATTTAATGAGCTTAATATGAGCTACCGTTCCAAGTCAATGACAGACAGGAGATCATTTATAAAAATGAGGAAGAGTGTCGGAGACAAAACGGAGCCCTGGGGAACACCAGCATTAATATAATGAATATCAGACTTGAATCCATCCAAAACAACTTGTATTGAAAGGTAATTTCTAATCCATTCATCGACGCTAAAAGCACGCATTTTCGACAAGAGAGCCTGATGCCAGACTCTGTCAAATGCTTTCAAAATATCAAGTGCAACGATCTTGCTTTCTCCTACATTGTGCAAAGATTGGTTCCATTTTTCGGTGAAATATGCCTTCAAATCGCCAGTGGACCTGTTGCTATGGAAGCCGTATTGCCGGTCATTAAGAAGCTTCCGAGTTTCAAGATATTTCATAAGCTGACGATTTATCAGCGTTTCCATGACCTTGGAAAGTAGGAACGTAGGTGCTATGGGTCGGTTGGAGGTGGGTGAAGATGGTTCGCCTTTTTTAGGGACGGGCTGGACAAATGCTGTTTTTCACTTACTCGGAAAGAGCCCTAAAGTGAAGAACAGATGGAAAAGCTTATGCAGTGGTTTTGCCAGCGTTGAAGAATGGGGGGATGCCATCCGGGCCAGCGGATTTGTGTACGTTTAGATCTTTAACTACTCTTGCAACTGTGAGAGTGCGAAAATGGACTGTCTTGTGAAAAAATGTACGCTCTCGAGTACAGGCGCGGACAGAGTGCAATCTGGAAGCGTTGAGCTGGCTGCAAAAGCTAACAGATTTGCTATGTTCAAAGAGCTGATAGCTAGAAAGTCATTGCAAATGAGCGTTGGAATTGAAGACGAGGCGGAATTCTTTAAGTTTTTTACGAATGACCAAAAGTTTCTGCTGCCCTTGGGACATTGCACCACTTGATCATAGGAGAATTTAACACGTCTTATTAAAGCATTGCAATCATTTCGGGCCCTTTTGAATTTCTTCCGGTTTTCCTCAGAAGAGTTGGCTTTGAAAGTCCGGAAGCTTATTTCTCTCAACCTGATAGCCACTTTGCAGCTCAAGTCGTATCACGCGCTTGTCTTCGGTTTGATACTCTTCACTCTGTGAGGAATGAAGGCTTTCATACCTGACAAAATTGTATTTGTATTTGCTGCGGCATCCACGTCACTATCGAGGAGGCATAGTGACCAGTTAAAATCGCTTAAAAAGTTGTTTAGGCCGCTCCAGTAGGCTATCTCGTAGAGGCAGACTGTTCTTTTAGGGATTTGCTCTCTAACTGAATGGGACGAGTACGGAAAATTGGCTGATACAACACAGTGGTCTGACGAGCCTCGTCCGTTAATAATCGTTTTTGCCAATGAATATGCTCCATGGCGAATTTTACCCTGTCATCCTTGTGTTTTGCCATAAGTGGTGGTTTCTTCTTAATTTTTTTGCACTGAATAACTTGAGACTCCTTCAATAGTATTTGAACGTCTCTTACATTGGTCGTGACACCTGCTTGTTCAGTGACTTTGCGAGCCGTAAAGCCCGTATTCGATGCAACTCTTAGAATTGCGCGCCTATCCCTGTCACTGATAGCCCTTGGACGCCCTGGGCTACTCTTCTTTCCGTAATTTTGAGGGTCTTTGAGGAAATTTGAAATGACTTTTCGGCTTCTTTCGGCAATATACGCAATTTTGAAATTTTCTTGGTGCAGTTTTGCAATAACCTTTATTTCAGCACTAGTAAATTTTTTTTCTCTACCAATTTCACAACTTTCGGCACTCTCAAAAAAATGAAATCACAGAATGGGCCTTTTTCTTTGATTTCCTCTGCAGTTGTTTACGCAAAGATCACCAAAATGCGACTAAAATTCTTTTTTTGAAAATATAACTATTTTTTCGGTGTGTTTTTTCTTATAGATAGATAAATAGATCTTTATTAGGCACATAATATTAATTTTTACAGTTAAGTATTGCACATTTTACATATAGAGATTTGGCACACAAGTACCTTGCTACTAAAAAATAGTTTTATCTATGAATAAAAAAAAGTTTATGAAACAATAAGGATGACATATTAGAGGAAAAGCGCAAGAAAAAACCCCATAACAAAAAAAATTTAAAGTATTAATACCAATAATATATAAGAACCAAAGTTGTACAAAGCAAACTGTTGTATTAATAAATAAGATAATACTATGTATTATATAAATAATTTATAAACATGTTAACAAGCAAACAAATATAAATAATTTAAAAATACAATAAGTAAAAAATATGAAAGACAAAATAGATAGATAGATAACTATAATAGATAATAGATAAATAAATAAATAAATTAATTAATTAATTAATTAATAAATAAATAAATAAATAAATAAATAAATAAATAAATAAATCAATAAATAAATAAATAAATAAATAAATAAATAAATAAATTAATAAATAAACAAATAAATAAATTAATAAGTAAATAAATTGATAAAAAAAAAATAAATAAATAAATAAATAAATGATAAATAACAAAATATCGCTAAATGAATAAATAAATAAATAAATAGCAATTAATAATTAATAAATAACAAGTGTATAGAAAGATGGATAAATAAATAAACAATAAATAGGTAAATAATATAATAGATACATATGAATAACACTTTAATTATTTGATATACTATTGACAGCAAGATTCTTTATAAGAGGGTTATCAGCAAGAAAACAACGAATATGAAATTTGTTTATAAGTTTTTCGACACGATCAATAATCAGTCCAACACCAGCCACTGCATGCAGTTCATTTGTAGAAAAATGCCACGGTAAGTTGTAGATCATTTTTAAGGTTTTATTTTGGGCTATCTGAAGCCTCTTTAAATGACATTTTTCCATACCTCCCCATACAGGGCAGCCGTATGTTAATATTGGTTGAAAGATGACTTTAAATATAATAATTTTATTTTCAGCCGATAGAAGTGACTTCCTATTTATTAATGAATATAACAAATTGGTTGCAATCTTTATCTTTTTTAGAGTCTGCGTAACAAGACAACTAAAGGTTAGCTTAGAATCTAAATGTACCCCTAGATATTTCACCGACATATTCCATCTTATCTGGCTTCCGAAAATAGGGATTGAACTCTGAGGAGGAAAGCAAGGTTTTTTTTTCTTTTTCTGGTGAAAAATATAGTTTGAGTTTTCTCAGAATTAATTTTTATTTTCCACCTTTAAAAATAACTGAGTATTATCTCACTTGCATTCATAAGTATATTCTTAACGTTGAGAGCATACTCATGCGAGGTGTATGCAGCAGTATCGTCGGCAAAGAGTGCCACTTGGCAATTTGGTAGATGTGGAAAGTCAGATGTATTTATATTGTACAGAATAGGAGCAAGTACCGAGCCTTGAGGAACACCCATGGAAAAGCTATGGGTACTTGACGAAGAACTATTAACGTAAACTTGAAAGAAACGAGCGTGTAAAAAACTTTGGACTATTTTGATTAGGTAAGGGGGATAGTGTAGATTGAGCATTTTGTAAATAAGTCCTTCATGCCAGACTGTATCGAAGGCCTTTTCCACATCAAGCAGGATCATACCTGTAGATTTGCCTACTAACCGATTAGATTTGATGTGATTGCATATCCCAAGACATTGATGGGAAGTATTATGGAACTGCCTGAAACCAAACTGAGTATTTTTTCTTATAATTAAGGATTTTCTAGAAAGTGCTCACAGAAACCCAGCACTAAACCACTGTGGCTTTACTGGGGTGCAGAGAGATATAAGAAAAAATAGAATATAGGTCATTAACCATTATCCTATTATAACTACTTGTGAAATTACATGCTGTGCTATATTTTTTTCGCGGACTGTAGTTTGTTGAGTGAATTAAATAGCCCAAGAAACTTTGGGAGAAACTACGAAAGACATTTGTTAAGATCCACACTGTATTTTTTATCGAACACACCGCTCTTTCGTCTTGCATTTTGAAACATTTTTCCAACCCAAGAAGGTGGAATTTATGTTCTTGAAACTGTGCTTCATCCATTTTGGCTGATGGTACACGATTATTTTTTGTAGAAGACCCAAGGCGCTCAACTCCAAAAAATATGCAACAATTCGTTTACTATAAATAATTAACCCCTGACACAAACCAACAGCATCTACCAAAGGCTTTTATATGGTTTTAGACACCACACCAATGAAAACCTGTCATTTCCACAGAGGCGCTGAACAGAGTCAAGCGATGAACACAAGAAAGGAAAAGGAAATCGAAAGTAGTCGAGTGAAAGCCGAATACAAGCGGTGGTGGCTTACTCACCAGAGTAATCATCTTGATATTTAACCTCAATTCACGTACACGCTGCCACGCAGTGTTCTGCATTCGAAATCACACAATATTCAGCGAATCGTCCACTCATTTGAAGGAGCCACTTGCAGCCATAATTCACGAGACGAACAGCAGGACCTTGACTGCTGAACGCATAAACTTCCAACAGCCTTGCATTGCCATTTAATTGCTGCGCAAATAGCTTTAATCGAGTGCGGCGGTAAATCTGTAGCAGAGATGGAGTGCGGACTAGGCCGAAACCAGAGAGCGTCGCTCTGATCAGGTTTTCTTGTGGACTCCAGCGCCGATGAAAATGGCATCTCGGAGTGCGGCTGCTGCGGGGGAAAACTGGTTGCACATGTGACGGCCGTGAGGCTGCGACTTGAAAAGTGGTTCTAAGCAATGCTGGCATCCATACGCCCGAGAACAATTTGCATTTCTGTGTATGACCAGTTGTGCGTGGGCTCTGTTCTAGAGGTGGCAGTGAAGATTCACTCTAATGAACGGTCCAGCATTGGCCAACATCGGTAATTAGTGATTAGCCGGACAGCCGATGACGAGCAGCGGTTCCGATTCGCTTAAGTGGAGATGCAAATGATTTTGGTCAAGGTTCCGGTTGACTATCTTCGGAGTTGATGGCGGTTTTGTCGTTCGTCTTTGTTGAGCGGTGGCGACGATCAGTGGGCGAGTCGCCAATGCTCTTGATTATTGATTGGTTTGAATGTTTAACTCCGTTTGGAGTCGGCTTTGTGGGGCAGAGTTCAAGGTTCGTTCAACTTGGAATGTGACGATGGAATTGTGTCTTACTGCAATGGCTGTCTGCAGCGGGCTGGTTTGCATTGACAGGTTGATCGATTGCAGTTTTGGACGTGTATGGACGATGTGATTCGTTTTCTGGAAGTTTATGAGACACATTTTCGAATGTCTTGAGTTGTGGCCTAAGTGGAGTCGAATTAACTGGTGCAGGATATTTGATGTGACGTTAAGGAGACTTTGCGTAATTTATTTAATTCCTTTCAAAGGAAGCAAGGCAACAAACAATTCAACTTCCACTTTATGGATCACCCGATTACCAGGCAAATAGATGCAGCTTCAGTGAAAGTGTGAAGATCTGCAAATTGACGCGCTGCCATATCATGTCCAAACCAATGCCGACTGCCGGCGAAGGAAAAATAAACAAAAAAGGTGAACACACCATTTCACTGGCTACGTGAATGTGGTCCGTTCCTCTGCCACGCATTGAATATCAATTGAAACGTTGTGTAATACTTTGACTCACTTCGGTACAGGAAATCAACAGACGTAACAGTTCGATGACAACCAAAACTATTGCTGTTGCCGCCAGTCCGCTGTGGGTGTGAAGACGCTATTTTTGTGTCAAAATTAAAATTAGATAGATTTTATGCACTTTGGATTAGGATTCTTAAAAAAAATTTAAAAATATAAGTAAATCGTTTTCATTTTTTTTTCACCCTCTAAGGCCTCTGAAAACAACCTCTAGAAGAATTTCCGATATCGTGGACTTACATATGTCTTCTGTTCAAATTGTGACGGATCCTAAGAAACTAAAGATATCTTGTTAATTGATTTCTATCATTTTCCAGTGGGCATCAAGTTGGACTCTTAAATAATTTGCGTGCGTGTATAGAAAGGAACTCCATTAGCACCTTTGTCTGAGCTATTTGCTTCCTGAATCGTAGTTTCTGTTATTTATGAAGCAAATGAATGCACTTCGTTCATTTTAGTCCCTTTTACATGTACCCGGTACACCCGTATGAAGTGAGCGTCAAGATACAAATGTTCCGATAGGGAACATTTGTTGTGAACGAGCCCTTATTTTTTTTTGTTTGGTTGCTATGACATCTGTGAAAAATATTTAGTACACATCAAGTCATTGAACAGACAACATCATATTTTTTCATCGTTTTAAGAATGTCGAATTTTGTACCAGAAAGTGATGATTTGCGGAAAGCATTAATGTTTATGTTTTCATTTGACGAAAAGTACTGCAGAGTTGCATCAAATGCTTGTCGAGGCATATGGTGATCATGCTCTATCAGAAGCAACATGCAAAAGATGGTTTCAACGGTTCAGAAATAATGATTTTGATGTGAGAAATGCAGAACGTGGAAGACCACCAAAAAAGTTTGAAGACGCCGAATTGCAAACGATATTGGATGGAGATGACACTTTGAGTCAAAAGCAAATGGCAACAATGTTAAATGTTGCACAACAAACAATTTCTGACCGTTTAAAAGCTATGGGAAAGATCCAAAAGTGTGGAAAATGGGCGCCACATGAATTGAATGAAAGACAGATTAAAACCTCAAGAAACACTTGTGAAATTTTGCTTCAAAGACACGAAAGAAAATCGGTTTTGCATCGGATTGTTACTGCCAATGAAAAATGGATTTATTTTAAGAATCCTAAACGGAAAACATCATGGGTTAATCTGGGATAACCATCAACATCAACTGCAAAACCAGATCGATTCGGCAAGAAGACAATGCTGTGTGTTTGGTGGGACCAGAAAGGTGTGCTGTACCACGAGCAACTAAAACCTGGTGAAACCGTTAATACTGACAACAAATGATCAATTTGAACCATGCATTGATCGGGAAACCACCAGAATGGGCCAGAACACACGGCAAGTTAATTTTGCTCCATGACAATGCACCTGCACACAAAGCAAAACCGGTTCAGGATACAATCAAAACACTTGGCTGGGAGCAGCTACCCCACCCGCCGTATTCACCAGACTTGGCTCCTTCCGACTACCATTTGCTTTAATCGATGGGACACGCATTGGCTGAGCAGCACTTTGATTCCTACGAGGAGGTCGAAAATTGGGTGTCTGATTGGTTTGCTTTAAAAGACGAACAATTTTATTGGCGTGGTATTCACAAATTGCCAGAAAGGTGGTCAAAATGTGTAGAAAACAATGGCCAATACTTTGAATAAAATGGTTTTACTTTCCCATTAATAATTAGTGTTTTATTTTCAAAAATAATTTTATACCGGTATATCTGGTATTTTTCAATTCAATCTTTAGTTGGCCCTGCCGAAGCGGGTTTACAAATAAAATGTTAATTTGAATCTGGAACGGCGCGCACAAACTTTGAAATTCGGTAAACATATTTATTTTCAGTTAGATTTAATTCTTTTGATGGTCTCTGTTGTTAGGTTATTGGATTGTTGTTTAAGAAAGAAAGAAAGTTTCTATATTCCCTTCTCTTTTGGTTATTAAAGGACTAAAAATTGGTTTTGTTGAAACTGTGACTGGATTCAAGCTTCAACGTGAATTATCCAGAAATCAGTTACTTAATTCATCTTCTTATTTTTGTGGCGGTCCGGGGTGGACCTGGCCCTCAACCAACATGCCTCTCCAGCCAGCACGACCTTTCGCCAGCTGCCTCCGGCTGCGCACTCCAACTTGGTTGAGGTCCATCTTCACTTGTTTGCGTCTTAGCTAGGACCGTCCTAGGCCGTCCTCTGTTGCGTTGTCCCAATGGCTCGGATTCAAAAACTTTTTGGGCCGGAGCAGTGGTGTCCATACGCTCTATATGGCCTAGCCATCTTAAGTGTTGCATCGGAAGACGCTGGACCAGGCGCACGGCGCTGTACATCCCATTGAGTTCGTCGTTAAATCTTCTCTTCCAGATGCCATCACCGCAAATAGGACCAAAAATCGCACGCCTGGCATGCGCACCTCGCGTGAACAGACCCTGGGGAATGGGCCTGTTCACGCGAGGAAACACTGTTGATTGCGCTCAACAAGGCGAGCTGCCAACATTATCCTCGTTAGTGCACAGGTCAAGTTGACATACAGCCTCCTCGCGGCGCTCCCTGGATAGCCATTACAACACCCGTTGTATTGTGAACCAATGTATGCAGCGAAACCCTTTGCCCGAGGGCTTAAATAATGGGCCTGGCCTATCAGCCTGTTGTGCGTAAGGGTAACTTCCTCACCACGTAGAAAACCTTTATTTCAGAAAAACCAATATGCCTTGGATAAGGAGGTATTTAATTCACAACAGTGAATTTTATTTCTATGGAGACGATGGAGATGAAAAACATCTGCCCTCAGATGTTGCTAACACTCTTCAGCAATCCGAAGAAACTGAGGAAGATGAAGAAGTAAACGAATCTGAGGTACAGTACTGTGCAAAATAATAGCACCATGTTCGACTTTGTCACTATTTTGTCATTATTTTGCTAATAACTTTTTCCTATCGTCATGTAAACACATCATATTTACTGCACAACATTCCATCAGCAATAAAACCTATAAGTAAGATAAGAAAAACTTGAATTCTTGGAAAAGGCCCTTGATCCGAAAGAACACCGAATTTCGGAGTGTGCAAAATAATGGCACTAAGTGCAAAAATTCATAAAAATTAAGTAAAAGTCAATGGAATAGTGAAGTTTTTTTTTGTTTTTTTTTTTGAAGGTTGCCTTTTATATTTCGGGATTGGGCAACCCTAGTATTGCAATCTGCCAACAGCCAGCTCTATCGTAAAGTTGACATTTTCGAGGTAATACGTACTCAGAACGTTTTGACATACGAGCGCTATTTGTGTTGTTTACACCAACTTAAAAGATTCATCTCGACCAAAAAATTGAATTAAATCGTGAAAATTTTCGTGCGATTATTTTTTACAATTTTCGACGTAGCTTAACTCAACAACTGTGAATCGATGAACTTAATTCAATTTTTGGCAATGAAGCTCCATCAAGGATCAGTGTTTATCGATGGTATGGTGAAATCCAATTGAGGTCGTAGTTCACTCCAAGACGAATTTCGTGAAGGTCGTCTAAAATCAGTTTTTGTTCCGGAAACCATTGATGCTGTGCGCCAACTGATATTGCAAGATTGTCATTTGACCTATCGTGAGATTGAGACAACCTTAGGCATTAGTGGGACCAGCATAAATTCAATATTGTATGAACATTTGATCGTCAGGAAAATTTGTTCGCGTTGGATCCCATACAATTTGTCAATCGCTCAAAAAAAGGCTCGTGTCGATTGGTCGAAAGAAATGCTCAAAAAATACGATCGCTGTGCTTCGAAACACGTCTATGACATCGTGACAGGTGATGAATTGTAAATTTATGCGTATGAGCCAGAAAGTAAGCAGCAGTCGACTGTATGGGTGTTTCAAAATGAGCCAAATCTAACAAAAGTTGCTCGTGCACTAAGCACTTCCAAACAAATGGTCGCCTGTTTTTTCGGAAAACCTTGACATGTCGCACCCGTACCACTAGAACAACGCAGAACAGTCAATTCTGAGTAGTACACAACCATATGATTGCCAGTTGTCTTCCAAGGAATCAGGAAAACCAACCGCCGAAAACTTATCACTCTTCACCACGACAATGCGAGCTCTCACACATCGGTTCAAACAACTGCGTATTTGAGCACTCAAAACATCGATTTGATGAGTCATCCGCCGTATAGTCCTGACTTGGCACCGAATGACTTGTTTTTATTCCCGTACGTAAAAAATAAAATGAGAGGTCAACGTTTTTCGACACCTGAAGAAGCGGTTGATGCGTTCAGAATGCATGCTTTGGAGATACCTCAATCAGAGTGGCAAAAGTGCTTCGACAATTGGTTCAAACGCATGCAAAAGTGTATAGATCTTAATGGGGAATATTTTGTTTGCAGTGTGTTCAAGTGTGCGCTTGATAACGATTTGAATTTTCAATTGGCCGTGGGCGGTAGTTGCTACGACACGAGTTCGGTGTTCTTGTTGAAATGCTTGATTGAAACTGGACATGAGATGTCATAGCTGGCATACCCGAATAACAAAAATGATTGTGGTTAAAATCTGACAAGGCCAACTTATCATCTAACATGTGACATCATCTGGAGGAAGCAAAGATAAAAACAAAAAGAGTTTGCAAGTTTTGGTCAGACCTATTGCAGGAAATTGTTCTAAAATAGGCACCATTTCCCTCCAATACATCCAAGTCAGCATCATCAGACAATCCACAATGAATCATCGCCATCGTCCAATCGTCAAGAGTTTTTCTCAACCATAAGCCCCCTATCATCCGGGGGAGACAATACACTTCAACATCAATCATTGCACACAACTTTTCTTTGCATTACCGTTTAATTTAATACCATCAACTAAAACTAAAGAGATCACAAGACCAAACAAAAACGTACAAAGCAAAGCAAAAAATTTAAAGGCTAGGAGCTCCACTCGGTTTGTGTCCCCACAGCCAACTCTAGCGAAACAAGGCCAACAATTAAACCACGAACTGTTCACGGTTTTGTCACTGAAGATTGATCTCAATCGAAGGCCTAAAACAGGGGCACCTGGCCCAAACGGTTGTACTTTTCAGCACTCCGACGGAAATGGAGAGAAGATGGCACTCACTTCGCACTAATTGCTGTTAAATGCGATTTCCGCCCCAAAAAAGAAGTCTGATTAAATTTGAGTTCTAATCGCCTTGGGGAACTGACGTGTGATGTGTGATGTGCGATGTGAGATGTACCTTGTTCCACTTCTCCACTTCACTTACGAGTAGATGACTTTTTTATTGGTTTTGTGGTTTTATTTTCCCCCTTTTGCTGATGACTCTTTGCACGAGTAAAGACTCACCAGTAGAAGGGGAACTTTATGGTTTGCGAGCAGGCGAATGAAGCTCTTTCAGGCCACAATGACCTTCAAGTTCGGCGATTTTTGTTCCACGCCAAACAGGAAATACTCCTTTGTCTAGTCGCAATTAATGGGGAAAATTAATTTTTCATTTAGCGGAGGTGCGCGTATGTGGTTATGGTACGTGGGATTCGACTGTTTACGAGTAAGACCAGCAAAACGAGATGAAGTTCAATCAGCAAACCAAATTGCATTTTTTTTTAGTTGAATCGGTATTTTAAAATGAAAGTCAATTTGGTTTTTGTGTCAATTATGAGCTTAACAACCTTTAGTAAGCCTACCTCGTGTTTATTCCTTTTCATGGTTCTCATTTTTATGCACGAAAATGGACAATGGAGTCGCTGTGAGTGATGAGAATCTGTAGGGGTTATTTCTGTAGACTCCTTAACGGCGATAATGGCCCAAATCCCGGCAGAATATTCTACTCAATTTGGACAATGATAGACGAAGTAGTCCTCCCACCTAGCCTTGAAGAAGTCGGAACATCCATTAAAAGGCTGAAGAACAACAAAGCCGCAGACTCAGATAGCTTCCCATCGGAGCTTTTCAAAGCTGGGGGCAATGTATTGGTAGGGAGCATGCACCAGACCATTTGCCGAATTTGGGAAGACGAAAGCATGCTCGACGACTGGAATATCAGCTCCATGAGCCCCATTCACAAAAAAAGCGACCCTACCTCCTGCAAGAATTTTAGAGGTATACCCCTGCTCAACGTCGCCTACAAGATCCTATCCAGCGTACTGTGTGAACGTCTAAAGCCGTTCTGTACCGCACTAATCGGCACGTACCAGTGCGGCTTCCAGCCCGGCAAATCGACTATAGACCAAATCTTCACACTGAGGCAGATCCTGGAGAGGACCAGCGAATTTTAAATCGATGCTTACCATCTTTTCATCGATTTCAAAGCAGCATACGACAGCATTCATCGCTAGGAGCTATTCGAAGCGATGGCTGAATTCCAACCAGCGAGTTTCAAATCGATACTCACCATCTTTCCATTGATTTTAAAGCAGCATACGACAAAATTCATCGATAGGAGCTATTCGAAGCGATGGCGGAATCCAGAATTTAGGGAAAATTGACCCGGTTGTGTCGCACCAAGCTAACCTATACACGATACAGTTCGGTTAAAAAAACCTCTAAAGCGTTCGAGACCTGCAGCGGATTTGGGCAAGGAGATGCGTTGTCGTGTCATTTCTTCATTCTGGTACTGGAGAAGATAGTGCGGCGGGCCAAAGTCTACACTGAAGGCCAGCTGTTGGGATACGCTGATGACATCGACATTATCGCGTGGTCCCATTTTTATGGCCAAATTGGGCTCCACCACTACTTCCAGATACGTTAGAAGAGGCACTCCCCAAGGTGGAGTCTTCTCCCCTTTTCTATGTAACATAGTAATCAACGAACTGTTACTACTCCTGGAAGGTGAGAGCTGCAAGGTGATAGCATATGCGGATGATATTGCTATTGCGCTCTCTGGCAAATATCGCTCGGTACAAAGGCACCGTATGCAAAATGCTCTTTCTCTCCTTTTAAAGTGGACGAGCAAAAATGGACTAAGCATCAATGACAAAAAAACAGAGCTAGTCCTCTTCACCAGGAAATACAAAGTTTCCCATGTTGACCCACCGACTATCAGCGGCCAGAAATGCTCTTTTTCCGAGACAGCCAAGATCCTAGGACTTACGCTGGACAGGAAACTCAGCTGGAAGCCAAATATAGCCGAGCGCACCCGCAAAGCCACGACTGCACTCTACATGTGCAGAAGGGCTATCGGGTCTAGATGGGGTATCCAACCGCATGTGATGGCCTGGACCTATACGGCTGTGGTGCGCCCTATTCTACTATATGGCGTTGCAGTTTGGTGGCCTGCCCTAGACACAGCCTCCCACTATAACCCTATCAGAAAAGTTCAGCTACTGGCCTCCATATGTATCTGCGTGCTCTAAGAACCATAGCATCAGATGCATTGGACGTCATTCTCAACCTTATGCCCATAGATCTGCCCATCAGGCGGCGGCTAGTATAGCCATAAGACTGATCTCCTCATCACAATGGAACGTGTCCCACGGACACTCAAAAATCCTCCAAAGAGTAAACTTTGTATACCAAAACCTTGACTATGCCGCGCCGAAGGTCTTTTTGACACAAAATTTCCGCACTATGATCCCTGAACGAGACGCGTGGTCGGCTAACCCACAATGGGTTGCTGACGCTACGTGCATCTATACCGATGGATCAAAAACAAACGAAAGCGTTGGTTGCGGAGTCTATTTTAAAATTCAGATTTCCCTGAACTGTAGCGTGTTCCAAGCTGAAGTAATGGCCATTCGCGAAGCACTGTCTTGGCTGAAGAGGAATGGAATATCCTCAGCTGATATCCTTATTCTTACGGATGGTCAGGCAGCACTCAGAGCCCTGGAATCGGTCTCATCAAACTCTAAGAAGGTCTTGAACTGCCGCACATCCTTAGATGAGATGGCTGAGCAGTTCAATATATGCCTGTGCTGGGTGCCAGGTCACAGAGACATTCCGAGTAACTGTCAAGCAGACGAATTGGCCAGGGTTGCCACAACGCAACCTCTACTTCAGGAACACGAACACATCGGTATCCCTCTCGCCACATGCAAGTCAGAACTGCACTTGAACGCGATCTATCAGACTAATCAAAGGTGGTCTAACCATAATCTTTGTCGCATCTCCAAGGAGGTGTGGCCCTCTCTTGAACTCAAACGCTCCAGACTGCTACTATCGCTCAAAAGATTAGACATAAGCCTGGTCATGGGAGCCATACCCGGGCACTGTCTAATCGGCGAGCATGCTAGCAGGCTAGGGGCTCCCTCAAACGATTCTCGCAGAAGATGCAGGGATGAGGAAGAATCAGAAATTCTCCCACACCTGTTGTGCACATGCCCAGCGCTCTCGCGCCTCAGACACAAGCACTTTGGAAGCTACTTGTTCAACGGCCTACACGACCTCAATAAAACCCCTCCCGCCGACATTTTAAACTTTTTTATCGGCTCCAGCTGGTTTTAGGTTCTTCCCACATGGTGTGGCAGTCCTGTATAGGACTAAGTGCATTCATCAGCCACCTTAACCTACCTACCTACCATCGCGTGATCCCAACGCGCCATAGTGGAAGCTTTCACTTCAATTGAGGAATAGGCGCAACGAGCTGGTCCAAAGGTCAACGAGGACAAAACCAAAAATAAGCTTTCGAGTAAAAAAAGATCCGCCGCACACCACCTAGTCCAAAACGTTACAATCAACAGTTTGTCTACCTAGGGGTAAACGTAAACTCCACGAATAGCATCGTAGTTAAGATTCGACTTCGAACAATGCTACTTCGGTCTGTCAAAACAACTGAGCTCGAAACTTCCGGCTCGAAGGACCAAAGTCATACTCTAGAAAACCCTAAGCCAGTCCTGCTTTTCGAAGTCGAAAGCTGGACATTAAGAAAGACTGCAGAGCTGATTCTTGATCCTTCGAAAGAAAAATATATGGTCCTGACTGCGAAGAAAGCGGATGGGAGAGATGACACAATCGAGAACTCTACGAGCTGTACAAGGATGTAGATGTAGTCCGGAGGGCAACAATCCGTCGACTACACTGGCTCGGTTACATCGAGCGAATGGACAACAACGCTCCAGCAAAGAGGGTCTTCGAATCCGAGCCTCCTGATCCGAGAAGGAGAGGAAGACCGAACCTTCGGTAAAAAGACCAAGTCATAGCGGATTTAAGACTACTTGGTCTTGATAACTGGAAGCAGCGTGCCCAGGACCGTCACCGATGGAAAGCAGCAATTGCTCAGGCCCTTCAGGGTTCGTCTGCCTGAAAAGTAAGTGAGACAAGACTTCCGTCCCCCCAACGTAGACGAGGTGAAGATAGCAATATTGAAGCTGAAGTCAAACAAAACTGGTTCCGGGACGAACTGCCCGGAAAACTATTTAAAGCAGCTGGAGATGAGTTGGTTAGCCGCGTGCACCAACTCATCTGTAAGATATGTTCGGAGGAAAGCATGCCCGATGAGTGGAATCTCAGCGTCGTTTGCCCGGTTGACAAGAAAGGAGACCACTTTCATTGCGCCAACTATCGATCGATCAGCCTTCTCAACATCGCTTTCAAGATCCCCTCTGCCGTATTGTGTGAACATCTGAAACCGTTTGTCCACAACCTGATAAATCCCTATCAGTGTGGTTTCAGACCAGGGAAGTCCACGATGGAACAGATCTTCACTTTACGGCAATTCTTGAAAAACACCCAAGAAGTACAGATCGACACTCACCACCTATTAATTATTAAGGCCGCATATGGCAGTGTGCATAGAGACGAGCTATACAGTGCCAGTATACAGTTTTGGTATTCCTACCAAATTCGTCACATTGTGTAGGATGACCATGGAGAACTCCCGCTGATCCGCCAAGGTGCGTAACGAACTCATCGAAACCTTTAATGTCACAAATGGTTTAAGACAAGGCGACGCACTGTCATGTGACTTCTTTAACATCATCCTCGAGAAGATCGTGCGAAACTCACTAGTCACCATCAGAAGCACGATCTTTCAGAAGTCAGTTCAATTGCTGGCTTACGCTGATGACATTGAAGTGATTGGACGAACACAGCGAACCCTCAATGAGGCGTTTGCTGACATCGAAGCGGAAGCGCCTAAAATGGGTTTGGTGGTTAATGATGGCAAAACAAAGTTGTTAGTTAGTTAGTTTGACTTTTATTTTCAATAAATGTTTTACAATTTAAAGTTTAACCTAAGTCATTTATGGTTTGGCCTATGGCCGTCTACCAGGTTGACAAAATACATACATACGTTTTACATTGAAAAATCTCCATCTATGATACGTTTTCTAAAACAAAGTGCTGCTACTGAATAATCGTATAAGGCCTTCCATCCCTTTTCTCCATTTAAGATGCACGTTACTTCATATTCGTCTAAAACAAGTTTTTCGAAAATTGTTAGTCGAAATTCTTTTAGAATCGGACAAACACTAATAAAATGTAAGATGTCTTCTCTCTTCCTCATGTTACATAGGTTACAAAGAATTGGTCAGTGGGGGATAAAGTTTAACTGAACGAGTTCTCCTCTCAGTTTAAAAATTGTGCTTATTTTTTCGATTGAGTGACTGTCAGAGAAGTATGTTTTTTCATTTAAAAAATGGTCTAGTTTGCTGTAGTAGTTCCTAAACGGTGATGATTCAGCTTCTTCGACATATTTGTCATATGTGTGTCTACCAAAATTCTCCAAAACTGAGTTAAATTTTTTTCTTAAAAGATGAGGAGGCTCGTCCGCCTCAATAGACAGATTTAAACCGCATTCAGAAGCTGTTTTTTTTTTCATTCTTCGCAAATGTATCCGTTTGTTCTAATTATACTTCTTAAAACTACGTTTGGTAATCTGAATTCGCTCATCTATAGTATTTTTAAAATATAGTTGAAGTGCATTTTGATGGTATACAAGAGCAACGGAGGAGTTCCCGTTTCAATATGTAGCATATTGTGGCAAAACAAAGTACATGCTGTCATCAAGAAAGAATACACAACATTGACGTCTCGGATAGAGTGTCACACTAGGCAACAGAAACTAAAAACTTCCTCGGCTCTGCGATAAATAGGGACAGCAACATCAGTAGTGAAATCAAACGCAGAATCACTCTTGCCAATCGCTGTTTCTTTGGGCTCAAGAGGCACTTAAGTAACAAGACCCTCTCTCGAAGGACTAAGCTCGCTTTATTAACGGCTTGATCATCCCAGTCCTACTTTATGGCGCGGGAACCTGGACGTTACTGAAAGCAGATGAGAAAGTTTTTAGTCTTTTCGAGAGAAAAGTTTTGCGCCCGATTTTGGTGCTGTTTGCGTTGATGGCATCTGGAGGAGAAGATTTAGCGGCAAACTCTGTGGGCTGTACAGCGAAATGCGCCTGGTCAACCGTACTCGGATACAATGCTTAAAATGGCTAGGCCATGCAAAGCGTATAGACACCACTGCTCCGGCTTTAAAAGTCTTTGAATCCGTGCCATTGGGACAACGCAACAGAGAACGACCTATACTAAAGTGACGCACACAAGTGGAGATTGACCTCAACCAACTTGGACTGCGCAACTGGAGGCAGCTGGCATAGATCGTACTGGCTGAAGAGGCATGTTGTTTGAGACCTAGGTCCATCCCGGACTATAACGCCACAAGTAGAAGAAGAAGAATGCACGAAACTTATGTAAAAAAATTAACGAATTGGTAAGTACAGCTAAGGCACGCTGTTGACGCTTCTAGAGAAATTTTCATTTATCTCAAAAACAATTTGTTTATTCATCAATTTCTAGTTTGTCCCTCTCAAAGTAGCCCCCCTCAGATATAATACACTTGTGTCAGTGTTTTTCCAATGCCCGAAACAGTTCTGGTATTCACGTTTTTGGTATGCTCAATCAGCGGTTCTGTTTGTATCTCCTCACTCTTCGCAAAGCGCTCTCCTCTTATGGGTCTCTTCAATCAAAAAGTCAAAAAAAGTGGCAGGGGGACAAATCTGGTGAATACGGTGGCTGAAGCATGATTACGGTGTTGTTTTCGGCCAAAAAATTGCATTATTGTGATGCAAAAGCCACAATTCCGGACATTTTCTTCGCTTTGCTTCTCACAACAGGCGCATCACTTCAAGACAATGCTATGTGATTAGAACTCCTAATGTACTACGCCTCGGTAATTGAAAAACAAAACAAGCAAAGTCATCACATTTGATACAATTTGGACTACTTTTTGTAGCATTGGCTCTAATGAACCCTTCCATTGGGATCATTGGTCTTTGGTTTCGATGTCTTAACCATATACCCACGATTCGTCACCAGTTATGACCCTTTTAAAAAATTTTGGATCGCCGTTAACGTCATTCAACAATTCCTGACCGATGTTCCAGCACAATTGTTTTTGGACAAAATTCATAAATTTTGAAACGAACATCGCCGCCACATGCTTCATACGCAAAAATTCCGTGTCATGAGCCAACCGATATGCCGCCATCTTTATCAACTTTTCTAACAGTGATTCGAGAGTTCTTCAAGTTGCTTCACTTTGTCAACATTTTCATCTGTAGGTGATGAGCTGGAGCGTCCAGAGCGAGCGTCGTTTTCTCGGCTTCCTTTGAGAATCTTGTGCAACTTGTAAACATTTTTTTCTTGACTCAGAGTACAATCACCGTGTTTCACTGTCCACATTCCAAGTGTGTTTGAGCACTTAATTCTTTTTTCACACAAAATTGAAGGCAATTTCTTTGATCCAGTTTTCTCGACAGCAGGAAATCGTCGAACACGGAAAACACGATTAACTTTAAAGCTTTTCACAAAAAAATAAATATGCATTAATGTTTAGGACGAGTGTACATAAATAAAAACAAATTAAAAACGTAGCCCGCGCAAAATTGATCGTCGTGGACTAGTGACTTCACTTCTTTGTCTGGTGCTTCGGTTAGGGAAGGACCTGGGCCTTAACCAACACGTCTTCCCAGCTAGCTGCCTTCAATTTTGCATTCCAAGTTGGGTTAGTCCCTTCTCCATTCCAACAGAGGCAGTCCTTTGTTGTGCTGTCCAATGGCTCGGATTCGAAGCATTTTCAGGGCGGAGCAGTGGTATCCTTGCAATCTGCATAGCCTAGCGATCTAAGGCGTTAAGTCCAGAGACGCTTGACCAGAGTTTTATCCGACGACGCGTGATCCAGCGCATTTGACAGTATAAACCCAAAAAGTTCGTCACGGAATTTTCAAATATCATCAACGAAAACGGGACCAAAACTCGCACACAGAACTTAGGCTAACTGCTCATTGTTCTTCTCGACTTCACATGTCCCAACAGAAAGTAGTCAAACGGCGTCAAACAATGTAGGATGGCTTCAAAGGAATATATTCGTATGTACGAGGGGCCTACAATATATTCTCGGTATCGGGGTGAAGCAGTGGTTTTTTACTTATTTATCAGGTAATGCTATTATTTTAGTGCATTCATGTAAAATTTCATATAAATGTGATTTTTAATTCGCGTTTTAACTCTAGTTAAACAGAATCATAATGGAAACTAAGACGATGATGGAGAAAATTGAGCATCGCGCTGTAATTAAATTTCTCACTAAGCAAGGAAAAAGTGAGAAAACTGTTCATGAGGAGATGTGGCTGCTTACCAAGGTTCCGCACCTTCATTATCAACTGTGCAAAAGTGGTCAAGTGAGTTCAAGAGAGACAAAGAGAACATAGAAGATGGGAGAAAGCGTCAAAGAAGTCGAAAAACTTGTTCTTGAGGATGCCCAAATAAAGTTGAAAATGATGGCAGAGATAACCAAGCTTTCAACTGGTACCATTCACACCATTTTTCATGACCATCTTAACCTTTCATAGGTCAGTGCAAGGTGGGTGCCACGAATGCTCACAATGCCTCAGAAAAAAGTGAGAATCGCATGTTGTAAAGAGCCTTTTGAGATTTGTAGTGAGAACGCGGATGGTGTTATGGTTCGAATTGTTACTGGAGACGAAACATGGGTTCACCACTATGCCCCTGAAAGCAAACAAGAGTCCATGTAAGGGCATTGAAAAAAAGGGAACAAACTCCCCCAAAAATTTCAAAGTCACTCCGTCTGCCGGAAAGCTCATGGCACAGTTTTTTGGGACTCAAAGGGAATCTTGCTCATTGAGTACAAAAAGAAAAATGAAACCATCAACGCCACATCCTACGCTTCCACTTTGCATAATTTGCGGGAGAAAATTAAAATGAAAAGACGGGGTAAACTCGCAGCGGGTGTGTTGCTTCTTCATGGCAACGCTCCTGTTCACACGGCGCGAGTTTCCAAGGCTGCCGCGCGAGATCGTGGTTTCGAAGAAATCCAACACCCACCCTTTAGTCCAGACCTTGCCCCGGGTGATTATTTCCTGATTTCGGATTTGAAAAAATATCTTCGTGGAAAAGGATTTTCGGATGATGAAGAACTCAAGTCGGCAATAAAAGGGTATTTTGCAGAGAAAGAGGAAATTTATTTTTTTGAGGGTTTAAAAAAGCTTATCTTCAGATGTAACCAATGCCTTGATGTTATAATTATTGTTGGCGCTACAGTCCAAAGGGGGACCAGGGCCTAGCTTGCTCATCAACTACTTATGTTGTGCGCGCTACTGTACTCTCACGAGCAGAAGGGACCTACATTTTTTTGCCGACGGCGAAGTTTGAGAAGCTTTTTTAGATAGTTATTACTCTTTGAGTGCTGTCAACAGCTCAAAAGAAGTGGTGCTGTGAAAAATTTGAGGTGTTCAGCAGGGAATTGAACTTAGACCCTTCGGCGTGTGAGCGTCGCAATCTATCCACTACGCCACGGCGGCCACTGATGATGTTAGAGGAGATTATATTGAAAAATAAAAACAATTTAAATTGAATTCGTATTTTCCTTCATATTGATGCCTGAGAATATATTGAACGCCAGTCGTAATTCATCGAAACATTACTTAAAAAAAGAGGTTTGACAGACTATGAATCGCTTCATATTCAAGATGGCAGCCCTTAGTACGAACAATCGAAATGCCCTCGTCTGTCAAATATTGGTAACTTTATACTTCTTGTTATTTATTCCGCTTCGATTAAATTTTCCCACGAATAATTCTCTAAACACAATTGAAGACGTAAAACTAACAAAGCTGTGGAGGAAGTTACAGCATGAAACCTTTTATTTCTAGGTTGTCTCTTAATTATTTGATATCCACGGTCAGTGACTTGGACTTTTACCATTTTGTTCCTTGTTCAAGACTTAGCAAATTCTTGAGAACATTTAACCAAGACAACAAAAGAAAAATTATATTACTCAGAAAAGTACACTCGTTGCTAAATTCGTGCTAGTTGAATGCCCTTCTTTCAGCCTGACTAAAGTATGCGTATTTATTGAGTCAAGAGCTTTTATTGTTTTTAAACACATGTTTAAATTCGTGTGAAAAATTATTTGTGTCAATTCTTTACTGTCTAACTAATGAGGCGATAAAAGATATTTTTATGTTTCACGGGCACGGATGACAAAATATCACTTTATATATCTTAATTACAGCGATTTTGAAATTGCGTTGACAATTAGTGGAATTTATTCATTTATTTATTTATTTATCAATCTATTTATTTATTTATCAATCTATTTATTTATTTATTATTTATTATTTAATTTATTTATTACAAAACTTGTAATTACTAAAATCGTATTGTTCACTTGTCTAAATACTTTCGTTTTTGTTTTTTTTTTCTTTTCACATTGGAGGTTTTTTTTCGTATTTTTCTCCAAAGAATAATCATTTTATTTTGAAAAACACAATTTTGCATAATGACTTGTTACATATTATAGAAGAAAGATATTATAATATCATATCTCTAAACTGTCAAAAGTGCAGTAACAATACTTATGTCACGAAATAAATGATCTATTTGTCTTTCTAACAAAAAAAAAAAAAAAATAGTGAAACAAATGAATAAACAGTGATTGACTTTCTTCCCCTATATTTGAAAAAAAAAAAACAAAACATTTTAGTCTAGTAGTCAAAAAATTTGTAATTTGAAAGTTTTCTGCTGTGATCCTTGTGGTGAAAACCTTATCTAATCATTGTTTATTGCCTCGATTCATTCCTTAACTAGTATGTATGCTTATGGCTTAAGCATATGGGAAACTTCAGCAATTGACAGTCATCCGACTTATCCAACCACCCATCCCTCTATTATCCGACCCATCCCTCTACCAATGCGAATGTCAACCGACACCTCCAACTTTATATCCGAATGACCCATCCAATCACCCATCCGAATGTCATCTGAGTCATCCGACTTCTCATCCGATTAATAATTATATGGAGCGACAGTTCACAGGGGGACCAGGACCTAGCTTGCTCATCAACTACTTGTATTGTGGAGAAGGGCCCTACAGTTTTTTTGCCGACTCCGAACAGTGAAGTTTGAGAAGCTTTCTTGGACAGTTATTAGTCTTTGAGTGTTGTCAGCAGCTCGAAAGAAGTGGTGCCGTGAAAAATTCAAGGTGTTAAACCGGGAATCGAACCTAGACCCTTCGGCGTGTGGGCGTCGCACTCTACCCACTACGCCACGGCGGCCACTCCAAAATCCTAATTCGTTATTTGGCATTATTGTTTTGTCCTGAGTCCACTGTATCAGGACTCTATTGACAATCTTTTCAAAAAAACTTTATTTATGCAAGGGAGGAGACTTACCGACCGAAGATTTTTCGGAAGCGAGGAATCTTTGTCCCTTTTGGGAATGGGTTGCACTACCGCTGTCTTCCAATGCTCTGGGCAATGATCTGAATACTCATCTGACTACTCATGTGGCTACGCGGTCCAACTGGGGATCCTCCGTTTACACGGTGCGACTGGTGCGACTGGTGACAATCCGTTAACACGATCCGACTGGGGATCCTATATTTAAACAGTCCGACTGGGACCCTTCGTTTACACAGTCCGACTGGGGTTCCTCCGTTTACACGGTGCGACTGGTGACCATCCGTTAACACGATCCGACTGGGAGTGCTCCATTTAAACAGTCCGACTGGGACCCTCCGTTTACACAGTCCGATTGGGGATCCTCCGTTTACACGGTGCGATTGGTGACCATCCGTTAATACGATCCGACTGGGGGTCCCCCATTTAAACAGTCCGACTGGGACCCACCATTTACACAGTCCGTCTGGGGATCCTCTGTTTACACGGTGCGACTGATGACCATCCGTTAACACGATCCGACTGGGCGTCCTCCATTTAAACAGTCCGACTGCGACCCTCCGTTTACACAGTCTGATTGGGGATCCTTCGTTTACACGATGCGACTGGGGGTCCTCCGTTTGTAGAACTCGACGTTTACACGATGCGACTTGCGACAGAAAAGACTGCAGAAGAATTATAATGTATTTACGGTACACTTCTTGGGCTTAGTAATGGAAGGTTTTGCGATGCTTGTAGAGAGCGTAAAGCCACTGCAGAGAGCTTTCTCCGTGAATGCCACAATCAGGTGGCGGCTGATCGGCAACTTATTTAAGTCCAAGCAATTACATTTAATGTAGGTTACTGCCTGGCACTAATGTAGACCAATTTTTGGAATAACATTTTGTGATAACCTAGTCTCTTTACAAGAGGTTCGGGAAGATCCATGTTATATGTTCACTATGTAGGCAAAAAAAAATAAAAATGTGCTACCTGCACTAATCGCAGTTTCAATTCATGCGCACGTACTATACTTCTAAAGTAAATAAGTCGCCGTTAAATCGCTCCTAAGGTTCGTGAACTCTGTTCGCGAAATTCTCCCGTATACCCAATTCTATTTAAGATCGTGTAACACACATTGCGGTATAATAAAACAGATAACGCCAAACGTGAAGTCTTTGTTTCTGTATTGTCTGTATAGTCAGCGAATTTTAACCGTTTGTTATGTCTTCTTCTCCATTAGCCTAACTGATGGAAATTTTCCTTCAAAAGCGCCAAAAATCAAAACTTGCTGAATGCAAATCTCTTTCAGAAAATTTTCGACGAGAAATATTTATGCATTCCAGGAAGGCCCAGAAGCCAGTCCAAAGAACAATTAAATAAATTACTCTTTACAGCGCATTCATTAACATAAACGTTATAAACAACTTTTCACAATTCCCCACACACCGCATAGTCCCGGCCAATTGCCTGCATTAATCTATTCAGCTAAAACGTCCACGTTCCTAGGAGGTGCTTCCAGCATCGGCTAATTTCCCTATTATGCACTTTTCAAGTGATTCAGCTGAGTAGCGTTCAACCGGTTGCAAGCGAATGTCTCTAGAATAAGTGATGTGCGCTTTATACGGTGTCAGTGTCACTTGAGCATTAAAAGGAACAGCAACTCTCCAATGTCACCGATACGCTGGCGATGAAATTCCATCAAGGTTACGATATCGTACAATAGCAGTAATACTCTGAGGAAATTGGTTAAAATATTTAATTGGCTTTGTGGACTCTATTAGGCGGCAGTGTGGCGTGGCTCGGTGGAAATAGATTCCAAGTCATGTGTCATTGGTCGGGGGTCGTTGATTGGATGTGCTTTGACTTCCGCGATTTTCTGGTTTTCAAAAATGGGTCGCAGTGAAGTTGTAGCACAACTTTTATGGATTTTAAATTGAGTGACAGAAACAAGTGTCTCTCGATAAGAGAAACTACGAATTAAGTCGATATTGATGAAAATCTACAGCAATGGGCCGCGGCTGATCTAACCCAGATATGCCGACGGGCATACTAGTGCAACAATCTTCATAATTTTCCAAAATAGCTTTATTCTGACAGATTATATTACCAAAGAACTAGAAAAATATTTTTTATCTTGCATTTTGAGTCCGTACTACATGTAGTACGCTCGGTACATATGAAAGCAAAAGACAATGTTTTCTTTTGATGAATTCAAGTCGTTTTTTATCCAGCAACTTTTGTTTAAATAAGTAAGGAAAAATCAAATTAATAAAAAATTTTTTTGGTGGTGTGGTACTCCACATTACACTTTACATGGAGCGGCACGTCACATTTAATGCAGCGTGTAGTTGTCTTATGATGAGCAATGATTACAACGTAGCTGCTTACATTTTCCATCGGCTTGATGTGTGTTCTCAGTAAGTAAAATATCCTTTCGATCAAATGTGATGTCGCATGATGATCCTGATGGAAGCATTGCTGAGGGTTGCGCATAAGTGGATATAAGCAATGTGGCAATGCGCCGACGAAAAGATAAATGATCCATTTTACCTCCCATATGTCTATGCAGTTGCCACGCATTGTGCTCTGCAAGATCAATGAGGTGTGTGAATATTGGAAAATACCGTTTTTTACCCCGAATAGATACACGGTGTGGTCGCCGTGGCGTAGTGGGTAGAGTGCGAAGCTCACACGCCGGAGAGTCTAGGTTCGATTCCCAGCTCAACACCAATTTTTTCGAATTTTTCACGGTACCACCTCTTTCGAATTGCTGACAACACTTAAAGAGTAATAACTGTCTAAGAAAGCTTACCAAATTTCGCCGTTCGGAGTTGGCAAAAAACTGTAGGTCCCTTCTACTCGTGAGAGAACAGTAGCGCACACAACAGGAGTAGTTGATGAGCAAGCTAGGCCCTGGTCCCCCTTTGGACTGTAGCGCCAACAATTATTATTATTAGATACACGGTACAAGCTGATATTTTCATCTGCTCGATCAACGCCACCCATGTAGCGATTATATTCATGAATAAGGCGTGGTTGTTGTATATATATACGCTTTTTCTCTTTTTTGAAGGTTCTACTGGGTGGACGTTTGAGGCAACGTTTACTGCACTGCTATCGTTCCAACAAAATACAATTATATTTTTGGTAGAAATCCTACGATGGTCATACCAGCCTTTCTCTCTTTTCTGCAGATCTTCTTTCTTAAGCAAAGGACAGTTTCCTAGCCGATTGTGACGAATTGTTCCAGTTCCTTTTACACGTCGTTCTTCTAACTCAGCCAATAAGTTGATTGTTGTAAATAAATTATCGAAGTACAATCGGTGAGTAATTTCGGATTGGCTTTGTGATAAAATGTCACAATACGTTAAGACTACGCTTGAACCAAGTTCAATTTCCTTGTAGGTAATAATAATAATAATTGTTGGCGCTACAGTCCAAAGGGGGACCAGGGCCTAGCTTGCTCATCAACTGCTCGTGCTGTGCGCGCTACTGTTCTCTCACGAGTAGAAGGGACCTACAGTTTTTTGCAGACTCCGAACGGCGAGATTTGAGAAGCTTTCTTAGACAGTTATTACTTTTTGAGTGTTGTCAGCAGCTCGAAAGATGTGGTGCCGTTAAATTCGAAAAATTGGTGTTGAACTGGGAGTCGAACCTAGACCCTTCGGCGTGTGAGCGTCGCACTCTACCCACTCGGCCACGGCGACCACTTCCTTGTAGGTATTACTTGAAAAAGTCCCTGCACCCTGGTACGGCTCGAACCGAAGAATGTAGCCTTTATAAGTTTCTCCAACCCAAAACTTATAGCCATATCCTATAGGCTTTCCATGGATATATTGCTTACATCCGTGACTACCGTAGTATGGAACCTCCTCAGCATTTAATAACGAGGGTGGTAAGTTTTCAAAATTCACTTCATCTTCTTCTCCAGAATCTTCATCTGTGACGTAGTTGTTCGCACCTTGAGTGGGTACAATTGAGATGTCGTAAGAATTTTGCAAAACTCTTCATCAGTTCCCCCTAAGGCATTTATTATTTCATTTAAAGTTAACACTCTGCAAAAAAAAAAGATAATTTTTGTTTTTACCATTTTTGCACTAATGCCGAACGTACTACATGTAGTACGTCAACAAATACATCATCTAAAATCATATATAATCTTTTTTCACACATAATTTTGCTACGTATTCGTTTTTTCAACTATTATAATTAAAAAAACATAGAGACGCAACAACAATAAAATATGCATATACAACTTTTTCTCACCGATTACGTGACATCTTCACACTTTCGCCAATTTCAGAAAACTCAAATATCTTATCCAAAAAACCGCACAAAGAAAAGCATTCTAGACAAAACTTATCAACGCATGCTTTGTTAACCGTTATATTCTGTAGGACATTAACAAGTAGACTCGAAAATTTTGACCCTTTGATGACCGAATTAAGTATGAGTTGACTAAAAAAAACTCTCTTAACGTTGAAAAAGGAATTGGTTACTATGTACAAAAAGTAAATAAAACTGGGTTTAGGATGGTAGGTGTGGGCGCAAGGACATGTTGCCATATGGCAGCAATGGACAGTTTAGGGTATACACTTACACATATTTATTTATTTTTTATTGAAAACAATAAATATGAATATTATAAATGAATCATGTGTGATAGGACACAAAACAGTTTTTTTGTTGATTGAAGCAAAGAAGAACATTGCACTTAGTACACCGCATACGACTGTACCCCGTTTTGCATAGACGACATCTCTCTTTTTGTTCCGAATAAACTGGAAAATGACCATAGTTGTCGTATCGTGTATCATCTGGTGGATTCGGCCGCCTTACTTTTGACGTTGTTGGTGTTGATACACATGTTGAAGTCGACGGTGATGGTGATAGCTTTTCAGCAGTAGGGGACGATTCTTTAGATTGCAAATTACTCAAAAATGAGGGTCATCCTCTCTTTCTACTTGTTTTCAAAACTGGTAGACTTCTTGTGGTCAAAGTTTTAGCAACAATTAATTGGAAGTTCATTAAACGCATATGCTTCTGATTTGGATTCAGTTCAGTGCCACGAATTGACAAGAATAATCCGAAAGTAATATTTTTTGGACTTGTGATTGATCCGATACAATTCAATTAACATACCCGCTAAGTCCACACCTCCCATAAAACGATTGTAGTCTTGAACAATGTTCGGCCTTTCAATGCCCATCTACGGCGCGAGTCCATTGGATCCACACAGCAGTAAGTGGAGAGAAGTTGAACTGCTCGATTGTCATACCGCCTTACCAAAGCAACATTGTGGTTGTTCTCGACTCTGTAATTAACACTTCCCCAACCTGCTGCTCTTAAAGCACTCTCATCTTGCATGTTTTGTTTACCGATTCTATTATTTCGAACAGTTCCTATGCACCATATTCCAATTTCGCGTAAAGCGATTGCAAGTTTGTGGCCGCCGTGGCGTAGTGGGTTGAGTGCGACGCTCGCACGCCGAGGGTTGTAGGTTCGATTCCCAGCTCAACACCAATTTTTCGAATTTTTCACGGCATCACCTCTCTCGAGCTGCTGACAACACCTGAAGAGTAATAACTGTCTAAGAAAGCTTCTCAAACTTCGCCGTTCGAAGTCGGCAAAAAACTGTAGGTCCCTTCTACTCGCGAGAGAACAGTAGCGCGCACAACACGAACAGTTGATGAGCAAGCTAGGCCCTGGTCCCCCATTGAACTGTAGCGCCAACAATTATTATTATTATGATTGCAAGTTTGATAGAGGTGAACCAGGTATCGAAATGAACTTTAAAATTTTCGTTTTTTGGCATGGTGAAACACAGATACAAAACAATATCGGATGATATTCCTAAACCGTATTCAGGACAAGTTCCTTTACCTGTGTACAGAGTAAAATCATAAATTATACCCGAAGACCCAGCTCTTGTTAAGACTTTGTATCCCCATTTATTTGGCTTTTTCGAAAGATACTGTTTCAATGCTGAATGACCTTTGAATGGAATAATTTGCTCATCTACTGATTGATGCTCATCGTCATTAGGTATTTCATTAAATTTTTTTTTAGGTGTTCCAATAGGGGTCGAATTTTATGCAATTTGTCATATTCGGAATTATCTTTTGGTTTGGCTTGTAGATTGTCATTTATGTGGAAGTATTGTTTAATTTTCTCAAAACGGTTTCTGCTCATCACATTTGCAATCGCATTGTACCGCAAATCATCGCTCCAAAAACACCTATAATCGGGCATTCGAATTACACCCATATATAAAAGTATACCAATAAATTAATGAATTTCCTCCGCTTCAACTTTAATCATTTCTCCGTGCTGCTGTAAGGTGTATTTATTGGTTTCCTCTACTATTTTCCTTGTGATCACATCATCAAAAAAAATTAAAGAAATATTCTGAAGGATGCTTTACGCTTTCAACAGGAGCAACTTCATGTTTCCATTCAGAATTTACGCTTGAAAAATCTTTTTTTCGCCAGACAAATTTCAAAATCGGATCATTAGCCTTTTGTGTTAATATACTTGTTGAGGCATCTGATTGTTTATTGCTTTCCTTTGCAGCATCCTATAAAACAAGTCCTTCGAACGCATCTGATACAGCTTGAGGTAGATTTGAAAGTTCAACATTTTCATCCAAAATATCTTCGTCATCTTTTTCCAGCATATTATCATCCGAGTTATCCCAATCGTGTTCCAAAATATATGCTATGTCTTTAGCGGTGATAACTTTTTGATTTGCCATTTTGTGTTCTAAATAGGGTAAGCAAAAAGAAAATATATGTATATGCACCGTCCGTTGTTGCCAAATGGTAACAGGTATTTTCAAAATATTCAGAAGACCAAAAATCACAAAATAGTGCACTTTTTCTTAATTAACAAATAGCACTTACCTTCAATTTTCAAAATAACAAACAATTCTTTTGTCACTATAAATTTTAGTAACCTCCATCCCAACGAATCTCCGTTCTATAAGTCTTCTTCCGTGCATAAGCAAGGTATTCGAGAAGATAGTCATTAGAGCTCTGAAAGAATGGGTTGAGGAAAAACAATTAATACCGGAAAACCAATTTGGCTTCAGGGTGGGGCACGACACTATTCATGCCGCGTCCAAATTGGTTTCCGACATTCAGTGGAATAGAAATAAAACACAGTGCACAGGGGCCTGCTTTATCGACATGGAAAAAGCTTTCGACACCGTATGGTTAGAAGGACTCTTCAGGCTTGGCATTCATAAAACATTGCTATATATGATCTACGACATGGTAACAGGTAGGAAGTTCGTTGTGAAAAATGGCAACGAAATTTCCACCACTGTGTTCCACATAAAAAATGGGTTGCAACAAGGAGCGGTGGGTTCGCCGATCTTGTTCACTATATTCACCAGCGAACTTATAGGTTCTATGCCTAGCATAATAGCGTTTGCCGGTGGGCATGGGCCTATGCACGCGAGGTAACGTCTTTGATTGCGCTCAACATGGCGAGCTGCCAAGGCAATCCTCGTTAGTGCACAGGTCAAGTTGACATACAGCCTCCAAGTGGCGCCCCCTGGATAGCCATCACAACACCCGTTGTATGGTGAACTAATGTATGCAGCGACCCCCTCTGCCCGAGGATTTAAATAATGGGCCTGGCCTACCAGTCCGTGGGTTGTGCGTGAGGGTAACTTCCTCACCACGTAAAAAAATGGAAGTTCAGAGACAACAACATGCCTCGGATAAGGACGGATCAACTGTTGACGACCCCAGCAAACGTTTTAAGGACAAAGATTTTCGGTTTTGCACGTGGAATGTGAGGTCCCTTAACAGGCCACGTGCAGCCGAACAACTTGCGGAGGCCCTTGACAGCTACAAAGCTGACATAACCGCCATCCAGGAAGTGCGATGGGATGGGCCTGGCATAAAAGCGATGAAGAACTGCGATATATACTACAGCAATTGCTATAGAGAGAGAAGGCAGCGCTTATTCGGATGCGGATTTGTTGTTCGAGGCAGACTTAGGCAAAAAGTCTTGAGCTACGACCCAGTCAGCGAACGCCTCATGACAATCCGCATCAAGGCTAAATTCGGGAACATCAGCCTAATATGCGCTCACGCCCCGACAGAGGAGAAGGATGACAACATCAAGGATGACTTCTATGATCTCCTAGAAAGAACATACGATCGATGCCCCAGCTATGACACCAAGATCGTTCTAGGAGATTTCAACGCTCAGCTGGGAAAGGAGGGCATCTTTGCTGGAGTCATCGGTAAACACAGCCTGCACGACAACACATCCGGAAACGGACTCAGGCTAGTTGACTTCGCCTCGGGGCGAAACCTCTCTGTGGCTAGCACGCGGTTCCCACACCTGAACATTCACAAAGGAACCTGGCGATCTCCTGATCAATCAACCGTCAACCAGATTGATCACGTTGCGATCGACGTCAGACACTCCTCCAGTATTCTCGATGTCCGAACCTTCCGAGGTGCAAACATTGACTCGGATCATCACCTTGTTGTAGCCAAGGTAAGAACCCGGATATCGAGAGAGCAACGGAGTCGAGAAAGGCCAAAACGGTTTGACGTCGAAAAGCTACAATCGCAGCTGATTGCTGGGAACTTTGCCGACCGAGTCTCCCGGAAACTCGCCCAGAGTTCGACGCTTCCTGCACTAAGCATAGAAGAAGAATGGAAACGTTGTCAAGAAGCCATCAAAGATGCTGCCACTGATGTGCTGGGTTTCACGTCACCACCCAGAAGGAACCCATGGTTTGACGACGAGTGCAGGCAAGCGCACGCAGCTAAACAAGACGCCTATAAAGCGACGCTGCATCGAACAACGCGAGCTGTTCGTGAACTCTACGAACAGAGAAGAAGGGAAGAGCACCGGCTTCTCAGAAGGAAGAAGAAGGAGCATGAGAAGCGCGCGGTCGAGGAAATGAAAAGGTGCTTTGGCAGGAATGAAGTCCGAAAGTTTTACCGAAAGGTAAAACAACTATCCGGAGGATACAAGGTTCGGACCAAGGCCTGCCGGGACCAAAATGGACAACTAGTAGTAGAGTCGCAGTCTGTGCTGAGAATCTGGAAGGATCATTTCTGCAGACTCCTAAACGGCGATGACGACCCAAATCCCGCTGTAAGGCAGAATGTTCCACTCAATTTGGACGATGATAGACAAGCATTCCGTCCCCCCGACTTAGACGAGGTGAGGATAGCAATATCCAAGCTAAAGTCGAACAAAGCTGCTGGAGCGGACGGACTGTCCGCAGAACTATTTAAAGCAGCTGGAGATGACCTGGCTGGGCGCATGCACCAGCTCATCTGTAAGATATGGTCGGAGGAAAGCATGCCCGATGAGTGGAATCTCAGCGTCGTTTACCCGGTCCACAAGACAGGAGACGCCTTTGACTGCGCCAACTACAGAGGGATTAGTCTCCTGAACATCGCATACAAGATCCTCTCTGCCGTATTGTGTGAGCGTCGGAAACCATTTGTCCATGACCTGATAGGTCCCTATCAGTGTGGTTTCAGACCAGGGAAGTCCACAATAGACCAGATCTTCACATTACGGCAGATCCTGGAAAAGACCCAAGAAATGCAAATTGACACTCACCACCTATTCGTCGATTTCAAGGCTGCATATGACAGTGTGCATAGAGACGAGCTATACAGTGCCATGTCTAGTTTTGGCATTCCTACCAAACTCGTCAGATTGTGTAGGATGACGATGGAGAACTCTCGCTGCTCCGTCAAGGTCGGTAACGAACTCACCGAGACCTTCAATGTCAAAAAAGGTTTTAGACAAGGCGACGCACTGTCATGTGACTTCTTTAACATCATCCTCGAGAAGATCGTGCGTAACTCACAAGTCAACACCAGAGGCACGATCTTCCAGAAGTCAGTTCAACTGTTAGCTTACGCTGATGACATTGACGTGATTGGACGAACACAGCGAGCCGTCAATGAGGCGTTTGCTGGCATTGAAGCGGAAGCGGCTAAAATGGGTCTTGCGGTAAATGAGGGCAAAACGAAGTACATGCTGTCATCAAGGAAGGACACACAACATCGACGTCTCGGACGGAGCGTCACATTAGGCAGCAGAAACTTCGAGGTAGTTAAGGACTTCGTCTACCTCGGCTCCGCGGTAAATAGGGACAACAACATCAGTACCGAAATCAAACGCAGAAGCACTCTTGCCAACCGCTGTTTCTTTGGGCTCAAGAGGCAATTGAGTAATAAAGCCCTCTCTAGAAGGACTAAACTAGCTTTATATAACAGCTTGATCATCCCCGTCCTACTATATGGCGCAGAATCTTGGACGTTAGCAAAGGCGGATGAGGAAGCCCTTAGTCTTTTCGAGAGAAAAGTTTTGCGTGCGATTTTTGGTCCTGTTTACGTTGATGGCATCTGGAGGAGAAGATTTAATGACGAACTCTATAGGCTGTACAGCGACATGCGCCTGGTTAAGCGTCTACGGATACAACGCTTAAGATGGCTAGGCCATGTAGAGCGTATGGACACCACTGCTCCGGCCCGAAAAGTCTTTGAATCCGAGCCATTGGGACAACGCAACAGAGGACGACCTAGACTGAAGTGGCGTACATAAGTGGAGAAGGACCTCAACCAACTTGGAGTGCGCAACTGGAGACAGCTGGCGAAAGATCGTGCTGGCTGGAGAGGCATGTTGGTTGAGGCCCAGGTCCACCCCGGACTGTAGCGCCACAAGAAGAAGAAGAAGATGATCTAATCGCGTACAGATCAGGTCCGAAGGTAGAAGAAATAAACGGTTTGTTGCAGAGTGACTTTGATACGATTCAACGATTTTGCGACGACTGGAAGTTGAAAATCAACTACCAGAAGTGTGAAACTATCCTCTTCAGAACCCCGTTGTCCAGAGCCTCAAGGGACACGAAAATTAACTGGCGCAAGTTCGGCATAGTTGATCCACTGGGACGGCCGTTGACTGTGAAAAATGTAGTGAGATATCTAGGCATCTGGTTGGACCAGTATCTATATGGTGATATACATGTAGACACTGCTCTGACCAGGGCTAAGAATGCCTTCGCTATGGCAAGAGGACTGTTTTACAGCAGTCAACTTGACACCAGGGTGAAGGTAATCTGCTACATGGCCCTCATCCGGCCAATCATGGTATTGTAGGAACGGCATTTCTACTGGTGGTTACACCATAATCAGCTTTCGATGCCGCTAATTTCTTAAAGCAAAAGACAGAACAGCTGATTCACAAGGGCCAGCTCACATATGTAGGTTAAGGTAGTTTTAAGATATTACAAACAAAACAAAAACAAAACAAAAAAAAAAAACAAAAAAAAAAACAAAACATAATATAAAAAACATTAAAAAAAAAAACAAAACAAAACAAAAACCAAAAACAGGTGCACCAGGAGGTATCAGATATATATGTAAGGCATATAAATGACACATACCTCCGGGTGCACGCGTCCGTATAACGTTACGGGCACAGTTAAGAATAATGTAAATAGTTAAGTACATATAAGTTTAGACGTAAGTTAGAGTTAGATAGTTTTATCATAGGTTTTAGTCTTAGCATTAAGTAAATTCAATAACCTTAATGTCCAAGTTTTTAAAGTTTTCTTGGGACAAATTAAAGCTGGAATGAAGACAATTAAAAGAAACACAAATTGAAAACTGAAATAGGCCGAAAGGCAGAAGTAAACAAATAATCCTTTGTTAGCTTAGAGTACTTATGAAAAGTCAGTAATTTAGAATTAAGATCAAAGATTAGAAAAATAAGCTAGTTTAAGTACTTTTGTCTAGCATTTAAGAATACTATGATGAAATAATAAAAAAAATGCATTAAAAAAAAAATAAAAATAAATAAATTTTAGTATTTATTTAAACAGTTTTTTTTAGATTCACTTTCACAAAGGCAATTTATTTCAAATGCCAACTTATGACTTGAAGCAAAAAATATGTCAAGCTTTTAATCCAAATGGGGCAACGGAACTTTTTTACAAAGAGAATGGTTGGGTGAGGAGAAAGAACATATAAATGTCAATATTTGTTTACTTAACGCTAAGAGACAGGTTGCTGAAAGTAATGATGCCATATGGCAACTCTGGGCATCAAAGGGTTAAGGACAATAAAAGCAGAAACCTGAATATAACAGGTGTACTACATGTAGTACAGTAGGCATATCCGGGCTAAAGTCGCTTGTATGTTCCATTTCCACTTTTGATTTGGATCTCAGGACTATACGAGCCAACGATGAGTTTTTGATATTCTCTTTCTCGACTAGGAATTCTTGATAAAGCTTTTTGTGAGAAGGAGATTCTATTAACAAATTTTTCAAAACTTGATATCTTCCTTCAAAGCTGCATTTTTAAGGAGTTTGTAATTTAAATAAAATCAGAAGTATAACATAATAAATAACAACGCACACTAAAAATACGCAAGATGGGCATTATTCTGTTAAAAAACCTTATTCATTTGACAGCTTAAGTTTATTGGGTTAAACGCGTGCTACTGTATTTTAACAAGCTTGCTTTCTGATGTCTTTTTAGGCTTTTGGCCGATACGAGTTTTTCCTTGGTCAAAACAACGACCTAAATGTTATTAAAAAAAAACCCTTTGCAAAGAGCATAGCTCAGTTTGTTTAACAAGATGCTTCTTTGCAACGCACTTTTCGACGACAAGGTACCGGTTTTAAATCTCCATCGATCATAAACTAATTAAACGTGATGACTGACATGTTTATTGGCAATTATTTCCGAAAATACACAGAATCGTTAGATCGGAATCGATTGAAATCTGACGTGCGAGTTGTAGAACAAGTTGTTTTTCAGTTTATGGATTACGTAACGGACGATAAAAATCAGTTTAAGTTGATTGACAGAATTTGCTGATGACTGACTTTTCGGAGAACCCACTTGATTGTGTTACCGTTGTTTAAATGATTCTTCAAATGCGGTTGTGTGTTAATTTTAGGACTTTGTTTACAAAAGTTTGATTTTGGTTTTATTCTCATGCGTGTACTTATATTGAATGTTTGTTGTCTCTCAAAGTTTTCTGAGTCTGCCGAATATAAAGAAATGACTCACATTATCAAGGGCAATAAACGATTTGTTTGTTCGTCGTTCATCGACCTGCTTTGTACAGGATTCGTCAAGCGCTGTAGGTCGGTCGAATTCAAGTTTGATGTAAAAAATGTTTTGCAAGTTATTACGTCTAGACCTTCACGTATGGTGGTTTACTTAAACTTGTGAGTGAAGACGAAATATGTGATTTGCGAGTATACTCTCTACGCTAAAATAAGTAGATGATTTTTCAATATCATTGGAGTACAAATTTTGATTTCTCTTTGATAATTGGCGGGCGCCTAAGGGATTTTTTGGTACCTTAAAGTGACTGGAAGAGACAGCACGGGCCGAAGGTATAGAGGAAGAGACGGAAAGAAGGCACCAGTCCTCATTGGTTTTAAATGCCTCTGGATGCTTATGAGTGGTAAAAGTTGAGCTGGAAAGAGTATTCCATATTCGTGTGGTGGGCTGAAGAGCGAGTCTTTAAACTGTACGTCCAAATGTGGGCTTAAAAGTGAACGGGTGGACATTCCTAGCGAGGCGAGTATTGCTTGTGAATTCTTGAAGGGCAGGAATGCAGCTGGCTAACCCATTATAACATTTATTGTTAAACAAGCGATAAAAGGTGGCCGCCGTGGCGTAGTGGGTAGAGTGTGACGCTCACACGCCGAAGGGTCTAGGTTCGATTCCCGGCTGAACACCTCGAATTTTTCACGGCACTGCTGCGGCTGCTGACCACACTCAAAGAGTAATGACTGTCTAAGAAAGCTTCTCAAACTTCGCCGTTCGGAGTCGGCAAAAAATTGTAGGTCCCTCCTACTCGTGAGAGAACAGTTGCGCGCACAACACGAGTAGTTGATGAGCAAGTTAGGCCCTGGTCCCCCTGTGGACTGTTGCGCCAACAATTTTTATTATAAGCGATAAAAGAGTGGTCCCAACATTACGTCGATGATCTAACGTCGTATTACTATTATTGCTAATAGTTTTATCTCTCGCTGTTGAATTCTGTCTAGTAAGTGCAGGGAGATTTTAAGAACACCATACCAGATAGGAGCGTAATATTCAAATTTTGGCTGGATATATGCTTTAAGTTACCAAACCAAAAGGGGTGAAATATTTCTTGCACCGCTTTAACCTAGACGTTTTTAACCTTCTGTGTTTGAAACAAAAATGTGACCATTTTTTAAACGCGAAACATTTCGTTCAGCGACGTCATGTAGGCGTCAATGATTGCCAAGTATTTAATGCGACTCAGCAGAAGAAGAAAATGTCGTTTTTATGTTGAGTTAAATTTCGACGAATTGAATGCACTTTTGTAGCCGGCGTGGCTTATTTGGTAAACTCCGACACTCACACGCCGAAGAACTACACTCGATTCCCGGCTGGACACCTCGCAGCTTATTCTCAAACTTCGTCGTTCAGATACAGCCAAAAACGGAAGGTCCCTTCTTCTCGGAAGAGAACAGTACTGGTTACCACACGAATTGATGAGAAAACGAATGACCCATACAACCACCCATCCGACTGTCATCTGACTCAGCCGACTACTTATCTGAATACTCATCTGGCAACCATCCGACTGTCATTCGCTTCATCCGACTACTGACCCTACTTTGGAATCCTAATTTTATACTATCCAACTGAAGGTTACGCACTGCGACTGGAAATTCTCCGTTTACACGATCCAATTGGGGGTCCTCCGTTTACACGATGCAACTGGGGCTCCTCCGTTTACACGGTCCGATTGGGGGTCCTCCGTTTACACGATGCGACTGGGGTTCCTCCGCTTACACGGTCCTTACGAAAGAAAACAGTACTGGGCACAAAACGAATTGATGAGAAAGCTAAGCCCTGATTACCTTGTGAAAGTCGCGCTTTCCATTGTATTAACATTGAAAAATATTCAGTTTATGTTTTGAGGCTTCGTCAACAGCATTTCGACAACCATTAATCTTCTACTTTCCTTCTTTTATGCTTATTTAGATTGGTTCACGCGTTCAACTCCCTACAACTCCCCTCAACTTCCTACTTTCAAATTCCCTACACAACTTCCATTTTGCCTATAGGAGTATCTACCTTCATTACTTCAAGAAATTTGAATTGTTTTCTATTCTCCTAATGTTTACGAAGGTTGCCTTTTATATTTAGGGATTGGGCAACCCAAGTGTTGCAATCTGGCAACTTCCAGTTCTATCGCAAAGTTTGACATTTTTGAGGTTATACGTACTCAGAATGTTTTGACATACGAGCGCTATTTGTATTGTTTACAGTAACTTAAAAGATTCATCTCGCCCAAAAAATAGAATAAATCGTGAAAATTTTCATGCGATTATTTTTTATCAATTTCGACGTGACTTAACTCAACAACAGTGCATCGATGAACTTAATTCAATTTTTGGCGAAGAAGCTCCATCAGTGTTTATCGATGGTATGGTAAAATCAACCGAAGTCGTAGTTCACTCCAAGACGAATTTCGTGAAGGTCGTCCAAAATCAGTTGTTGTTCCGGAAACCACTGATGCTGTGCGCCAACTGATATTGCAAGATCGTCATGTGACCTATCGTGAGATTGAGACAACCTTAGGAATTAGTGGGACCAGCATACATTCAAAACATGAGTATTTGACCGTCAAAAAAATTGGTTCGCGTTGGATCCCACTCAGTTTGTCAATCGCTCAGGAAAAGGCTCGTTGGTCGAAAGAAATGCTCTCAAAACACGATTGCTGTGCTTCGAAATACATGTTTGACATTGTGACAGGTGATGAATCGTGGATTTACAAGTATGAGCCCGAAACTAAACAGCAGTCGACTGATTGGGTGTTTCAAATTTAGCCAAATCCTACAAAAGTTGCTCGCCCACGAAGTACTTCCAAGCAAATGGTCGCCTGTTTTTCGGAAAAACTGGACATGTTGCAACCGTACCACTAGAACAACGCACAACAGCCAGTTGTCTTCCTAGAAATCAGGAAAACTAACCGCAGCAGCCGGATCACTCTTCGCCAAGGCAATGCGAGCTCTCACACGTCGATTCAAACTACTGCATTTTTCAGCACTCAAGACATCGATTTGATGGGTCATCCGCCGTATAATTCCGGCTTGGCACCGAATGTCTTCTTTTTATTCCCGTACGTAAAACATAAAATGGGAGGTCGACGTTTTTCGACACCTGAAGAAGCGGTTGATGCGTGCAGAATGCATGTCTTGGAGATACCTCAATCAGAATGACAAAAGTGCTTCTACAATTGGTTCAAACGCATGCAAGAGTATATAGATCTTAATGGGGAATATTTTGAAAAACAATAAAGCTGTTTTCGATGATTAATAGTTGTTTTTGTTCCTTAATCCCGAAACATAAAAGGCAGCTCTCGTACCCATACTTTTATACGAAGCTTAATGCTGAACGGAAAGCTAAACACGGCAGAAGATTCTATGTAAATTTGAAAGAAAAATTATGAGTCAAATATATGATCCCGCGTGCGGGGTAAGCGAATGTAGAGAAGAGCTTAGCCGCGAAGTGTATGTGCTGCACCAAGATGTGAATGTAGACTGGAAGGCATTGGCTCGGTCAGTTTCGGGAAGTGGTCAAAAGCGATGCAGGAAAAAGGGTCTGCCATTCTCAGTCTCCTGGAAGGAGAGGAAGAGAAAGACAAAACTTCTGATATAAAAACCACGTGATCGCGGATCGTTGAGGATTTGGTCTTTACAACAGAAAACACCCAAAGGTAGCTTGAGCTGAAGCTCAGACTCTTCATGTGTGGCTGAAGAGTCTGAGCTTCAGCTCAAGCTTCATACGGATGCAAGTAACTTTCGTAATTAAAAAACACCTTCCAGTGAGAAAACTATCTTTCTTTTTTTAGCATCAATCGTTTTTAAAAATTTGATAAACCGTTTTTATGATTATCTTCTTTACTCTTCCAGAGATCTGTACAATTTTTTATGATATCTGTTCAGCGAATAAGAATTGTTGGGGCAAACTTGAAAACAAAAGTATTTGCTTAGTTTTTCGGTAACTTTCCGTAGGTTTGATTCAAATTTTTTTCCAATTTTTAGTATCCTTATACAATTCTTAAATTCTACCCTTTGTTTAATTTTGTTTCATTGATCAGGAATCATTCCAGATACGTGTCGCCTTAACAACACTCATCTCTCTGAATCACATAAAATACAAAGCAATTCATTTTTACTAAAAACCAGTTGATCGAGAAGCAATTGGTTTGGTCTCGTTTCAGTCCGACGAGGCAACGATTCCTGAAATATGTTAATGGCACCTTGTTTCGGTGATTATTTCCATAATCGCTAAAAATCAGTTTATTGCCAAAACAAAAAAAACTGCAATAAAATGCTTTTTATATCGCACACACAAGTTGCACAGGTTTCCCCTTGCAGAGCGTATATTTTGGCCGTCTGACGGCTGATGACGGTTGACGGCACTCGGTGAACTGTCTCATTAACACCGTTTCGCAGACAAATAAAACTATGTGGCTGTTCTTGAGAAATGCTACTATGGAGACTGACTTTGAGTTTTCAATGGCGGGTGTGTCGTTGTTGAGTACGAAGGCTTAAGTGAATTGATAATGTGGTGTTGAATAAAAAGAAAAGTGGCATAAAAAAATTTAATTAGCGCAAAAACGTATGTGCCTAACTTCAAGCCGTAACTGTTAAGAATCAACAAGAAGCATTTGGCTGTTCGTATATTTATTTCTCGTGGTCGCAGTGGCGTAGTGGGTAGAGTGCGACGCTCACACGCCGAAAGGTCTACACCAATTTTTTGACACCGCACAGTCAAGAAATCTTCTCAAATTTCGGCGTTCGGAGTCTGTACAAAACTGTAGGTAACTTCCACTCATGAGAGAACAGTAGCGTGCACAACACGAGTAGTTGATGAGCAAGCTAGGCCCTGGTCACCCTTTGGACTGTAGCGCCAACAATTATTATTATTATCTATCCAAAATGGCTCTCCAGCCAGCCCGATCTTTCACCAGCTGCCTCCAGTTGGGCACTCCAAGCTCAATGACTTCTCCAGTTCTACCTTAGCCTAGGCCGTCCTCTACTGCATTGTCCAAATGGCTCAGATTTCGGGATGGAGCAGTGGTATCCATACGCTCTTCATAGCCTAGCCTAGGCCTTTTCTCTCGAAAAGACTAAGGGTTTGCTCATCCACTTTTAGTAAAGTTCCTTCGCCATATAGTAGGACTGGGAAGACTATGTTGTTATCTAAGGCGAGAGTAGTCCTTCGAGAGAGGACTTTATTACTCAGTTGACTCTTGACCCCAAAGCAACAGCAATTGGCAAGAGTGATTCGGCGTTTGATTTCGCTACTGATGTTTTTGTCCTTGTTTGCCGCGAAACCGAGGCAGACGAAATCCTTGGCTACCTCGAAGTTTCTGCTGCCTAGTGTGACACTCCGTCCGAGACGTCGATGTTGCGTGTCCTTCCTTGATGACAGCATGTACTTAGTTTTGCTCTTATTTACCGCCGACCCCTTTTCAGCCACTTTCGCTTCAAAGCCAGCAAACGCCTCATTGTCGGTTCGCTGTGTCAATGTCATCCGCGTAAGCTAGCAATTGAACTGACTTCTGAAAGATGTTACTTCTGGTGTTGACTTACGCACGATCTTCTTGAGGATGATGTTAAAGAAGTCACATGACAGTGCGTCGCCTTGTCTAAAACCTTTTTTGACATTGAAGGTCTCGGTGAGTTCGTTAACGACCTTGACGGAGCAGCGAGAGTTCTCCATCGTCATCCTACACAATCTGACGAGTTTGGTAGAAATGCCAAAACTAGACATGGCATTGTATAGCTCGTCTCTATACACACTGTCATTTGCGGCCTTAAAATTGACGAATAGGTGGTGAGTGTCGATTTGCACTTCTTGAGTCTTTTCCAGGATCTGCCATAATGTGAAGATCTGGTCTATTGTTAATTTCCCTGGTCTCACAGATGAGCTGGTACATGCGCCCAACCGGGGTATCGCCAGCTGCTTTAAATAGTTCTGCGGGCGGTCCGTCCGCTCCAGCACCTTTGTTCGACTTCAGCTTGGATATTACTATCTTCACCTCGTCTAAGTCGGGTAGGAATCCTTGTCTATCATCGTCTAAATCGAGTAGAACATTCTGCCTAACAACGGAATTTGGGACACCAGTGTAATTAAAGAGCCTGCAGAAATGTTCCTTCCAGCTTCTCAGCACAGACTTCAACCCTACCACGAGTTGTCCATTTTGGTCCCGGCAGGCTTCGGTTCGAACCTTTTATCCTCCGGATAGCTGTTTTAACTTTCGGTAAAACTTTCGGACTTCATTCCTGCCATAACATCTTTCCATTTCCTCGACAGCACGCTTCTCATGCTACTTCTTTTTTCTTCTCAGAAGCCGGTGCTCCTCCCTTTCTTTCTGTTCGTAGAGCTCACGAACGGCCCTTGTTGTTCAATGCAGCGCCGCCTTATAGTCGTCTTGTTTGGCTGCATGCGCTTGTACTCGTCGTCACACTTTGGATTCCTTCTTTCTACCTTTTACGTGTACTCAATTAAAAATTGTTTTAAATCCAAGAAAGGATTTTGTACTCCCAATAAAACAAGTTGTTGCTCTTTTGCCACTTAATAATATTTTACTCAATTTGAGATATGTCTGAAGCGTGAGCTTCCTGTCATCAAATAAATCTTAGAGCACTTTCTTTTCCTTATTTCTCACGATTCCAAAATTCTATCGATGTCCGGCACTTGAATTTCAAATATTTGCAAATAGTTCAAGAACAAAGTCAAGTACACGTCGCGTAAGTGATACAGCAGCGAAGTCTTGTCACGTTTCGACAAAAAATCATTTGATGGATGACTAAAGAACATTCTCATGTCGAACTTCTTGTCTCTGATTCGCAGTGTCATCAGTCTTTATCTAGGTTACCAGACAAGACATACAAAACGTGGTTGGCATTTGATTGTCAAATCTTAGACCTCACAAGTGAACAAAGCCTCGGGGAGTGCATAGAACACTGCTCAAAATTATCTCAACAAAATCTGAGTCCCGCTCACCTATTTGTCACTGTCTCACATCGTGATGTGCGGAACTGCAGGTGAAGCAACAGAATGCAAGCCGCACCTAAACCACGAACGGAGATCCACGTTCAATTGACGTATGTCTTGAATTAATGGCCCCGTTTGTGGTTGGCAAATTAATGAATTCCAATTAATTCAAGAATTCAGCGGTTCCCCTAGTCTTCACACTGCCAGTGCTACTGGGACGTACGAGAGAAAATAAACGGTGACTACAAGTTTGTTGTCACCGATTAATCAAAAGTCAAACAGAGGAAGAAAACGCAAAATTGTGAATAAACGGTTTGGCGCCAATGGCAGTTTTGCTAGATTAAGACTTTCGCTCGTTTGACGCGAGTAACTAAATACTGGAAGAATTCTGCCGGCAACGGGAAATATATGGAGTGGAATTCAGTCAACAGAATGAACAATCACCATCCGTTTGGGTTACGGCTTAGTTGACCAACAAAGGTTTTGAAAGCCCACTCGGTCTCGTCAGTTGAGTTTGTTTTGATGGATCAACTGCTTTGCGATTCATTGAACTTAGCGGAGGTTGGGTTCTGTGATGCGTAAAACAATAAAATCTGAATTAATTAGCACCTCACCTCGACTCAGAACTAGTGCTCCTAATCGATCTGCGTTTGATAAACAATAGAGAGATCCATGTGAACATAGCCGCTCCATAGAGAATGGGAATTAATTCGATTCGTGTCTGCGATTGAGGTCGTCTGGTCGTAAGATTATTCAATAAACAATTTGAATGCTTAAGAGCTTGTCTGGTAGAAGGGAATAAATTGATTAAGGTCAGTTCCAATCTCTAGTCGCTGGAGGAACTTTTACTTTTCTTCATTAGAAAAATTAGACAATTCCAATTCCTCGGTTAATTGTGATCACCGTGGAATATGAATGTGTAACTTAGAACGATTACAACGTTTATTTGTTTGTTAATTAATTTATTGTTATATAAGTTAAAGTAAAATACCATGAAATGTAAAGTGCACTATGAACATACAGTGGTGGCCAAAGAATTAGAAACGGTGGCAAAAATTCACAACAGTATTACGCTGTAACGGCCAAGTATTTTTCTGATTTGTTAACCGCTTATCGGATCTATATGTACAGATGTACAAAATGGGTTATACAGTTATCACATTATTTATTAACGCGAAAGTTGATCAACGTGAAGAATTTTATGTGACAAAGAATTAGAAACGACGTTGATATTATTTCCTCTTTGCGTATGATTTACATATGTATACTTTTAATGTATACTTATGTATACATTAAAGGTATATTTATACCCTTATACCGGTATGAAGTGGGCGTCAAGATACAAATGTCTCTATAGGGAACATTTATTGTGAACGAGCCCTTATTATTTTTTTTGTTGTTTGTATGCTATGACATCTGTGAGAAATATTTATTATACATCAAGTCATTGAACAGACAAAATTATATTTTTTCATCGTGTTAAAAATGTCGAATTTTGTAACAGAAAGTGATGATTTGCGGAAAGCATTAATTTTTTGTTTTCATTTGAAGAAAAGTGCTGCAGAGTCGCATCGAATGCTTGTCGAGGCATATGAGGATCATGCTCTATCAGAAGCAACATGCAAGAGATGGTTTCAACGGTTCAGAAATAATGATTTCTATGTGAGAAATGAAGAACGTGGAAGACCACCAAAAAAGTTTGAAGACGCCGAATTGCAAACGATATTGGATGGAGATGACACTTTGAGTCAAAAGCAAATGGCAACAATGTTAAAAGTTGCACAACAAACAATTTCTGACCGTTTAAAAGCTATGGGAAAGATCCAAAGGTGTGGAAAATGGGTGCCACATGAATTGAATGAAAGACAGATTAAAAACCCAAGAAACACTTGTGAAATTTTGCTTCAAAGACACGAAAGAAAATCGGTTTTGCATCGGATTGTTACTGGCGATGAAAAATGGATTTATTTTAAGAATCCTAAACAGAAAACATCATGGGTTAATCTGGGACAACCATCAACATCGACTGCAAAACCAGATCGATTCGGCAAGAAGACAATGCTGTGTGTTTGGTGGGACCAGAAAGGTGTGTTGTACCACGAGCTCCTAAAACCTGGTGAAACCGTTAATACTGACAACAAATGATCAATTTGAATAATGCATTGATCGAGAAACGACCAGAATGGGCCAGAAGACACGGCAAGGTAAGTTTGCTCCATGACAATGCATCTGCACACAAAGCAAAACCGGTTCAGGATACAATCAAAACACTTGGCTGGGAGCAGCTACCCCACCCGCCATATTCACCAGACTTGGCTCCTTCTAACTACCATTTGTTTTCATCGATGGGACACGCATTGACTGAGCAGCACTTTGATTCCTACGAGGAGGTCGAAAATTGGATGTCTGATTGGTTTGCTTTAAAAGACGAACAATTTTATTGGCGTGGTATTCACAAATTGCCAGAAAGGTGGTCAAAATGTGAAGAAAACAATGACCAATACTTCGAATAAAATGTTTTTACTTTCCCATTAATAATTAGTGTTTTATTTTTTAAAAAAAATATTTCATACTGGTATACCTGGTAGTTAGAAATATGGTATGGTTCAATATATTCGATATGAAGGAAAATGCGAATTCAGTTTAAATTGTTTTGAGTTTTCAATACTAAGAATGTGTAATCATATTAAAACATGTCGTTCAGTTGGCAAGTCAACGGGAATGATTTTGCTTGATATTGAGAAAGCATTTGACACTGTTTGGCATGATGGTCCAATATACAGCTATTAACACATAAATAACACATAATTAGATTTCGTACAAATGTTGAAATTTTTCAACTAACAGTTAATTAAAATATAACGTTTTTGCATTCAGCGTGGTCATGTAGTAGCTCAGTTATGTTGGGCGAACAGATGTTCTGTTTGGTTCTGCTTTTTATTTACCGCTATAATTTTTGCGGAGACATTTTTGATTTTGCTTGGACACATAAATGGCACAAATATCTTAGTGTATGCAATTCTCGCGTAACGTTTTGAATTGGTCAGCCCAGAGCCCTGACTTAAATCCTATGGAGAATATTTGGAACGAAGTCAAGAGTGAAATAACAAAAAGAAATTATAAAAATATGGATGATCTTTGGTCTGCCACCCTAAGCTTGGTATGCCATACCCCAAGCAAAATGTATGAAACTCGTGGAGAGTATGGGCCGCAGATGTGGAGCTGTAATCCAACACGAAGGCAGCACAAAATATTGATTTTTTAAATGTATGTTTGTACACAACAAAACTCATAAATTACAATTTTAATGTGATTTTACTTTTTTTCTCAAAGTTGTGCTATTTATATGTCCAGCTTATTTAACTGTTTTCTTCCTATATTTTGAAAATTTTGTATTTTATTATTGAATTCGAACTTATGTTTGCTATGTTATTTAAGATACAATATTAATTTTTGAAAAAAAAAAAACCAAACAGCTGTTTTTTAATAAAAATATTTCCAATGATATAGAATTAGTAAGAAAAAATTTAAAAATGTGCCATTTATACGTCCATAGCTGTATAAAATGATGTGCTTCACTTTTCACGTTCAAATTATGTAGAATTATTCATAGCTTTTTATTAAGTTGTTCTTTTAAGGTGCAAGTAAATAGTAGTGTCTCAAATGTTATTCATTTTGATATGGGTGTTCCTCACGGATCCGTTCTTCTGCCTGTATTGTATAATTTATATACTTCTGATTTCCCGTCTTTACCAAACTATGTTCGCCGACGATACGGCTATATACTCAGCTCATGAATTCGCTCTTGACATTGAAAGGAATTTAAGCAATGCGATGAGAATATGCTGCAATAAATGGAAGATAAAATTGAATCAATACAGAATTCAAGCCATCTTCTTTACTCTGTAAAGCTTGCTTTTGCCTAGTGGACAACAGCAAATAATTGGAAAATACATCAATTGGTCATCCTCAATAAAGTATTTAGGAATGCATCTGGGCTCCAAATTAACTTTCAGCACTCATATAGCAGAAACCTTAAAAAAAAGTATTTGTCGCTACTAAAATGTTATATCCGTTTATTAACCGGAAATCCCAACTGTCAACTGGAAATAAACTTATTTTAAATAAAGTAGTATTTCAGTTTACACTGCTATACGGATGCCAAGTATAAGGTAATTGTGCAATTCGTCATGTTAAGAAATTACAAATAGCTCAAAACAAACTTTTAAAAATTATGTTATTTTACCATAGTACCACTCGACATTAGATATTAATGACAGAACGAATGTCGAATTGATCTCTGAAAGAATACAAAAAATTACACAACGCTTTTTGAAAAACTGGGATCTTGCTTAACAACAACTTAAATTTAAGTTGAGTATAAAACGAATTATTCTACTACATAGTAACTTATTTTATTTATTTATTACTTATTTATTTATTATTATTATTCTTATTTCTTTTTTTTTTTTGTTCATGTAGAAGGTTTTTGTTTTTTCGTATTTCCCTTCTAAATTTTTGTCCATTTTCTTCATACTCATTTCATCATCAAACTAAATAATGTTTCAGAAGAAATATTATATATATTATATAATATATAATATTATGTATATATGTATATATATATTATATATATATTTATATATATATATATATAATATAATATATTTAATTATGTTATACTTTTGAGCAAAATAAAATTATCTATCTATCAAACCACAGCTCCAGCCAGATACCGAGATTATGTTGAACGCCCCTCGTAAGAGGGTTGCCTTTTACATTTCGTGATTAGAGAACAAAAAAAATATTAATCAGCCAAAAAAGTTTTATTGTTTTTCAAAATATTCCCTATTAAGATCTATATACTTTTGCATGCGTTTGAACCAATTGTCAAAGCACTTTTGCCGCTCTGATTGATGGATCTCCAAAACATGCATTCTGCTTCTTTAGGTGTCGAAAAACGTTGACCTCTCACTTTATGTTTTACGTACGGGAATAAAAAGAAGTCATTCGGTGCCAAGTTAGGACTATATGGTGGATGACTCATCAAATCTATGTTTTGAGTGCTCAAAAATGCAGTTGTTTGAGCCGACGTGTGAGAGCTCGCATTGTCGTGGTGTAGAGTGATTCGGCTGCGCCGGTTTGTTTTCCTGATATCTAGGAAGACAACTGGTAAACAAATGGTTGTGTACTACTCAGAATTGGCTGTTCGGCGTTATTTTAGTGGTACAGTTGCGACATGTCCAGTCTTTCCGAAAAAACAGACGGCCATTTACTTGGAAGTGCTTTGTGCGCGAGCAACTTTTGTTGGATTTGGCTCAATTTTAAACACCCGTACAGTCGACTGCTGTTTACTTTCGTTATCATACGCGTAAATTCACGATTCATTACCTGTCAGGATGTCACAGACGTGTTTCGAGCACAGCGATCGTATTTTTGGAGCATTTCTTTTGACTAATCGACACGAGCCTTTTTTGAGTGATTGACAAATTGTGTGGGATCCAACGCAAACAAATTTTTTTGACGGTCAAATGTTCATGCAATAATGAATGTATGCTGGTCCTACTTATGCCTAAGATTGTCTCAGTCTCACGATAGGTCACATGATGATCTTGCAATATCAGTTGGCGCACAGCATCAATGGTTTCCGGGACAACAACTGATTTTGGACGACCTTCACGAAATTCTCCTTGGAGTGAACTACGACCTCAATTGGATTTCACAGTACCATCGATAAACACTGGTCCTTGATGGAGCATCATCGCCAAAAATTGAATTAAGTTCATCGATGCACTGTTGTTGAGTTAATCCACGTCGAAAGTTGAAAGAAATAATCGTACGAAAATGTTCACGATTTAACTCCATATTTTGGGCGAGATGAATCTTTTAAGTTGGTGTAAACAACATAAATACTGCTCGCATGTCGAAACGTTGTGAGTACGTATAACCTCAAAAATGTCAAACTTTACGATAGAGCTGGCAGTTGCCAGATTGCAACACTAGGGTTGCCCAATCCCGAAATATAGAAGGCAACCTTCGTATAAGAATTAACTCATAAATTAATAAAAAATAGTTTTGTTTATGGTTTATAAACCATAAAATACATTTTTTAAGTGGCCTTGTGAAAAAAGTATAATCAAAAACATTAAGGGTAAAAGCAGTTGGTTCTTATTCTCTGGCCACCACTGTATGCAACAACTGACACATCTGGCTGGTGCAATACACAAATAAAGTTCCACAATGAGAGCGGAAATTTCCACAACCGTAAAATGTGCGTGGGTAAGTAGGATCTAAATAGATTTCAATTCCTTGTGACTTCCACAGACTGCAGACAGATTGAGGTAAGAAGAAGACGTCTGTCACCCTTGCTTATGTGCCTGCTTTAACGATTTTGTTTTCTTTCGGCGTCAACCCAGGTATATAAGTACCAAAAGCAAATTCCTAAATTATTAAAATTCGACACATCCTTCGCATAAAGTCGCAGGTAGCGACATCCGTTTACAACCCTGTAGAAAATAATTGTTTCTGAAATATTTAACAGTGCAAATGCCCATTGAGTTGGATTTGTATCACTTAACTAAGGGCAAGTGATTATCCAAAAAAAATCAAGAGAACTGCTTATACTTGTCTTTCATTTCGGTAATGCATAGGACCGAAAAAATGCTTCATCAATCTTGTGAAAAAAAAAACACATAGACTAAAGCCAGATGTATGCAAATCAGCTCTTACATATTAGATCACTTTAAAGGACACGCTTGTATCAGTATCGTAGAATCATCTTTTGAATTTTATCTTTCTCTATACTCGCAAACAGAAGCAACATTTAGTTCCCTGATTTTTACGCCCTTAGTACGGATATCCAAGAATGATCGACACGATTTTCAATTCGAAGTGAACAAAAACCTTCTCCATCTGCCACCAAAATATAATTTTCTAGGTCGTAGACTAAGAATTTTTCTAAGCACGCTGATTTATCTTACATCAACATTCAACACAATATTTGAAGTTTCATTTAATTTAGTTATTTTTTTCTTTTATTCCATGAAATGAGTAAAATTGTCGGATTCCACTTGAAGAAACAATACTCAGTGGCCTAACGTGGAAATCACATTTATCAGCAGCAGAAAGTCCATTGTAATGTACTTATTATCTCCCTCAGTGGTCAGTGGCTCCTCGTTAATGTTTACTTTAGATCCCACTGGGGTTTTTTGGCATTTTTGTTTTTCTGAGCATATCTCACAAGTTTATTCTCTGTAGCTCACATCATCCACCACATTGTGAAGTGGACTTATGTATGCGAAAAAACACACATCCGAACTCGATTCCAGAGGCCCGAGAGCTTCCTTCGTACAACACCAAATTAATTGTATGTATTCAACTTCATTAAGATCGTGACTCAGTTCTTCATTCATCTATCGCCTGACACAACACGCCCTTAACCTCAGTACGAGCGTCTGTGCAGATAAAGTTAATGTTTCTAGTTCCCAGCTGGCTTCTGTTCAACGATTAGTATCCAGATTAAATTATTGACCAATTATCAAGTCTGAATGTAATAATAACATTTCAGCCGGCTGATTCTCTGACGTATTCTCTCACAACGAATATCGCAGTCAAAACAAAAACCGCAAAAATAAAAAATTACAGAGACTGTGCCATTCACGATCCACAATTCACTGCAGGTAGATTTGTGGAATGAAGTCTCTCGCTCTCACTCTCTCGAAATTCTCTTCACTCCATGAAGCAAGCAAAGGCTTGGACGAGGGCAGTGAAGTTTCCACTGATGGCCAACTTCCATTCACTCATTCAACGGCCGACCATCTCCGCAAGTACAACTTACTTCAATAAAGAGTTCTTCCAACTGTGACAGAGTTTCAGTGCGATTTCACCATCCGTGGCGGTAAAGTAGTTAACGAGACGGCTTACCCTGAACCGAAACGATCTTTTGTGGATGTGACTTGTATCTCTGTGAGAGACTCTGCAGAAAGTGTACACGCATACTGCAGAACTGTGTAGTGTGTGCAAAACAATCAAGTGAAACTACGAACGTGACGCGAAAATACTCCTAATTCAAATCGCTGAACTTTTAGTCACTTTCACGGATAAGACACTAATAGAAGTTAATCGATTGTTTGGGAGAAGACAACATTTTCGTTGGTGACTGGAGCACTAACACCGGCTGTGCGATGTAAGTACCATCGATAGAAAATCCAAGAAAGAAATAAGTACCGTACCGAGAAACCTTTTACGGGGTAGCCGTACGTATTTGCAATTTGAACGCTCTACGGACGAATGAGTGTGCAAGAAAGTTGAATATTTTCAGTGGTGGAGACTTGTTAATCAGGAATGCGGGAATGACTCTGAGTGGGGTCTGAGTTTGAGTTTGTTTGCAATGTTTACTCGCAAACACTTTTTCTTGTGGATGTATCTTGCAGGAGCTGAACTGGATTTTGCTTTTTTTTCGTGCCAACAGATAAGCTATGAAAATTCTGGTGATTGTTCGATTTTAATAAGAAAAAGTGAAAAAGTTTTCCGGAAATTATTTCGCACACATCCTTTTTCTCAAATAGTTAAAATGTTTTTTTAATTTTCACAGTACAAAAAGGAGATACTTAGTTTGACCAAATATAAAATAAAATCAGATGAGAAAAATAGGAGTGAAACAAATTGAGGCAGGGAAAAATACGGAAGTGTTGCATTGAACCTTCAAATCCCGTCTCAAAAAACTCCCTACATTTGTACACAAATACATAAGAAGAAATTAAAAACATTACATTAAAAACAGACATTATTATCAATATCATATAATAATACGAGGTATGTTCAAAAAATAAGGCGAATTTAAATTTCTCTCAAAAGATATGTATTTACCGTTATATTTGAAAATAAAATTGTTCGTTTTTTAAAACAAACCAATCAGACACCCAATTTTCGACCTCCTCGTAGGAATCAAAGTGCTGGTAAGCCAATGCGTGTCCCATCGATGAACACAAATGGTAGTTAGAAGGAGCCAAGTCTGGTGAATATGGCGGGTGGGGTAGCTGCTCCCAGCCAAGTGTTTTGATTGTATCCTGAACCGGTTTTGCTTTGTGTGCAGATGCATTGTCATGGAGCAAAATTACCTTGCCGTGTCTTCTGGCCCATTCTGGTCGTTTCTCAATCAATGCATTGTTCAAATTGATCATTTGTTGTCGGAAGCGATCAGTATTAACGGTTTTAACAGGTTTTAGGAGCTCGTGGTACAGCACACCTTTCTGGTCCCACCAAACACACAGCATTGCCTTCTTGCCGAATCGATCTGGTTTTGCAGTCGATGTTGATGGTTGTCCCAGATTAACCCATGATTTTTTCCGTTTAGGATTCTTAAAATAAATCCATTTTTCATCGCCAGTAACAATCCGATGCAAAACCGATTTTCTTTCGTGTCTTCGAAGCAAAATTTCACAAGTGTTTCTTCGGTTTTGAATTTGTCTTTCATTCAATTCATGTGGCACCTATTTTCCACACTTTTGGATCTTTCCTATAGCTTTTAAACGGTCAGAAATTGTTTGTTGTGCATTATTTAACATTGCTGCCATTTGCTTTTGACTCAGAGTGTCATCTCCATCCAATATCGTTTGCAATCGATTCGACTTTGCAGCACTTTTCTTCAAATGAAAACAAAAAATTAATGCATTCCGCAAATCATCACTTTTTGGTACAAAACTCGACATTTTTAACACGACGAAAAAATATGATGTTGTCTGTTCAATGACTTGATGTTTACTAAATATTTCTCACAGATGTCATAGCAAACAAACAAAAAAAATAAGGGTTCGTTTAGAACAAATGTTCTCTATCGAGACATTTGTATCTTGACGCTCACTTCATACAGGTACACCTGGTATTCATCAATTTCTATCCTATAAAAAGTCCAACTCAGATATAAAACAGTTTTGCCAGTGTTATTTGAAATCCTCGAAGCAGTTCTGATGTGGGTGTGTGTTTTTGTATGTCCTTGAGCTCTCTCAGCGATTCGGTTTTTAATGCTTCAGACGCTATCCTTTCATGGGTCTCTTTAATCTTGAAGCAGGAAAAAGTCGTTAAATACAGTGGGTGACATGATTGCGGTGTTGTTGTTGAACAGAAAACTATGAACACGCGACTTTTTTTCTTCAAAGTTCAGCAACTCCGCTTTATGCCCGAAATTTCATAAAAAAAAATTGCATATCATGTGCCAACCGGTATGCCGACGTCTTCAGCAACTTTTCTAATAGTGATTTGACGACTTTCCACAACAATTTTCTTCACTTTCTCAACATTTTCATTGGTTGTTGATGTATTGGGATGTTCAAACAACCGCCATTAACATTTTCTCGACCTTTTTTTGAGAGCTTGTACAACTTTTAAACATTTTTTGACTGTCAACATGTCAAGTGATTTTTAGCAGTTAATTCCATTTTTCACACAAAATTTAATGCAAGCACTTTGATCCGTTTTTTCGGCTAAAGGAAATCACCGAACATGAACATCCACTCACAAACAAAATAAATATGCTATATGGTCGAAATTGTCAAAATATCATAGAGACGAGTTTACCAACATAACAAAAACAAAATCGATTAAAACCAGTCTTATTCTTTAAACAGACCTCGTATAATGCTTAGATAGCCAGAAGAATCAAAATCGTATTATGTGCTTTGTATGTCATTATTTTATACAAAAAAAAAACAAATATCGCCTACAAAACGTCTTCTCAATAACCCGCAGCAAGTAGCACATGCCCTCATAGTTTTTTTTTTATATTTTTTCGCTCAAAAGCCCTGAACTCCTATTTTCCAAACAATGTGTTATCCACTAAATTCGGCTTGAAATATTTACCTGAACCGGTTAATATCAAGCTACATTCGATTATTGAGCGACTCACTAGACCAACATAACACGACGGAGTTTAAGAAAGACTTCAACAATGATTAGAAAATTTTTTTAATTTCCCAAAGACTTTGTCTACAGTGCCAGTACATATCTGTCTTAGAATTCATTCAGTAATTTATCCAAAGCGAAACGGGAAATGGGAAATTCTGTCTTTGATATTTTTTTTTTTTTTTCATTTTTGATTAGAGGAATTATATGGGAATGCACAGAGTTTCCTTTCCTTAACACTTTACTTTTCAAGGATTATCAAGAAATCATGTGACCGTTGCATAGGGCCTTAATATTCCATCATTCGGGTGAAGCGTTCTATTTCCGCTTCTATTGTACGAGGTCCGATCAAAAACTAAGGTAAAGGTCAAATTTTGGAGGTTATGTACTATCCATCATGTACTTTTTTTTATTTATCTTTGTCGGTACACTCTTTCCGGACATATATTTACAGCTTAAGCTGCGAATGTAGAGTTGAGCCTGCCTTTATCATCAGAACTATATTAATTATGTTCTGTTCGGATTGTGGGACAATAGGTTACATTTTTGATATTTACCAGCACACAAGTTTTCCTTATTTAAACATTTTTTTTTTAAATGTCATAAAACAGCAGAGGACGAAAATAATAATTGTTGGCGCTACAGTCCAAAGGGGAGCAGGGCCTAACTTGCTCATCAACTGCTCGTGTTGTGCACGCTATTGTTCTCTCATGAATAGAAGGGACCTACAGTTTTTTGCCGACTCCGGACGGCGAAATTTGAGAAGCTTTCTTAGACAGTTATTACTCTTCAGGTGTTGTCAGCAGCTCGAAAGAGGTGGTGCCATGAAAAATTCAAAAAATTGGTGTTTAGCTGGGAACCGAACCTTCACCCTTAGGCTTGTGGGCGTCGCATTCTACCCACTACGCCACGGCGGCCAATAGCAGAGGAACCATCACATAAAAATCTTTTTCCAGCCAACCAACTTTCTTAGTTCATGTACCGAGAGACCTGTCCTGTTTCGAAAAATTCAAATCCAGTATGGGTTAGTAAAAAACTGCCTCGTCTTAAAAATTAGAGAAACAACGCTTTTAAGAAAATTAAACTTAATTCTTCCAGCGCTGAAAGTCAATTTCGGCTTATAAAACTTGAATTAATATTTTGCTTTGATCCAATATAATATAAGGCAAAATGGCAAACACTGACAATTCAAATGTAATACAAAATTGTATGAAATACCTTCGTCCAATGATTTGTTCACAATTAGCAATATGTTTGCTAATTGTTTCGAGTCAGTTTATTGTTCCAATTCACCCGAAAAAACTTTACTCAGGACTGCAGAATTATTTGAAGTTTTTTGTATTAGTGTATAAATCGTTGCTTTATTTGGCGGCACAAACAAATATTGAAGAAAAACAACAAATTTTACGAAAAATGCGCTCATCAATATCGTTCTGCTTTTAATAATTGTATGGCGCGACAGTCCACAGGGCACAAGGGCCTAGCTTGCTCATCAACTGCTCGTGTTGTGCGCGAGTCATTAGATTGATTAAAACACCATTTGTGATATATTCTTATTTATTTATATAAAACACGTCGTCCTTGTTCAAACCCTGAGTTTTGACTGACTTCTTGTGTGCTTGTTTTTGTCGTCCAAAATCCCAAGCTCGACTTTTGGCGGGATCACAAATCCCAAGCTTGGCTTCGAACACATCTTCCGATAAAGCCGCAATAAAGCCGTCTTCCTTGTTCAAGCCATGAGTTTTGACTGACTTCTTGTGTGCTTGTTTTTGTCGCTCTCCAAAATCCCAAGCTCGACTTTTGGCGGGATCACAAATCCCAAGCTTGGCTTCGAACACATCTTCCGATAAAGCCGCAATGAAGCCGTCTTCCTTGTTCAAGCCATGAGTTTTGACTGACTTCTTGTCTGCTTATTTTTGTCGCTCTCCAAAATCCCAAGCTCGATTTTTGGCGGCATCACAAATCCCAAGCTTGGCTTCGAACACATCTTCCGATAAAGCCGCAATGAAGCCGTCTTCCTTGTTCAAAACATGAGTTTTGACTGACATCTTGTCTGCTTGTTCTTGTCGTTCTCCAAAATCCCAAGCTCAACATTTGGCGGCATCACACATCAGCTATGATGTACATTGTGTATTTTAAGTGCTTGAACCCCGACTTAGCTGTGGTGCGGAAAGAGGTTGTTGTCCAGGGTGTCATGTACAGTGTGTACATGTAACTCGCGCTACTGTTCTCTCATGAGTAGAATGGACCTACAGTCTTTTGCCGACACCGAACGGCGAAGTTTGAGAGGCTTTCTTTGATAGTTATTACTCTTTGAGTGTTGTCAGCAGCTCGAAAGAGGTGGTTTCGTGAAAAATTCGAAAAATTGGTCTTGAGCTGGGAATCGAACCTACACCCTTCGGCGTGTGAACGCACTCTACCCACTACGCCACGACGGCCAAACTTAAATGGAATATTGAAATGCCTTCTTACAGAACAAGATGTCTTTTATTCAAAAAAAGTCCACTGCAAGTACGTCGAGGATCCTTTTCACTGTTCGTAACAATATGAGAATTGCTTGTCCTGTCCTCTTAAGTTTAATTAAATTTTCTGTTCAGCCTATGAACACTAGGCACCGCACACTCTGCCGCATCGGAACTACACGTAGAAATTTTGCGCAAACGAAGGTTTGTCTCGCTGTATGCTCAAAGCAATCTGGATCTGGATTTTTTCAATGATATAATTAGAGATATCTTTAAAAGAAGAATTTGTTCATATCTTACTAGACTCGATAGCGAGCACATTTTGTACTTTAAAATGTTTTGTAGCTTGTAAGACTTATTAAGAGGTAAATAAAATAAAATCTGAGGACACAGATTACACCAAAGACCAATAAGGAGACAGTCGACTCCCTCGTCTCCCGCCCTTGTATTAATTTTAACAGAGTTTTTTATAACATTTCCCCTCTCTTAATAGCTAATTCAAAGGCAGGTTTTTTTCGTTCTTTTCTCTTGAGAATACGTGTGAGCTGCTTATGCAGTGGTACTCCTCACCGTTCAAACTGTTAAAAGGAGAAGTTATGTAAATCATACAATTTGCAATAGTTCTTACGAACGCATTGAATCGTGGGCAAAAATTGACGAATTAGTTGCTATATTGCCTATTTTGGAAGGGAAACGTAAATATGTGTGAGTAAAATGACATAATGTTTGATTCCACGTAATTAATTTTCACAAATTATGATATGTCCACCAGAACTCGTAAGTAACAGGTGAACGTTTGATTTTCGAGGAGGAAATCAGTGGCAGCCGTGGCAGAGTGAGACGCTCACACGCCGAAGAGTCTACGCTCGATTCCGGGCTGAACACCTCGAATTTGTCACGGCACCACCTCTTTCAAGCTGCTGACAACACTCAAAAAGTATTAATTGTCTAAGAAAGCTTCTCAAATTTCGCCGTTCGGAGTCGGCAAAAAACTTTAGGTCCCTACTACTCGTGAGAGAACAGTAGCGCGGACAACACGAGTAGTTGATGAGCAAGCTAGGCCCTGGTCCCTCTGTGGACTGTAGCGCCAACAATTATTATTATTATTGGAGAGGAAATCAGCTGTTTAATGGGCTGTGCAGTCAACAATCCCCTTCCTCTTTGGTTTCTGGTTTGCACTTCCGATATCAATGTGTTTGCACGATTTTTCACATTTCAATACTTAATCGCAGATGTTCCCTTTCATCAAGCTTCAAAAGAAGCACTTTTGCTTGATTGCCTGAACTGAATCAAGCGCATTCTCTCACACACCGGCGGTATCAGATGTGCCATTCTCGATCCGCAAATCATGTCAGCCAATCTCTTGAACAAATCTTGCCAAAGCAGACTCACTATGGTATACATTAAACTGTTTTCTGTACAGCGGCTCCTTTGTTGCAATAAATTAAAATTTCATCGTTTTTATGAAAAGTTTAAGTTAATGTTCAAACTACATCCCGTATATGACGCTCTCCAGGGGATCTCTCTATAAGCTAGCGAACTAAGCAATGCTAATTTTTCTTATGTCGAATTTTTGAATATTAATTTCGGCGGTCTTTCCTTTTAGCAGGCAAATTCCTCGGTGCCAAGGTATAAAACATGTTTTGAGGGTTTTTCACGTCACATTTGTCACACATGTCTGCTCAGAACCACAGATTTTAATTCATCTTTTTATTATCACAGCCAAATGAATGGATTCCACGATACTTCAACGCTTAAGCCAAGCTGCTGCAAAGTGACTGTTATTTGCTAAGAAAAAAACAAGAAATCCAAAATTCGAATATTAACTTCGCAGTACTTCATTGGTCACCCCAAGGTTGCTCGTTGTCGTATTTACAGTGTGCAGAGGCAACTCGAACTCGCTGAATCACAAATCAAACGACCTCCACCAATTCTTGTTAAGCATTTATCGACCGAAGAAGTGCGAAAATATTTTCGGGACACATAGCCCGACTGATTCAACGATGTATGTATTTATGAAAACTGAACAGAAGGCGACATAACTGGCTGACAGACAGCCGCTGTCATCTTGACATTGCTGCCGAATACTTTAATTGAATTGTAAATTCAGAGATTTGTGAAGTGCTGTCAGGCCATCATACAAGGTTTTCGGTATACCGTCAACGAGATTTCTTCTTAATCAGTGTTAATGAATTTAGGCTCCAAGTCAAAATTAATTTGTTTGCGATTGACGTGCAGACCGATGATGATAGATGGCAACTGCAGTAGAATGTTGTGAAAGCAATTTGACACAATTTGTGGCGGTGGAAAGAAAGTCTGCCGAAGAGGCTTATTTTTCGCATGCGCGTCCACTTTGTATTCAGATGACTTCTCGTGTGTCTGTTGAATCTCATTTACCCAGATGTCCTCCGTCGGCTGGTTAAACAGTCAATTTAGCCTTCAGAACTACTGCATCACGCACCAAATTCAATCCGGTTGTTGGACGTGTGCTTTAAATTCATTGCCCAGACTAAACGGGTTTTTAGGTTAACTCTGTCTGGCCGTGATCTCAAATCTGTCAGAGAAACAATGTTTACACTGCAATTATCCTGGTTTATTTCTGTTGTGCATAAATATCTGTTGTTCGTTATAATTTCCTGTCAGAACTCGGGAGTTGCATAAATTTTGAAAATTACAGCCTCTAGTTCATCTCTTTGGAATTCTCTTTGAGTTGCGTTCTCAAGGACTCGTGTGCCATGAATGAACCTACGTCATTGCTGCTTGGGAGATCACTGAATGTAAATTGTCAGGCGAGGATTCAAGATATGCCGATGTGTTATTCCGAACTGGTCGCGCTCATTACTATTCCCTGCTGAAAGCTGTTGTATGATCGATGGGCATGTTGTCATGGCTGATAGATGATTCAATTCAATTCAAGAAAGACCCAGGACTTATTTTTTGCCTAGGCACTGCGCTTGTTTGGTGTCCATCACTAGGCTGTCATTTCCATTGATTTGTATATCAATTGATGTTGTATTTATCTTTTTTTTTCGTTGACTGCCTGATGATTGAAGTTTATAGAAAACGAGGAAGATACAGGACGCATTCGAGTGGTTTTAAAGTTGGCAACAAGTTGTTGTCGTTCGTGCCATCGATGTAAGTTCTGTGACTAGACCAGTTGTGCTCCACTGTGTTTCGAACAGATCAAACATTCTACAGTAGAATGCAGTGGATCCGGTCGTTTTCGTAACACCCCGTGATGCTGTTTCCAATAAAACTAAGAACAAACAAAGCTGCGAAAGTAAATTTAAATGTCTATCGCCATTAGAAGTGCAAGTGGTCTTTATGGTGTAAATCCACGCACTGTAAATTTAAACAACGTACGCCATTCTATGTTATTGTTGTTAAGTTAAATACGGATCTCCTGTGCAAACAGTTTCCAATACTTACTAGAATCAGAAATTCTAAGCAAAATGGCCACCGAAACAGTCATTGCTAATGTAGTAACATTCATTAGTTGGCAAACTTCATCTTTCTACAGTCCGAAGTGAATAATTCTGCTCAATCGCAGGCAGTTTCTGCGAGTAATTTCATCACGAAGTGGTGCAGTAATCTCACTCATTTGTCACATGAACTTTCACTTTTTCTGTAAACAGCGCAGGAAGGGTGCTGTTAACCTATTGCGTGACAGTGGCTCTCTTAAATGAAAGAAATGAGAAACACACCTTCGAGATCATAATTGAATACCACATGCAATAATAAACGCCGTTACGAAACCCTTTTCACCGCATTCAACATTTCAAAGAACATTCTTCTTCAGTGGCATTGATACTGTGCGTCACAGTCCATGGGGACAAACTTTGACGTATGGTCTGAGCAGAAATTCGATGAGCAAGCCTGCACGTTGTGCGAATTTTAACAGTACACTCACTCCACACCTCGATCAGTGCCGGTCGAATTCATATCACGTGTATGTTGATCGACGTGATAAGAGTTTGGAGAGAGTTTGGCGGAAATGCCGTCAACTGAGAATTTTTTTTTACTAATTTGCGGGTGATTTTCTTCAAATGCAAATCAGTTTGGGAATTGTCTGCTACAAATCTTATTCTCGCTCCGATCAATTTCCAAATTCAACGACCTGGTTTGCCGGACAAGAGCACCTCTCAACCGCACATGATTTATTGCGTTCCACAATCCGCTCACGAAACCACTTGGAATTAGTTCGAGACAAGCTTACGTTACAGACAAGTCTCCCCACAGGCCCGCGATGCGCCAGCGTAATTAGATACAAGTAAAAAAGCTACCAACATTGTGCAACGCCGCAAAAGTGCATCTACTGAGTTACACAAATGGGACGATCAGAAGCGCTTGTGGCTCCCCTCTCGTTCCACTGTCATTTTAACATGTAATTTTAACGCTCATTAACATCCATCGTCGTGAACACACCCACTGACAACCGTCAATGCACCTCCGGCCGCCCGCAACGATTGACAAATGGCTCGTGTTCCACTGGAAGCCAACAACAAGAGACTAGGCCAGTCGTTCATAGACCTCCGCGGAATACGCACGTATATCGACTTCGCTGCATATACCCTTGTGTACTAAGTGCAAATAAAACTGATCAAATTGTGCGTAATCGTTAGCTCTGGTAGTAGAGCACCAGTGTGGTGATCAGGAAATCCTGGGTTCAAATCCAGTTGTGGAAAAACAGAAATTTTTTTTTTATTTCTAATTAAATAAAGTAAAGACACATAGTGTGAGAAAGAGTGAGGGACATGGAAAGTGACGAGCAACCCGAGCTCAGTAAATCGGGTGATTTCAAAACACCGGTGGCTGGGACGTCAGGCCACCAAACAAGTGACGGTAGCATCCGCGTGGCCAGCCCCACTAGCCGGATTACCGATACAAAGAAGAGGAGAAAGAGACTGCAACCGCAGCCCACTCTCCCAAAGCGTCGGACGACAATATTAATGACGTCAGATGAAGAAGTGGTCGCATCGAGCAGGGGCGGATCGGTGGCGGCCAAAAAAACACCGCCAAAAACAAAAACAACGACAACGACAACAAAATCAGCTGGAATCGACATTGATGCCCTCGAATGCGAGTCAGAGGGCAATGAATGCCGATTCTCTTATAAGGGGAGCGACAACTCCTTCCAGGTTCTGGCCACATCCGATGCTGACGATGAGGCAGAACAAATAAGGGAGGAGGAGCAAAAACTGAAGAAGCTTGACGAGGAAAGAGCAAAGCTCGACGCCCATATTAAGTTCCTCTGTGACAAATCAACTGCAAGGAAAGCTGCAGAAAAAATGACTAAGCAGAAAGAACAGCAGAAGGAGGTCCTAGAGCTTCAACAAAAGAGGCAGCAACTGAGGCAGAAACAGCTACCTCAAAAAGGACATCAGCAGCCCGACCCTAAGCCTTCAACGTCAAAGGCAGCACAATTGTTACAAAAAGCCGAACATGGACTAAGACAACAACACCAACATAAACAACAGCAGCAGCAAAAGCTAACGCGATCTGCCACCTCGAAAGCTGCCCAAGAGCAGCAAAAGGTGCCAAAGAAGCAGCAACAAAAACAGCAGCAGCAACCGCAGAAACAGCAGAAGCAGCAGAAACAGCAAGAGCCTCAACGACAACAACAAAAACACCCGGAGCAACAGCAACAGCAGAAGAAGGTTCGCTGCCCACCAATAAATGTCTTCGGCATGGGGACCGACGAGCTGGAGACCCTATGTGAGTTGGCCCTAGAAAATAAGACATTTTATATTAAATACAAATCGCCCCAAGTGCACACCGTTCATTGCTTAACAATAAACGGGTTTAATTTCTTAAAAGAGAAGTTAGCGGCATCGAACGCTGACTTCTACACGTATACCCCCAGAGGAGAGAAGCCACAAACCTTGCTCCTCAAAGGTATAAATCCCTCTACCGACCCGAAGGTCCTCCTCAACAAGCTGCGCTTAGTTGAGGGCGACGAGGTCCAATTCGTAGGGGTTAAGCCTTTTAACACTGCGGCAGCGAGAGCGAAGAAGAAGGCACTTCCTTTCTTCTTAGTTCAGGTATCCCACGGCACCAAAATTGACAGCCTACGAAAAATCCGTTTCGTAGGGGGTCTTAGTGTAAGGTGGGAAAAATTAAACAAATCTGACCACGTACTTCAATGTGCGAAGTGCAGAAGGCTGGGGCACGTCGCGGAGAACTGCAATATGGAGTTCCGCTGCGCACGATGCACATTCAGCCACAATAAAGGAGAATGTCCTCTAGGCACGGATGAAGTCACGGATAAGACGCTTCTCAAATGTGTACTCTGCGGAGGAAATGGACACCCCGCAACCTATTTGGGGTGTCCACGAATCAAAGAACTCCGGCAGAGAGTAAAAGAGATAAGGAACAATAGAAAAGCAGAAGCCAGGCCAGTAGCTCGTGCTGTAGCCAGTACTGTTACGCCGGCCATCTCCTACGCCCAAATGGTGTCAGGCAGAGAACCGGCACAACGGACAGTGCCAAAGATTGCCCCGGCTCTAATGGCTAGGCAATCCCAGGCAGAACCCTCAATAAGGGATGTAATGTCTTCCATCCAGTCGATGCAAGCGCAGATGATTGCCTTGCAGAAACAGATGGTCGAACTACAGACCAGTTTCCTTACGCAGACGGCTAGAGTAGATTTCCTCTTCTCTCAGCTGCCTGCAAACAAGCGCGCTCAGATATAATGGGCTCATGCGAGGTAAGAACCCTTAAGATCCTAGCAGTGAATGTTAATTCGCTGATTAGGATCGAACGAAAACTAACGCTCGCTAATTTATTGCAAACCCATAACCCTGATGTGCTGATGGCTAGCGAAACTAAGCTTAACCAGACGCGCAACCTTAGGTACAAAAACTACCATATTATAAGAAGGGACCGACCCCAATCCACTCGAGGTGGCGGAGTCGCCCTCTTAATTAAGAAGAAAATTAGTCATAAGGTCATATATAGCAATGAAGTTAGAAGATCTTGTGTGCTAGAAGCGGCCATCGCACGCATCTCCCTCCAAGGTGGAAAGAAGTTGTTTGTGATCGCTGCTTACGCATCAGACGCTCAAAATCCTAACTTTCTTTCAGAGCTTGAGGCTCTCTTCACCAGCCTCTGCTTGAACTCGGAAGAAAACTTCTATATATTAGCCGGGGATTTGAACGCCAAACACGGTGAATGGGGTAATACTGTTCCAAACGAGAGAGGAAACGCTCTCTTAGAGTGGATGGAACAAAACAATATTGAATTCAGGCTGGATTTGCTGGCAACCGATAGACCATCATTTCCTAGAAGCGGGTCTTATCTGGATGTGATGCTAATCGACAGACGACTAATAATACTAAACGTGGAGCGACATACGAGGAACTGTTTAACTACGGTCGAGTATGACAGTGATCACTGTGGTCTCACCGCGGTAATACAGCTCCCGAATAAGCTGGAGGAACTGGAGGAATATGTCCAAACGCATCCTTATAATTACAATAAGGCGCGATGGCCACGTTTCTCTAGAACCTTAGCCAGAGAAATAAGTTCGAGTGTGATCAATCCTCCGACGAACAGAAACCTAACGAACGAAGAGGTTGATGGGTACCTCAGACAAATGGATGAAGCCATTAAACGAACAATGGACAAAACAATACCGAAGGTAGCACGAACCGATTATGGCGACATTTATCAGAATGCTACTATCGATGCACTTCACGTGCAAAAAAGTAGACTCCTGTCAAGACTTAAACTCTTGTACAGACGGTTTACGGACCCACAGAGTGCAGAAATTCGCTCTCTTAAGTCTCAGATAAAAGTACTCCAACATTTAATCAAACATAATTACAGACGAGCTGTAAGCTTGCATTGGAGCAATAAGATTCGGGCTGTAAGATCCAACAACCCGAGCATGTTCCCGCAAATAAATAAAATCTTCCGGAGGAAAGACCATAATGACATTCAGAGCGTTCGACTTGACAAAACAACAGACAACGCGAACCTACTTACTTCAGTTGGCATCGATCCTGATAGGGTTGTGCTTGACAACGACTATTTTGTAGTTGAGGATCCCCAGGAGAAGGTGAAAGCAATTGGTGCTGTCTTCCAGAAAGTGTATACGGTCAATGAGACTCGAAATCCGAATCACGATCTGGAGAACAGAGCCTTGCTTAACCATGTCTCTCTTCTGAATGAAATAAGTCAATGGCGATCCGAGAACCCTGGTTTCACTAGGTTCAGTGACGATCTTCTGGCAAACAATGTCGTCGCCGATGATGGAAACAACTCCATCCTTATTTCTAAAGACGAACTCCAAAGTATCCTCAACTCACTGAAGAAGAAGAAGTCAGTGGGAATAGATGGGATACCAAATATTGTTCTGCGCCATCTACCCTCTGAGGCGGTGGACGTATACACAACTCTGTTCAACAATGCGCTGAATAATGCATATTACCCTGCGCATTGGAAAACAGCTGTGGTACAGCCAATTCCAAAACGGGGCAAAGATACCTCCATCCCGACGAATCTCCGTTCTATAAGTCTTCTTCCGTGCATAAGCAAGGTATTCGAGAAGATAGTCATTAGAGCTCTGAAAGAATGGGTTGAGGAAAAACAATTAATACCGGAAAACCAATTTGGCTTCAGGGCGGGGCACGACACTATTCATGCTGCGTCTAAACTGGTTTCCGACATTCAATGGAATAGAAACAAAACACAATGCACAGGAGCTTGCCTGATTGACATGGAAAAAGCTTTTGACACCGTATGGCTAGAAGGTCTTTTCCTCAAGTTAGTCAGGCTCGGCATTCATAAAACATTGCTATATACGATCTATGATATGGTTACAGGTAGAAAATTCGTTGTGAAAAATGGCAACGAAATTTCAACAACTGTTTTCTACATAAAAAATGGGTTGCAACAAGGGGCGGTGGGTTCGCCGATCTTGTTCACTATATTCACTAGCGATCTTATAGGTTCTATGCCTAACATAATAGCGTTTGCCGATGATTTAATCGCGTACAGATCAAGTCCGAAGGTAGAAGAAATAAACGGTTTGTTGCAGAGTGACTTCGATGCGATTCAACGATTTTGCGACGACTGGAAGTTGAAAATCAACTACCAGAAGTGTGAAACTATCCTTTTCAGAACTCCGTTGTCCAGAGCCTCAAGGGACACGAAAATGAACTGGCGCAAGTTCGGCATAGTTGACCCACTGGGACAGCCATTGGCCGTGAAAAGTGTAGTAAGATATCTAGGCATCTGGTTGGACCAGTATCTATATGGTGGTATCCATGTAGAAACAGCTCTGACCAGGGCTAAGAATGCTTTCGCTATGGCAAGAGGGCTGTTCTACAGCAGTCAACTCGACACCAGAGTGAAGGTAATCTGCTACATGGCCCTTATCCGGCCAATCATGGTATATGGTTGTCCTGTGTGGTTCAACGTGAGTCCTTCCCAAATGGAAAAGATGAGGGTGTTCGAGAGGCGGTGCCTACGGGCGTGTCTTCGATTATATCGAACGCCAGAATCCCAGTACAAGAAGTTCTATCCCAACGAGGTTCTGTACAACGAGGCAAACCTTATAAGGATAGATAATTTTATTATTAAGTTGATTCGGAGTCACACTGCACGAGGTATGACTTCAACTAACAGCTTGATCTTTGGGGCTTACTATCCTAATTACATGTACCATGAACGGGTGCGTCTTAACGGCTTCATTCCACCTGAAGCTTTCCTCTACTTGGACACTTTAGGCCTGATACAAGATATGGAAGGCTGCCCTATCATCTTCCATGTCGTACGCCGAACAGTAGAAAGGCGACTTCAATACGAGCCGGACGTCGCTCGCAGCCACGAGGAGCTCTTACGGTTCAGTAGAGCGATTTCTGCCCGCGACAGAGCAGTGACTGCAAAGAAACGGCTTTTTTACTGGTGGTTACACCAGAATCAGCTTTCGATGCCGCTAACTTCTTAAAACAAAGGTCAGGATAGTTGATTCACTAGGGTCAACTCACATAGGTTAAGGTATTTTTAAGACTTTAAAAAAAATAAATAAAAAAAAAATAAAAAATAAAAAAAAAACTAACAAAAAAAATTAAAAAAAAAAAAAAATACAAAAAAAGCAATAAAAAACAAAAACCAAAAAAAGGTCCACCACGGCGTATCAGATATATATGTTAAGCATATAAATAACACATATGCCCTGGTGGACGCGTCCGTATAGTTTTACGGGCATAGCTAAGCTTAATAGAGTTAAGTAGAGCTAAGTTTTAGGCTTTTTTAGTTTTATATAACTAAAAGTTTAGGTTTAATTAGATTCCATAGTTACGTAAGTTAGGTTAAGAACAAGAAGAAATTAGAGATCCAAGTTTTTATAATTTTCTTGGAGGAATAACAATATATATAGATAGATCAAAGCACTGAATTAAAATACATATATAAGAACCCGAAAGGCATAAAGAAAAAAACATAGATTAGCTTAGAGTACTCGGGAAGAGTCAGTAAGTTAGAATTAAGATCAGTTGATTATATTAGTAAGCTAGATTTAAGTATTTTTGTCTAGAAACTAAGAAAATGGATTAATAAGAATAAAAATGCATTAAAAAAAAAAAAAACAAGAGACTAGGCGAAAGACTGAAGGGTTTGAGTAATTGTTTAATTGCCATCGAAATGCGATACGATTGACAATGTTATCGATACGACATATCACGCAGTGGTACTTGAGCACTGTTGCTGCATTCGTGCAGCGAAATCCACTCCGACAGTCCGGTGTTAGGTTTCGTTTAGGAAAGTCGCAGCTATGGGTGTTGCGATATGTTGTCGATTTTCGAAATCATCAGTTCCACACAAGGTCAACGCTTGTGTGTGAGACGCATGAATCGTGATCGAATCGAAAACGTCAAGAGTTTCGATTCAATTTGAAGTTATTCATTCGATTCGCCTCCCGTGGATCGCATGCATGCCGCGCCGACAACAGCGATGACGATGCGACACCGCTGTGGCGTACACCGAGCCCGCTGGAGGGAGAGAGTGCGGTGTTTGTTTGGAAAATGTGTAGAGGCCATAAGCACCGGCGAAGATTTGCATAATCGATGATTGACCGCATTTTCGGTGGAAGAAAAAAAAACACGCTTGTATTGTTCATGTTGATTGAAAAAGCAAATTTCGTTGCAAGATTTGGTTAACAGACAGGTGTCAGTGGCAGTGCAAGATGTGATACCTCTTTTGTTGACATCTTCTAGTTTTTGAAAGGCTGGAAAAAAAAAAATTCCATGAATTCATGGAAGGCGACGAATTTGTGTTGCACTGACAGTTGTGCTTAATTGGAAACTAATAAACTCTCACATTTTAACAATTGATTATATTTTGAGATTTTTCATTTATTTATCTTTTATACATGTGGTAAGCTTCAGCAATCGAATTGGATTCCATTTTTCAAAGAATTCAAAACATTTCTGAACAACATGTTCTTTAAAATGTAGTCTCAAAACCAATTGTACATTTAAAATGTTACTGAACCCCGTAATCGTTTACCTCCGTCTGTAGCGTAGAAGAGAAATGTCAAAAGGCCTAACAATTTCACATTCCACACAGTTCTGTTCGTTTTCTTTTGTTCCCACAAGAAAACTTCATCTCCTCATTTTTGTTTGAAAGATTGCAAAGAGTCCCTGCCTGATTGCCTTGATGCAAATAAAATATCAAACCTGCAAGAATTCTCGCGATAAGTAACTTCTTTCATCACTTCATTGGATATTGGTAAATCTCCAGCTCGCACATTCACGCCATCGCTTGACATTTGACATTGCATTGCGAAGCAACCAGCTGCGCAAAGCATATGCTTACATCTTTGTTATTCCAAGAACTCATTTCTTATCTCACTTCGATCTGTGGGCCAGTAAATGACGTTCAACTTGGTCTAAATGGCAAGTGGTTGAACCACAAGAAGTATTATATGCAATCTGATCAATATAGCAGGTGCCGATGGCGGGCGGTGGCGTTGCATAGTTTTGAAATTAATACTCTGAGGCCTTCTCATAACCGATTGGTGAATAACCTTTCAGCAATGGCGTCCAGTGGTCAACCAGGTAGTTGAATGGCTACGAACTCAATTGATTGTGTGTTGGAACGAGTTTCGGTGGCTTATTTCGAATCGAACTGTGCGTCGCGGTGGGAAGAGTGATTAACATAAAGTCATATCATTACAAAAGCAGCCTATTATGCATGTATTTCGGTTTATCAATGTCAACATTTTATTGGAAAAACAGTCAAAAACAACTGGATGTGGTCTTTGTAAGACGTTGTGTTTTGTTAACTGGACAGTGGAAAAACTTGGCGACTTAGGGCGAATTTTTATTGCCTGCCGTTGGGTCGGTGGGCTGTGAAATCATGCTTTTATACAATGGATCATAATAGATTATTTTGTTTCCTTGTATGGCATTGGCTTTAACTTTATATTTTGGGAGCTTGGAAAATAATGATAGATCTTGTTTTAAGTTCAACGAGATTGAGTGTCTCTACGCATAAAGTTCAAATCAAACTTAAAGTTAAGTGTTACGCAGTTACGAGTTATAAAGGGTGTCCCAACAAGAACACAAGATTTAAATTTTAAATAAAACGCAGATATTTAAAAAAAAATCGTGAATTCTTTATTATATCGTAAAGAAGACAGAAAGAGGCTATGTGTGGAATAACACATCGGCCAGAGGGCCGCCGCGGCTTTGCTGGCACATACTTTTCATATTTTTTTCATATTTTTTCATATATTTTCATATTTTTATTTTTTGTGCGAACAATTTTGTATTATGTTTTATTGCAGTCAGTTTGTTTATTTTCGTTTATACCTACTTGGATTTATGAATATTTGACTTTTTTTTTACAAATTTTTAATTTTTCACTAATTTTATTTTTTTTTTTAATTTGTCTGAACTGGTGGAACGACAAAACTGGTGGAATTTTGCTTGTTTCGTGCGAATAATTTTGTGAAGGTGTGTAGATATAGCACCGATTCATGTCTTCGTTTCCTTTCTGTCAGCCTACAATAATTGGGCTTTCAAATAATTCAAATTTGGCATTAACTTGTAATAAGAATACAAGCCAATCGCGAAATTTTTAATGTGAAAAAAGTGTAAATTGTTTTATATTAAGAGCATGGAAAAGAACAATTTCTAACGAAAAGTTGTTGATTGTTTTATTTTTCATGCTTTGGAAATGTAACGTCTTTAAAAAAAAGGATATCAATTCACTACAAATTTAACAAACAAGCTTACGGCAGTCGCAACTTTATGTCATCATGTGTTCCCCATCAAATGAGCATACTCGTACGTCAAAATTTTAAAATTCTTCCAACTGTCAGTCAATCAATCAATGTCAAATAAAAGATCATACTTTGTTTGCATTCTACCCAAAGAGTAAGCAGTAAAAATGATGTTATTGTTGACATTCCATTCATCCATCTCACAAACTGCGCCATCAAATGTCAAAAGAAATTCTTGAAATTTCTCTTTTCGTACGCAGCGCACGCAGAGACCAAAACTTTTACCTCCATGTCGAGATCGTTTGGCTTTCCAATGTTTACCAACCGCGAGGCGACTTCACTCGTCTGCTTTGACAAATTGTATTGGCACGCTTTGCTTCCGGATTTTAACAATTTAGCGATTCCTTGAAGATTTGCTGTCTGTTTGCAAAAAGAAATCACGTATTTACTCGATAATTACAAAGCAACGTTTGAATTTCTTTGAACAGCCACTCGAACGGTTGGCCACATGCAAACGGTCGTATCTAAGGCGCAGCTGAAAAATGTCAACATTGATAAGTGGAGTTCAAATGTATACTCGAAATCATGCAAAAATAACCAACCAAGGTCAGTTCTCCTCGCGCTGGAAGACACGCAAACCAGTTCAAGTTGCAGCTCAAAAATTTATTCAAATCGTCGTTTTCTCCAATGTTACTGATACATAAAGAGCTTCAAATTCGAATGGAATCTTTTCGGTTTTTACGCACTTTGTGCTCTCATCTATGGTCGTTGACTTCAGTGGTGCGAAATTGAATTGATTGATCTGCCTGAACAGAGAACTAGACAGAGTTTGAGTGACTTGAAGTGTCAGAATGAAGGGAGTATGCTTCGACAGGAATAATAATTTTTCGAAGCAGTGCTTAATTGCTTGTGATTGATGTTGTAATCACACATCTTCCACCTTCTATTTGACGTGTAAATGTTGGCGTCTTGACAGTTGACTTCTGATTTGCACCTTCATTGCAGATGCTAAGGAATTCTACGAATAGGGAACTTGTTCCTCAGTCGATTTGATTATACAATGTGCCTTTTATGATTCAGCATTTGGTGGCGATGCTGGAATGTCAGTCTTTGTGACAGTTATCAAGGAAATCGTAAACAGCGAGTTTTTCTTGATATTTGATTTTATGCGTCGTATCAAATTGGTTTTCGAATGAATCGTAACAAATTCCAATATTTTGAGACTCCCCATTAAATAATCAATCGGTGATGGTCAAAACCAGTAAGTTAACAGTCTCTGGCGGAAAACAAGAAGCGCCATGAATGCTTCGAGAAAATCGCAAATGAATATTCAGTATGACATGTGAACAACAAACAGCCTCGACATACTGTGACTTCAGTCGATTTAAAAACAAACGTTTTAGGAATCCTCCTAAAAATTATGTTATAAAGCTTCTAGAAATTATACTTTGTACATTAAATTTCTTGAACAATGTTCGTATGCATAAAGAGAGTTGCGCATGGCTTCCCCAGCAATAACTTGTGCTGTGCATGCTACTGCTCTCTCACAAGTTGAAGGTACCTACAGCTTTCTTGCTCCAGACCGGATAGGAGCGTTATACTCAAACACGGCTTATATATTGTTGCCAGATCGTAAATTTTATTTTAAAATATTTCTTGCATCGCTTTAAAAACCCTAAACATTTTGCTGAATTTTTGGCGATCTCAAATATGTGATCGTTCAAACTCAGTATTCAATTGATACACATACCGAGGATGGAAAGTCGTTCGGTTTGTCGTCGAGAACTTGACAATCTCATTGGGGCAAAGCAAATAAATTTTAAACGAATAAAGTGACAACTTAGAGTCAGCTGAACACTAAAATTAGCCTCGTATTAAACTGATCACAAAGTGACAGAAATCACCATTCTTTCTAGCCTGCCATTCGCAAGCAGTCTAGACGTTTACCACGTTCTTCTCAGCACATTTTTTCAATGTTGGTATGCATTGCGTATACGAGATAACAAGTTAGTCGTATAACGGCACAATTGTTGTCAGATGGTAGAATGTTAGTTATTGTGTGTGAATTTTAAAATATTATATTAAATAAAATAACACGCTTACTTTTGGTCATTTAGTCTATAAAATGAATTTGCCGGTGGTCCACGCCGGGAAGAACGTTTTAAAATTAAACACTTCATCTCTCTGCATTGTGTAAAACTGTTGCACACTTTTATGACTCAAAAGAGTTAAAGAGAAAATCAAAACTCCAAATATGTCCAAGATCAAATAATTCAAAAATTCCATGATGTTTAAAATGTCAAAATGGCCTAAATTGCGAGGAGACAAAATCCGCCGGTGGTCCACGCTGTGTAGAACGTGTTAAAATTAAACACTTTATCTCTGCATTGTGTAAAACTGTTGCACACTTTTTATGAATCAAAAGAGTTAAAGGGAAAACAAAAATCTAAATATGCCCAAAATCGAAAAATTCAAAACGCCCAAGATGTTTAAAATGTCAAAATGACATAAATTGCGAAGAGACAAAATCCGAGGCCTTAAACCAATGTAACGAACCTACTTAACTTCATTGGCAACTTGTTAAATTTAATTCTTAAAGCTATAAAATTAATAATTCTCAAAGACGTTGTTTGTATAGATAAGTGTCAATATCCTGCATAAACTTACGCTCCTAACAAACAATGCTGCAACTTTAAGTAACAGCCTCAGCTCTAGGCTAGTCCTTGGAAAAAAGTTTGTAATTGGAAGAAATGTTAGTCTTTCAGTTCAAGAAGACACTGGTGTGTTGTCTTCTTGTATTTGGCAGCTGCTTTCAAGAGTCTTTTAGTCCATCTTAAAGATGCATAGGATCATGAGTCATTGATCATCCAAACATTTTTGTTTGCATTGTACACAACGAGCATATATTCAAAAATTTTAAACAAACATGGGCTTGCAGATTTACCAATTACGTAAAGGTTAACTTTGTGTAACCCAGAGCCATTGGGGCAGACGAGAAACGTGATTTTTTCTTTACTTATCTTTCAGCTAGGAGCTGACGATTCTCTAAAATATACAAGAGATCTATATGGCATACGTCGGTAGAACAATCCGCACTTGTCAGCGTTATAAATTCAATGGGAAGTCAAGTCGAGCTCTCTGACTTTTTCTTAAAATTTAATTATAAAATTGATCCACAAACTGCGGTTTGTTCGATATTTTTCTCCGCACATGTTCTTAGGGGGAAATCCGAGTCTGTTTTTAAAATTTGTCACTCAGCCATTGCCCGAATTATAAGATCCTATCCTTTCCTTCATCTTCGCATGCAATGAGGATGCCTTTGTCGTGAGGACATCGCTGATAGTTGGCATATTTTTTGCTGTCTTTGCTTTAGGAACCACTTGTACAGTGCTTTCTCCATATTCAGGTATTCGCCAGCCTTTAAAGTAATCCTATTCCCGCGTCCATATTCGGTATCGGAAACAAATTTTCTTATTTCGCTCTAAATTTATGCACATTCCTTTTACAGCATAATGAACGTATAAAAACTGCATTCTTAATCTTTTCTCAACAAGGTTGTAAATTCAGCTTTTGCGTAAATCAAGAATTGAGTTAATCGAGAACGTAGTGTATACCGGTATGAAATGCGTGTTTTTTTTGAAAATAAAACACTAATTATATAATTTAATAAAGCACTAAATATATAAGTAAAAACATTTTATTCGAAGTATTGGCCATTGTTGTCTACACACTTTGACCACCTTTCTGGCAATTTGTGAATACCACGCCAATAAAATTGTTCGTCTTTTAAAACAAACCAATCAGACACCCAATTTTCGACCTCCTCGTAGGAATCAAAGTGCTGCTCAGCCAATGCGTGTCCCATCGATGAAAGCAAATGGTAGTCGGAAGGAGCCAAGTCTGGTGAATATGGCGGGTGGAGTAGCTGCTCCCAGCCAAGTGTTTTGATTGTATCCTGAACCATTTTGGCTTTGTGTGCAGGTGCATTGTCATGGAGCAAAATTCCCTTGCCGTGTCTTCTGGCCCATTCTGGTCGTTTCTCGATCAATGCATGGTTCAAATTGATCGTTTGTTGTCGGTAGCGATCAGTATTAACGGTTTCACCAAGTTTTAGGAGCTCGTGGTACAGCACACCTTTCTGTTCCCACCAAACACACAGCATTGTCTTCTTGCCGAATCGATCTGGTTTTGCAGTCGATGTTGATGGTTGTCCCAGATTACATAATTTTTTTCATTTAGGATTCTTAAAATAAATCCATTTTTCATCGCCAGTAACAATCCGATGCAAAACCGATTTTCTTTCGTGTCTTTGAAGCAAAATTTCACACGTGTTTTTTCGGTTTTCCATCTGTCTTTCATTCAATTCATGTGGCACCCATTTTCCATACTTTTGGATCTTTCCTATAGCTTTTAAACGGTCAGAAATTGTTTGTTGTGCAACATTTAACATTACTGTCATTTGCTTTTGACTCAAAGTGTCATCTCCATCCAATATCGTTTGCAATTCGACGTCTTCAAACTTTTTTGGTGGTCTTCCACGTTCTTCATTTCTCACATCGAAATCATTATTTCTAAACCGTTTAAACCATCTCTTGCATGTTGCTTCTGATAGAGCATGATCACCATATGCCTCGACAAGCATTCGATGCGACTCTGCAGCACTTTTCTTCAAATGAAAACAAAAATGAATGCTTTCCGCCAATCATCACTTTCTGGTACAAAATTCGACATTTTTGACACGATGAAAAAATATGATGTTGTCCGTTCAATGACTTGGTGAATACTAAATATTTTTCACAGATGTCAAAGCAAACAAACAAATAAAAATAAGGGATCGTCCACAACACATGTTCCCTATCGAGACATTTGTATCTTGACGCTCACTTCATACAGGTATATGCTAAATTAACTAGTAACATGATCATTCTATATTTTCTACACTCAACTCCTTCAATCTCAGATTTTAAGACACCTTAACTCACCAAGTAATTTGAATCAATTTGAGCTTAATCGTTTTTTGACAACTCCTTCAAAATGATTTTCCCATCAGCCAAATTTAATCGAATCCAAATTTGCTGACTTGCAAAAATTGACAAAATGGTAAAATCATTGTATTTCTTTACTTGCTTGGCTACACCTCTAACTTAGCTCACATGTCTTCGCACAACTTTAAAACGTCAACTTATCTCCAACGCACTAAGGCGCTTAAATCATCTCCCCACACGGGATCAGTCTACCCACTCCGAGATGATAACATCTTCCCGGATGACAATATTTCTCACGACCTGACAGAGATATCATCTGATTTGAATTTAAAATTCGGAGACAAATGCATTCATTCTTAGACTTCAACTCCATGCACGTCGTTGAGCTGAGCCTACTGATTATCCAACATATGTGGGCCTCATGACACGTGGGATGATATGATGATGAAGAGCGGTCCAATATCCGATTGCGCAAGAGGGTTTGGGGCTTGGAAATGTGCTAACAGCCGGAATAATGGCTTCTCTTTCGTATTTTCAAGACTTTTCTAAGCCGAATTTAATTAAATGACTGATGGCGTAAAGCTGCCATCATTACTTCGGCTTAGGCCACTTAATTGTGGGAGGAAGCATTCAAGAGAATCTTGTTGAGCATTTAACGACCAGATGAATTATGTTTGTGCTGAATCATCTGACCGTGGAGAAGGAACGAAAACAAATTGTTCCCTAATCATCGCCTAATGTCAAAATTTTTGCAAAGAGTTGATATAATATAATTTTTTGAGTTTATTTTTCTAGTTTTGTTAAATTTCAGATCCACACCGCAATCCGGTTTTGTTACAAAACCCTCCAAACATCAGAGATTTCCCATTCGTAACAAATTCCTTGGGATTAGTGGAAGCCCACCGCGTCGAATGTAAACCAGTTTCGATTCATATTTCATATTTAAAACAATGACTTAGTTACTTACTCTGACAACATATGTATTTCTGTCATTTTTCGACACTGATTCCCGACGTAAGTTCCTTTGCATAAGCGGCGTCGCCGTCGCTTTGTTTGATTCAAAATCAAAGACAAGACTTGCGTGTGTCATTAGGTCTAATCAGACAGACGCCATTATGATAACTGTTTGATTTGTTAATTTGGCAGATCGTTAAACGGCATCTGATGTGGTCAAGGCTGCTGTTATTTTTTATTTGTTTCTTGATCAAGCCTGCGAAGTAATTAAGACTGAGAACATTTCTATTTTGGACATTTATGTCAGTGCGAAGCAATCAGGCCTTATAAGTGGAAGTGTGACTGAATTGATCTTTAGATCGCCTCTCATCAGATCAGATGGCTATCAGCTATGAACAAATTTGCAGAATTCAATTACATGCAATAGAAAAGTGCCTACCCTTTTGATGTTGATCAAATTTAAACAACTACATGACCTAGCACACCGTTAGCGTGAGCAAGAGCAAGTTAAGAACAACTTAGATGAAACGATGGGATAATCAAGTACCATCCAGCCTCTGTTAATTGATGTCTACTTCTGTGTATTCCCCTCATTCCGTTGCCATAGACGACCAAGGTTGATCCTTCCCCTGGGAGACATTTGGAAACAAAGTTTCTATTGCCGCTTCAAGCCCCACTCTTAAATACATCTTCTTAAAGATGTAAGCAGTCTTTGAATTAAACTTGAAGACTACGCATTATGCCAAATGAACACAAGTAACTTCCTGTTGGGCAGACATTCACGTCGTCGCGTGACGCAGTGTAAGATATATATCTGAGGAAAGCGTTGTAATTGAACTAGGAAATGATAGAATCTTGAAACAAACAAAGAAACTCTAAAACCTGTTATGAATGCAAGCGCTAAGCCATTGAGCTGTGGAGGCTGTTGAGCTTATGCATGCGATCTGTAAATTTTCTTACATCAGTCGTGGGATGAGCCCAACTGGAAAACAATTTCATTCGTGTGTGAAACAAATAATCTTCAGTCGATGTAAAATTTGAATATACTAGCTTAGTTCCGTAAAAAATTATTAGAAGCATTGTGGAGACAGAAGAGCCACGAATAAGTGTGAACAGAACGAAGTCTACTCTGTAAGCTGGGGCGTAGTGGATAGGCGCATCGATGCACATGCTGCAGATACCAGGAGCCAAATATCGCAAGCGTGAATGTGAATACTTCCATTTTCCAATTTGCATTTTCACAGGCGTTTATGCACCAAATAAGTGCGGAAACATGGAATCGTGTTTTTCAAATTGCCACACACGTTCAAAGAATTGCAATTGGCTTTGGAAATGCTCATCTGTAATTCTTGTAACCTAATTGTTAATCATGTGGTCGCCGTGGCGTAGTTGGTGGAGTGTGACGCTCCCACGTCGAAGGGTAGGTTCGATTCCCAGCTAATTTTTCGAAATTTTCACGGTACCACCTCTTTCGAGCTGCTGACAACACTCAAAGAGTAATAACTGTCTAACAAAGCTTCTCAAATTTCGCCGTTCGGAGTCGGCAAAAAACTGTAGGTTCCTTCTACTCGTGAGAGAACAGTAGCGCACACAACACGAGTAGTCGATGAGCAAGCTAGTCCCTTGTTCCCCTTTGGACTGTAGCGCCAACAATTATTATTATTTATTATTATTTATGTATATGGATAACCATATAGATACTGCTCTAACCAGATGCCTACAGCACTTCTTATACTTTTCACAGTTAATGATCGTTCCAGTAGGTCAGCTATGCCGAACTTGCGCCAGTTCCATTTCATGTCCCGTAAGGCTCTGGGTAAAGCGATTCTGAAAAGTATAATTTCAGACTTCTGGTAGCTGAATTTTATCTTCCAGTCGTTGCAAAATCGTTGAATTGCGTCGAAGTCGCGTTGTATCAAAACATTTATTTCTTCTACCATCGGACCTGATCTGTACGCGATTAGATCGTCGACAAACATTATAAAGTTGGGGAGAGAACGTATAAGATAGCTGGTAAATATAGTAAACCAGATCGACCAATGCGTCGCCCCTTGTGGAATCCATTTTTATATTGGGTCTATAACTTGCAGTTTGCTAAGATATGGCGTAACTTGTATTATTCCATTGCTATTTTGCCATTGGAACATGCGTTGGAAAGCTACTGTCATTATACGTCATTTCAGCAAATGTCATTCATATGCCAAACTTTGTGCCTGTAAAAGTCTTTTTGCGGTGAGTGCTTCTGCATTACTGAACAAATCTGCTCCCGAAAGTCATCGAATTTCGATAGAAGCTTATGGTGAACATGCGCTCGTTGAGCGAAAAGTCAAAAGTGGTTTTGTGCGATTTGTGATGTAATTTTGGCTTGGAAGACGATGAACGTCCTGGGCAGCCAAAAAAGTTTGAGGATGAAGAACTATAAGATTGTTGCCAATCACAAGAAGTGCTCACAGAATCTTTAGGTGCAACTCAGCCATTTGATGTTTTTTTTTAAATAAACATTCAAATTTGAAAACAAAAAAACGCACGACAGGCAAAAAACAAAAGCGCGAATTTCGTTGCCATTTTTTACAACGAACTTCCTACTGTTGCACGTCATAGATCATATACGAGTATGGCAATGTTGAACTAACGCCAGACCTGCCTAACCCAAAGAAGAGATTTTATAACGCCTTTTCCATGTCAATCAGGCAGACCTTGTTTCTATTCCATTATGTATCGAAAACCAGACCAGACCAGACGTGACTCGCTTTGGTTTTGAACGTTGTCCGCAATGAATTTTGCCAAAATCAGTTCTCTGGAATTAGTTTTTTCGTATACCCAACTCTTGTTTCTGTTTTAACATAATTTCATTCGACAGCATTTCACCGGTGTGGGTCAGGGTTACAGAGAGCACTGCTCAGAATGTCGATAACTTAATTGTCTATTTGCGATTTTCTTAACAAAATTTATCATGATCGTGGCGTCTTTTGCGGAGAACGCGTTGGAGTACATTCTCGATTGGAATGTGAAGACAACGTTTAGCTACTACGATTAATTGTAATTGCCAAATAAAGAAAAACTCGAAGGCTTATGTCTCATAAATGACAGAAGCGTGTTTATAGGCAATAACTGTTAAATTTATGCCACAACACAAATTATGAATTATGTAATAAAGCATCATGCTACATAAAACTACCGCACATAAATCCATAACAATAACTTGTGCCGCTAAAAGTATGAAACTTTAAAATTTTTGCCACCAAAATTTTAAACATAAGTGACAAAGCATCGTTCAAAATGTAGCCAACATCCCATTGCGAAAATGATTACCCCCATCACTCAAGAACGCACTTAAGCCACAATGAATAAGTTACACAAACTAGATCACAACTCCACTTTTTAATTCACTCTCGGTGGGACTTGGTCAAATCCAAAGCTGCTGGTTGTTGCGTTGATGTTGGCGCCTTTTCTTCCGCCAAACAATACTTCACATGGTTATACACGGCTACACACAAACAACGTACGACAGAAGAAAAAAAATCCATAATTTATAAAAATCGTCTACGTTACGCTGGAGTTTCTTGTGTGAAACGACCTTGCCGTAGGCGTGTTTTGGCGATCTTCTCTTCCTCATTCGCGACCCAGACGAAATCTAACAAACGGGGGATTCTCCCCAAAATATCACTAGAATCGAATTAATTGCCAAATAAATTATATGCCCTGACGAAGACATGATTAGATGCTAGGAAAAAAAAAACAAAGAAACCTGTTCTATCGTATTAGTTACTCCGTACAGTAGCGTGAGGGATTCTGTGGGTTTTTAATGGGAAGTTTGCCGAACTCTGATGGGAAAGTGGTTAGTTTAAGCCCCTAAATTGTAGCAATTAATCATGATTACATTAAGGGTCATCTCAATATGGTTCCGGTAGTTTTGTGACAATCTTCTAGAAGATTCTCTGCCACAGCTCACATTGCATCTTACGGACACAGTTATTGTCGTCCAGAACTCACATTATCTGGAATGACAATGTGAGTTCTGGACAACAAAAACTATGTCTTATGGATATAGTTTTTGTCGTCCAAAACTCATATTGATGGAATGGATTGTAGGTGAATAAGATTTCCCTTTCCAGTCAAAATGACCGTGAACGTATCGAAGGGGTCTGTCGAGATACGCTCGACTGCGGCATTGCTTCCGAATCGAAGGTTGCCCTTGGGTGCCTTAATGCGGTTGTAAAATCGAATGTCAAACTCAATCATACACTTTCGATGACCATGGTCACGTGATCTTGAAAAATGGAAATGTCGTGGGATGTGAGATTTGAGTTTTTGAACCAGTTTAAAAAGCGTTCAGAGACGTTAGTTAGATATGTTACGGTCTTAACCTGTAAGAGACTGGTTTCGGACTCCAAAATATTGAATCAGGAAACCAATGACAAATTCCCACGGACAGACCAAAATAGTCACTGGTGACAGTGATGTTCGATGAAACATTGTGCAATGTGAAAAGCGATGATTGAACTGGATTTCATTAGAAATCATTGAAATATTAAAACGTTTACATTCACATTTACATTTCTTATATGTATTTTGGCATGAAATCTACGATTCATACAATTTCAAAATTTTGAATTACAGAGATATGTTAAAAGTACCTTACGACTATAATATAAATACACTTGTTTAAATTAATATCAAATAATTTTTCAAATTTAGGAGGAAAAGCCACTAAAAAGCCTTCATTAAAAATTTTCGTCGAAGGGTCTGAGTATAGGGTTGGTAATTGCGAATTTTTTTTAGAAAATGAAAGACAATTTTTTCATGAAAGACAACTTTTTCATGAAACGAAATAACTTTTTTCTGTAGTTTAGTTTAGTTTATTTCCTGTGGCAACAATTTTACAATGGTTGTGCATAACATTACTTATTTACAGAGATTTGGTGCTATTACCCTACTACTAAAATATTAACGAAAATTCGTAAAAAATATATCACATATGTAATTTGAAGGAAAAGCCACTTAAACCCTTCAGTTTAAACTTCAGAGGGAAAAGAGAGGTGTATTTAAGACTTGATTTCAAAAAGCTTAACAACCGTGTCACATAGTACAGAGAGTACAGAATAAATAATTGAATAAATATGACGACATACGAATAAATAGATTAATGAATAAATAAATAAATTAGTAAATAAATAAATAAATAAATGAATAGATAATTAAATAAATCAAAGTAAATATAGATAAATAAATAAATAAATCAATAAATAAATCAATAATAAATATGAGAATAAACAGAGGAACAAACAATACTATATAAATCAATGGATACTTGAATAGATAACTTGAATATATTAATAAATACATAATAATAATAATGAATAAATAAATGAAAAACTAAGTATTTCACTTTTTACGAAGCTAGATTTGAAATTAAGTTATTTTCGGATGATAAGCATATGTTATATTTTTGGCATAGTTTTTCAATTCTAGATGTTACCATTTCTACGTTAGTAATATTATGAAGTACCTCTGTAGAGAATACCAGGTATACCGGTATGAAATGAAAATAAAACACTAATTATTAATGGGAAAGTAAAAACATTTTATTCAAAGTATTGGCCATTGTTTTCTACACATTTTGACCACCTTTCTGGCAATTTGTGAATACCACGCTAATAAAATTGCTCGTCTTTTAAAGCAATCAGACCAATCAGACACCCAATTTTCGACCTCCTCGTAGGAATCAAAGTGCTGCTCAGCCAATGCGTGTCCCATCGATGAAAGCAAATGGTAATCGGAAGGAGCCAAGTCTGGTGAATACGGCGGGTGGGGTAGCTGCTCCCAGCCAAGTGTTTTGATTGTATCCTGAATCGGTTTTGCGTCGTATGCTGGTGGATTGTCATGGAGCAAAATTACCTTGCCGTGTCTTCTTGCCCATTCTAGTCGTTTCTCGATCAATGCATTGTTCAAACTGATCATTTGTTGTCGGTAGCGATCAGTATTAACGGTTTCACCAGGTTTTATGAGCTCGTGGTACAGCACACCTTTCTGTTCCCACCAAGCACACAGCATTGTTTTCTTGTCGAATCGATCTGGTTTTGCAGTCGATGTTGATGGTTGTCCCAGATTACATAATTTTTTTCATTTAGGATTCTTAAAATAAATCCATTTTTCATCGCCAGTAACAATCCGATGCAAAACCGATTTTCTTTCGTGTCTTTGAAGCAAAATTTCACTCGTGTTTTTTCGGTTTTCCATTTGTCTTTCATTCAATTCATGTGACACCCATTTTCCACACTTTTGGATCTTTCCCATAGCTTTTAAACGGTCAGAAATTGGTGTTGTGCAACATTTAACATTGCTGCCATTTGCTTTTGACTCAAAGTGTCATCTCCATCCAATATCGTTTGCAATTCGACGTCTTCAAACTTTTTTGGTGGTCTTCCACGTTCTTCATTTCTCACATCAAAATCATTATTTCTGAACCGTTTAAACCATCTCTTGCATGTTGCTTCTGATAGAGCATGATCACCATATGCCTCGACAAGCATTCGATGCGACTCTGCAGCATTTTTCTTCAAATGAAAACAAAAAATTAATGCTTTCCGCAAATCATCACTTTCTGGTACAAAATTCGACATTTTTGACACGATGAAAAAATATGATGTTGTCAATGTCAATGACTTGATGAATACTAAATATTTTTCACAGATGTCATAGCAAACAAACAAAAAATAAATAAGGGCTCGTTCACAACATATGTTCCCTATCGAGACATTTGTATGTTGACGCTCACTTTATACCGGTATAACTATAAGTGTGGTAGCCGTGGTAAATTGAAAATCATTTTCAGAACTTTGTTTTGAGCTATCTGAAGTTTGCCCAGATGACTTTCTGCACTCTTGCCAAACACTGGAGGTCCATAGAAAATGATGGCTTGGAAAATAGCTTTGAAAATTAATAACTTGTTATGAATGTCCAGGTGTGAGTTTCTGCAAATAAATGGATAGAGGACCTTCACCGTGACATTCACTTTCTTAACTATTTCTTGGACATGTCTATTGAAAGTTAAGCGTTTATCTAAGTAAATGCTTAGATACTTTACACTGGACTTCCACTCGACCTCAACGCCGTCGAGTAGTAGAGCATTTCTAAAGCTTTTCTTTTCCGCGTTAAGAAAATAGCTTGGGTCTTCGGAGCATTAAATTTAATTTTCCAGATGTTACAATATTTTTTGAACGTATTTATAACTGACTGCAAGTTAGTTTGAACACAGAAACCAGTTGAGTCAGATGAATAAATACATGTTTCTTTTTCCTGTAATGTAGTGCCCATTTTGTGCGATGACCTTTTGACATCTTACAGGCAGCATCATAATTCCACTTTCATATAACTTCTGGCAAATAACTGAACCAGGTACGATTTGATATCATCATCATTATTATAAATTCTATCATTCAGGGAGTTTAGCAAAAATCGAAATGAAAAGTAATCAGATGGTGCAGGATCAGAATAATATGGTGGATTTGGCAAAAATTACTGGACCTCGGTTTGAATGTTTTGCCAAATCCACCATATTGTTCTGATCCACAATATGGTGGATTTGGCAATACATCCAAACCAATGTTCAGTAATTTTTGCCAAGTTACCAAATATATATGTGGACTAGCATTGTCATGATGGAACACAATACCTTTTCGATTTGTCAATTCGAACCGCTCTTCGTCAACTGCATTTTTCAACATTGTTAGTTGTTCAATGTAAACATCTGAATTGATCGTTCGTTAGAGTGGCTAAAGTTCAAAGTGGACAATTCCTTTGAGAAACCACCAAACTGCTCACACAACTTTCTTTTGATAAACATCAGCTTTTGTGTTGTTTGTGCTGGTTCACCTGGCTTGCCCCACGATCTTTTCGTTTCTTCCGAAAGTTAATTTTCCATCACCAGTTATCGATCGTTGTAAAAATGGATCATTTTCATTACGTTTCTTCAACAAATCGCAGGTGCTAATGCCTTGTGTTAATGATTTTCTTTCAGTTCATGAGGAACCAATAAATCGAGTTTTCGTACACAGCAAAGTTATTTTAAGCGATTCAATGCATGTATGTGTACACATGAAGCTTCTCTACAATCTCGCGTGTTGAACTGCGACGATCCAAATCGATAATTGTTTTGATTTAGTCGCCATCACCGTCAACTAAACGACCAGAGCGTTTTTTATCTTTGAGTGAAAAATCACCAGAACGAAATTTGGCAAACCAATTTTGACACTGCAGTTCTTTTAAAGCTTCGTCTCCATAAACAGAATATACCTCTTTGTGAGCTTGCGATGCGTTTTCTTTGCTTTAAAAGACGAACAATTTTATTGGCATGGTATTCACAAATTGCCAGAAAGGTGGTCAAAATGTGTAGAAAACAATGACCAATACTTTGAATAAAATGTTTTTACTTTCCCAGTAATAATTAGGTAGTGTTTTATGTTTCACGTCTGTTGCAGCAGACGCCAAACAAATTCTACATAACCGATCAAACGAATTGTTTACTGATTGACAGATGAACTACCAACTATCATGTAACATAATAGGTGTGTTCCCGTACTCGAACAAAGAACACAAAACAGTACAAAACAGTGCAAACTAACACAAAGTCAGCTGCCGTATACCGTAAAAATGGGTTTTACGTCAAGTGAGCGCTTTCTCGAGAGACTAAAATATTTCCCCACCCTGCCCAATTTAACACAAGAAATTTTTGTGGGTTGGTTGTTGGTTTTCTGTCAAATAAATTGCTGTACTAACAGAGATAAGTGAGCATTGACCCATTACATCTGTGTATGTGTCTCAAATTTTGTCGTTGTTACTGTTGTTTATCGAAAAAGTGAATTTGACATTTCTTAACGACATACTTTACACATTTGGTTTGATGTGTTCCCGTACTTTGCATCTTTCTGACAGAGATTTACCCCCACACCTTAACAAATGATGGACTTCAGAAGTTGATACAGAACGTACTGGAACACACGTAATGTGTTTGACATTTCGATTACGTTAGCAAACCTAAAAATTCAACTGAAGCCATCTATGAGAAATTGAGAAAATAATTGAAATCCGCAATTACTTAGTTGCTGTTACTCTATAACGAACAGCAAATTAATGGATCAATGAGTTCAAAATATTTGTTAATCGAATTAAGCATTAAAAAAAAAGGTAAATACAGACTGGAAATCTCATTGAGCACTTCCGTTTTAAGAACAGCCATTTTGACTGGCTTTTTAGAAATGGGTATATTTAAACCGCTGCTTAGTTTAATATACAAAATATACAAAATCCACAATCAGCAGCTACTGCATGGTCCCTTTATACAAAGAAACCAGTGGCTTCGAAGCCAGGATGTGAACTGAAAGTCAGTCATCCGAAGAACCAAAACAAAAGTTGCACCCTGTCGGCAGACAACAAAGGTAGGAAGCATGCACTATTGTTAGGATCACAATAGCAAAAAAAAAGCATCTGCACGAATTCATTAAAAGTGCAAATGCAGAGGCAAAGAAAAACTTGTTCGTCTAGTTGAGTTATTCAGCCGCTTACGTACACTTATTCGATATTGATTCATGTCGTTAGCTACTGCGTTGAAGCAACTCCAGCACTTAAAGATGCTCCAAGTAATTGCTTCCTTACGGTCCAGTACTAATTTGCGTGTTTGTTCTGCGCGATTACTTTCAACCGTGAGTTCTACTGAAGGGCCACTTTAATGTCGACTGCATGTTCGACTCTTGTTAGTTTATGCAAATAATTCATGATTTTTATTATCTTCATGATGTTTTTGTATTCATTTTATTCATCGAACTACAGACTGGGCTGAAAGCGAGAAACAAGTCTGCATAAGGGACGTTTATTGGCCATCACCTAAATGTCATTAAATATGGTAAAACAAGGCAGTTAATGTGACTGAATATTGTATACATACAAGTTTGATCAGTTTTGATACCCGGAACTGCGTATTGGATCTGTAAAATCAGGTCAGTGTCACGAAGTTACAATCGTTTGAGGGTTACATTGTGAGCTTCGAGCTAGAATTTGGTGCTAGAATGATTTCAAGCATTTATTATGATAAGATGCCTAACCTCAAAAACAAGTCTGTACAGTGTGGAAGTAGGCTCATATGCACACATCACCGACACATTAGGGACTTCGTATACCTCCGCTCTGGAGAAGAAATGTGAACTTACTCTTTGTTACCGCTACTTCATCGGGCCCAAAAGTAAGTTGTGTGATAGAGCCATCTCCCGAAACCCAAAGCCAACTTTATGTGATACTTTGTTCATCTCCGTCCCTCTGCATTGGACAGTGACTTGGACCTTAGTCACATCGTATGAATAAGGCCTTGATTGTTTTGAGAGACAAAATTGTGTATAGGATCTTTGGGCCTGTTTACGTTGATGGCGTCTAGAGAACAGAGTCCAACCAAGGGTTATACTGCGGCATACACCTTCTTAGGCATATGATTGCTTAGTCATATGCACTGCTGGGCAAAATAATAGGTGTACGTATTTTTTTTTTTTTTTTTTTTTGATATTTAAATTACGTATGAAAATGAAAACTTTATTTTATAATGTTTAATTTTTAAAGTCATTAAGAAAAAAAGTACAGCAATCTTAATTGTAATTCTTCTTCTTCTTGTGCCGCTACAGTCCGGGGTGGACCTCGGCCTCAACCAACATGCCTCTCCAGCCGATTTGTTGCCAGTTGTGTCCGGTTGCGCACTCCAAGTTGGTTGAGGTCCTTCTCCACTTGTGTGCGCCACTTTATTCTAGGTCGTCCTCTGTTGCGTTGCCCTAATGGCACGGATTCAAAGACTTTTCGGGCCGGGGCAATGGTGTCCATACGCTCTACATGGCCTACCCATCTTAAGCGTTGTATCCGTAGACGCTTTACCAGGCGCATGTCGCTGTACAGCCCATAGAGTTCGTCATTAAATCTTCTCCTCCAGATGCCATCAACGCATTCTGAGTACATATATCCTCAAAAATGTCAAACATTACGATAGAGCTGGCAGTTGCCAGATTGCAACACTAGGGTTGCCCAACCCCGAAACATAAAAGACAACCTTCGTATCTCGTTTTGGCTTAGAAAAGTGCAAGCCAGCTGATCAGTTGAACGACCCGAAGTTTCCAAAGTCAAATGCATTTTTAATATAAATACGTTTGTCTTCTCTGGCAGCGGCGATTTTAAATAAAGACAGTTTCAATTGTAACAGTTGAATTTTATTTGAAATTTTCCTCAACTACAATTATTTATTTGAAAAAACAAGCCTGTCAATTCTATTTCCGATAACCGCTTCAAATGATTCGTTTTACAAAATGTTTTGGATGTTTTAAGACTAAAATAAACCTTCAAATGCTTATACAAGCATAACGCTCGTTTTTTTTATTTTTCCGATTGGATCTTTCAAAAGATCATTTTTAACTTATGACACAAAGGAAGTATTTTATACTTACTTACTCTGCTCTTTTTTGATTTTTTATAATAATATGATGTTCACAGAGGACTGGGGCCTAGCTTGCTCATCAACTACGCGCGCGCGGCACAGTTCTCTCACGAGTAGAAGGGAACTACAGTTTTGTTTGCCAATTCCAAACGGTGAAGTTTGAAAGGCTTTTTCTTCGACAGTTTTTACTCTTTCAATGTTGTCAGCAACTCGATAGAGGTGGTGTCGTGAATAATTCGAGGTATTCAGCCGGAACCTACCCCTTCCGCATGTGTACTCTACCCACTACGCCACGATGGCCCTCTTTGATAATATAGCAAACTTCCTTTCATTAAGTCCCCAGGGCCACTGAAGTGAACAAATGAGAAATGTAATGAAAAGGTAAAAGAGTGCTAAACCAGCGTTTCGGCTTAAAAATAACAAGAGGGCAACCGTGTTACTTGCGATGAAAATCTGGCATCAGAGAAATTCGAAAACCGGGATAACAAAGTAAGCTTGTGAAAGAATAATACGTCGTATAAAGCATGCTCTTGACCCTCGTTGATGGGAACTTCAACAAATGAAACTTTCTTTTTTGCACAAAACGAAATTAAGGAAACCGCTTTTGGAAGCATACAACTTCAAAATAGTATAAAGTAAAGACTGCTTTAGTGGTCGCCGTGGCGCAGTAGGTAGAGTGCGACGCTGACACGCCGAAGTCTCTAGGTTCGATTCCCAGCTCAACACCAATTTTTCGAATATTTCGCGGCACCACCTCTTTCGATCTGCTGACAACACTCAAAGAGGAATAACTGCCTAAGAAAGCTTCTCAAATTTCGCCGTTTGGAGTCGGCAAAAAACTGTAGGTCCCTTCTACTCGTGAGAGAACAATAGCGCGCACAGCACGAGTAGTTGATGAGCAAGCTGGGCCCTGGTCCCCCTGTGGACTGTAGCTCCAACAATTATTATTATTAAAGACTGTTTTACCATAAAATGATTTTTTCCAATTATATCCGGTTTGAAAGAGCACAAAAGTTTGCTAAGAATTGTGAAAACTGTGCAAGGATTGAGTTTAAAAGTAACAGGATGAGACATTTCACGTCTGAGGGTCGGCAGCAAACAGGCCGAGCCACTACAAACTGGCATGAGCTTGAGTCGTAACCTTGAAATTGAGAACATATCTAGGATACATACTTAAAGATTATTCCATATGAGACATTGATATGATCAGTTGACATAAATGCTTCGTACAAAATATGACTATTGGATAAATAGCAATTACTATAATGAGAAAACACTGTTGGAGAAAAGAACAGAGCTATTCAAAACAAAATATTGATGTGAGGTTCGTCCACAAGTAAAGTGGTTTCCAGAACGATATGTTTTCCGGCATATAACAACAGATTAGACAAAGTCTAATCTGGGTGCCCGATTATCCACGACTTTTCGCCAAGTGTGACTGTATGTCAGGAATAGAGCGGCGAATGTTTTCTTCCGAGTCGCCAGTCGTTAATCGACATGGGGTAGCGACTTTACATATCCTCACAGAAAATATTCAAGCGCACGAACTGGAAGTCTAACTCACGAGAAGCTATGAAACTATGCGGCGACAAAATCAATAAATCATTAGTGGAACAAGCTGTGTGACATGTTTCGCCGTATTGTTGAAACCAAAGCACTTGCATATTGCATGGTTGTTTCACTGACGCTGGCTTTAAAACGGTTACTATTCAATGCAACATGCTCCATCATCCTTAAAGAGGTATGGACCATTTATCCCCAACCTTAGTAAGTACACAAAACTGTCAGTTTTTGTAGATGCAACGTTGTCTCAAGGGAATGTACCGCCATAATAAGAAGAAGAACGTTGTCTCAACGTACACTTGAGGACAGTCATCGCTCCAAATAAGGCAATTTAGTATATTGCCCAAAAGTGAGCTTCATCACTGAACAAAACTACAATAGCTCATGAAATTTGGGATCAACGGCAATCTTTTTTTTGGTCGATGCACACAACCCATGCCTTGCTATATGACTCTGTGGCTTTTATTCTTTTAATGCTGACCCAAACAACAAATAAAACCGGCAGTTTAAATAATTCTGCCAACTTTGGGTTCTATATCTCCAAAAACACCCGATAAAATCGTTGATCGTTGAACCCAATAATACATGATGCTTCAGTATGCTATTCTCATTATATTTCCTTTTGATTCTACTCAGGGTTATAGCATAAAGGTTGTGACATGCTTTGGAAAACTGCTGTTGACTGAAAAAACAGGCGCGGTACTCATAATCAACCACAACGCCGCGATGACATGAACGATGATCGGTCGCGTGGCGGTTAGTAATGCATCGTACCCCAAGTTTGTTCAGCCGGGCGAGTTCGTTGTGCGAAGCAATTGCGAAATGTGCCTTTTAAGTTTGTTAAAGATGTATTTGGAACCTGATATTTTAGGATGTTCAAATTAAAATGATCTTGACCCAAAATCGAATTTGCTTTGGTTTGTTGTTTTTGTTTTTTTTTTTGGTTCAAATGAAATCTGTTAATTTGATTTGAGCTCGTTAATAATGATGATGAAAGCATTCGCCCCTTGATCAGTTTCACAGTTAGATTTGTGTTCGAAACAGAAATCCTAAGCACACAAAAAAGTATCTCACTCATCTGCATTTACTTTGACAATCAAAATATCTCAAGTACTCAATAATCAATTCTTGCACACCTTCTGGTGTTTGACTCACACACACTTGACAAGGGCGCTTCGCCGTCAATGTCATAGACAAACCACAGCATGTACATACAGGTCAAAAATTCAAAGAAGGGCTTCCAACATGCACACACCTCCACTTGATCAAATCTACACCTCCACGCACGACTGATGAAATAAACACAAAGGGTCTTGACCTCGCGCAGTACTACACCACCGTCAAAATCGAAATCCGAAATGCATGTTGAAAATTAAATTGCGCCATTGCGCCGATCGGAGCCCGCTCACATCGCGGCCGGTAAACCGGTCTGCCTTCGAACCGACTTAAATGGAAGCGCAAAAAAAACTGCGAGTTTATTTTCTCTCTGCGAAAACGATTTATCGTATACAAATATATTGCAATCAGCGATTCGAAGGCGAATCTAGCGTTCGTTTCGAAAATTGAATGATAAACGATTTCAGAGATGTTCGACAACAAACCACTGCGATGACAAGCGCCATCGATTGTTTTGAATTAGTTTTATGCTCTTTCACAGCGGCGAGGAGCTGTAATCATCTGTTCACGGTCAAGTGCAGGGTTTCCTCGTGGCGATCTTTACCGCCTCGATGGCGGTGTGTTCGCGAATCACTCAGGTAATTAATTTTATGCACGAGGCCGCACTCAATACTTTAATTCCACGAAACAATATTAAATGTCAGCAGGGTGTGTGTAATTTCGGAGCTTGTGTGGGCTGTCCCTTGAGCTTGTTATTCAATTCGATGGAAAGATGTCACAGAGTGATCAAAAGTGTGTCACACGCAACTCAAAACTAACCAAAGTGACTTCCGCCTGGCATCGTTTATGCGAAATCGATTCCATGCTCGAGAGTGGATTTTAATTCGAAATGACAATTTGTGTGTGTTTCTTTTTTTTACTTTTGTACGGTGGCTAGGAAGGCAGTGTGTGCCGCTGGTGTGGATGCACCTGGTGGGTTGACGAGGGTCACAGCAATTTCAAAATCAGTTAAGCATAACTTATATGAACAAATCTGTTGACTTTTATGAATTTTTTAAATGTTTTGCACACTTTATGATTCATGGAATTTGAATGATTAGATGTTCAGTAGGCGCCATGAGTGATATCGCCTGTTTGTGTAAACGTACACAAAAGTTACGTTTCTTGAAATTTTTGAAATCAACTTGTTCTGAAATTTTTATAAAGTTAATATGACCGCCGTGGGGTAGTGGGTAAAGTGTGATGCTCACACGCCGAAGGTTCGATTCCCAGCTCAACACGAAGTTTATGCATTTTTCACGGCCCCACCTCTTTTTTCTGACCACAGTCAAAAACTAAAAGCTGCTTAAACCTCTACAATCAACTGTAGGTCCCTTCGTCCTGTGAGAGAACAGTAGCGCGCACAACACGAGTAGTTGATGAGCAAGCTAGACTTTGGTCTCCCTGTGGACTGTCGCGCCATACAATTAAATTAATATGACGAGGTCTCTTTGGCAATTTCCTGATATGGAAAAAAATGAATGAAAGAATATGCATTCAGTTTTTTGACAAGAATGAAGTTAAGTTCTCAAAAACACTTGAAATGTTGACAGTGGCATACAAGTTGCACAAGTTTTTGCAAAGAAAGTCGAAAAGATGTGAATGGCGGTGCTCGCTCTGGACGCTCCAACGCATCAACAAACGATGTAAATGTTGAGAATGTGAAGAAAATCATTATGGAGAATCGTCGAATAACTATTAGAGAAGTTACTGAAGATGTCGGCATACCGGTTGGCTCATGCTTTGCAGTTTTTGCGGAATTTTTGTGCATGAAGCGTGTGGCAGCGAGTTCGGTTCCAATATTATTGAATTTTGAAGAAAACACATGTCACATAAGTATCGCTTAAATGATGTCAACGGTGATCCAGATTTGATTAAAAGGATCATAACTGGTGACGAATCATGGGTATATGATTATGACATCGAAACTAAAGTCCAAACGTCCTAATGATTGGACCCAAATGAACAAAAGACAAAATCGCCAAACACGAAAAATAAGTCCCTCTCGAAGCCTCTTACAATCAAAATAAATATGCTGTATATCTGAAACCTTGGTGTAGTGGGTAGAGTGCAACGCTCACACGCCGAAGGGTCTAGGTTCGATTCCCGGCTGAGCACCTCGAATTTTTCACGGCACCACATCGTTTGAGCTGCTGACATCACTCAAAGAGTAATAACTGTCTAAGAAAGCTTCTCAAACTTCGCCGTTCGGAGTCGGCACAAAACTTTAAGTCCCTTCTGCTTGTGAGAGAACAGTAGCGCGCACAACACGAGTAGTTAATGAGCAAGCTAGGCCCTGGTCCCCCTGTGGACTGTCGCGCCAACAACTATTATAATTATTATATCTGAAACTGTAAACATATGTTTAAGACGAGTGTGCCGAAACAACAAAATAAAAAAAATCGATATTCCAATGCACGAAACTCGCGAAATAAATTAAATTAATTTTTAAATCGATTTCTTAAATTAATCTAATTAATCGAACAGACCTCGTATACCGCAAGCGGATGAATGGGGGGATTATTAGAAATCCTATCAGTCCGATGCTTACAATACGAAATCCATACTCGTATTCCCATCAGCTTTCTATTCACTTCTACAACCTGTCGAGTGGACTGTTTTTGAATGACACGAACAAGTAAAGTCTGCACAACTTAGAATAGGAACGTGAAAAGCGTATGCAATGAATACGATTATACCCATGTTCGAAAAAGTGTCTTTGTATGCCCCAATGTGTATCGATTTCAAAGCTACAGCATTTATCACATGTGTTTTGTTTGCCGAAGAACGACTTCTCAGATGTTGGTAGAGATATGTTGCAATATGAAGGGATGGTTGGTACTGTTATTTTTCAGTTCATTTAGTGGATGACACAAATAAAATTATGCAGCTATGATACAGATGGCTTGAGACTATCGAAAGAATGACTACGACTTTAGGCAAATGATAACAACGCAAAATATTCTTCCGTCCAAACGTTAAATCTACAAACTCTTTGTTCAGTGGAGCACAAGTTTGAATGCATTACACACGACAAGCAATGTAAGAAGAGGAACAAATCTTGCAGAGGTTATTAGGACTTGGTCACTTTGGACACTGTTCCAGCTAAGTGGCATTGTCCTGCAGCTCGCTTTAAGTGGCGATGCTTTTACAAATTAATCTGACTTGCCAGAACATTGCCATAGTCCTGCAGCTCACCTAAAGTCGCGCTTTCATTTACAAATCAAGCCGACTTGCCAGATGCTTTGTTTGAAAATCATTGGCATAGTCCTGCAGCTCGCTTGAAGTGGCGACGCTTTTACAAATTAAGCCGACTTGCCAGATGCTTTGTTTGAAGATCAGTGGCATAGTCCTGCAGCTCGCTTGAAGTGGCGACGCTTTTACAAATTAATCTGACTTGCATAGTCATTGAACATTGGCATAGTCCTGAAGCTCACCTAAAGTCGCGCTTTCATTTACAAACTAAGCCGACTTGCCAGATGCCTTGTTTGAAGATCAGTGGCATAGTCCTGCAGCTCGCTTGAAGTGGCGACGCTTTTACAAACTAAGCCGACTTGCCAGATGCTTTGTTTGAGGATCAGTGGTATAGTCCTGCAGCTCGCTTGAAGTGGCGACGCTTTTACAAACTAAGCCGACTTGCCAGATGCTTTGTTTGAGGATCAGTGGCATAGTCCTGCAGCTCGCTTAAAGTGGCGATGCTTCTACAAATTAATCTGACTTGCCAGAACATTGGCATAGTCCTGAAGCTCACCTAAAGTCGCGCTTTCATTTACAAACTAAGCCGACTTGCCAGATGCCTTGTTTGAAGATCAGTGGCATAGTCCTGCAGCTCGCTTGAAGTGGCGACGCTTTTACAAATTAAGCCGACTTGCCAGATGCTTTGTTTGAGGATCAGTGGCATAGTCCTGCAGCTCGCTTGAAGTGGCGACGCTTTTACAAACTATGCCGACTTGCCAGATGCTTTGTTTGAGGATCAGTGGCATAGTCCTGCAAATCGCAAAAAGTGTCTTTATTTATTGCATTTTTGTGATTTACTACATTTGCTAGAGCACTTACAAAAGTCTATAAAAAACAAACAACTTAGCCTTCTCAGAAGTTAATTGCCAATAATTTATATAAATAAAGCCCGTTTGCTGCGGCTTTAAATGTCTCTCCTCTGCCAAGTCGCCGCAATAAACGTGTATACACATTTTACCGCTTGAAAAGATAAATTTGCGCTTTTACGGGCATCATCAATAGGTAATCATCACGACACGGCACCCCTCAATTAGAAAGATGTCGTTTCTAAGTAGAAACATTAATTACCTCGCTGGGGACATCATTCGTCTACGGAGATCGTAGATCGAATGCAGCGAATATCCAATTCAATTAAATAGACGATCGACCGGTGTATGTCGAATTAATCACACTCATCAATATGCAAGATGCAACAGATTTATCTCAAGCAAATATGCCGCACAGGAATCTACTAGCTTCATTGCAGATTCGTGACCCATGTTCGATCGATGACTGATCACCGCCTTCGCCTTGGAACGCATTTCCCGAAACGTGACTTGGCCACCCAGTGTCCAGAACACCCAATCAAGGGCACCTTTAAGTCGCTCTGAATGGGTACAAACTGCTTGAGCAAATTATTCTCGCCAACCAAACAATCTGTTCACCCCGAAAACCAATTAGACTCACTGGGCGTGAGTCCGTGAGCCCCGGCTACATTTACCGGGGCTTACAATCGAAAATTCCAGATTTTCAAATCTCCATGCTGGCGCCATGAACTTGAAAGTAATCACTAAACGACACTGACAATGACAAAGTCGACAATTAAAATGTTACGTATACGCCCGAGTGACTACGAAAATAATCTCATTTTTGTCGTTCTTTCTTTTTCTCTGCAGACTCAACAAATGAGAGGAGCCACCTGAGGATTGGTATTTATGCAACAACCGCACTCCTTCAGTTGATGGTCCATTATGCAGGCGATAACACTTGCGTGTAGCGTACTCTTCGTGGTACTGGACTTTGGACAGGCGCAGAACCAAGATGACAATGGCAGCAGCCTCTACACAAGAAGGTAACATTATGCGCTCTAATTGATTTGAAATCCGGTCAGACGCGCCTGCAACCCAGATCAGATGTGGCGCGCACTTGAACTCAATGCATTCATCCTCAAAGACGTCGTCGAGTCAAACGTTATTTTTGAATTTTCGATCGACGTTTCTGAATATTTATGTACCCGTTCCGATAAATACGCATCATCGTCGGGGCATCGCATTGATTTGCTTTGAAAATCTGTGGCGGGTTGGCGAGTAGAGTTGCATAATTCATAAGAGCATCACACGACGCAGATGGGCACTGAACACACAGCAGTAGGAACTACTTAGAAGTCAGTTGTGTTTCAATGACACCGTCCAGAGCGTTTGGCCAAATGTTGGCATAATGTGACAGAGCAAAACTGGTTGTTTTCATTCAAAATTACATTTCGGGCTTGAAACGTGCTGACATTGGTGCTTATGAGAATTTATTTGGGCAAAGCGTGATGGTGCACAGGTCGAGTGATGTGCACAAAATTCGGTGGGTCAAGGAAGAAGCTCTTTTAATGCTTGATGCAGTCGCCGGTGGATGTCTTTTGTTGTGGCACACACATTTATCATGTATTCATCTTTCATGCATTGGATAGGAAGTTTTCAAACTTTTGAAATAGATTTCAAGGTTTGTCCGAAATTCGATCCACAAAAATATCTTTTTTGATAGGTCTAAAACAACATCATCTAGGTGCACCCATTGATCAGCATACTTCCTGTTATTGTAATCCTATCTTTCGCTGTTTGTCAATTATGGAATCAGTTATAAATCAATCAAAGGTCACTGTAAAAGTAGATTTGGTTTCTGCCTGTTACCATGCTCGATACGATCTCCTCCAGTCTGCGTATGAAAGAGTTCTACGTCTATCCAGGGCCACGAAAGAAAAAAAGTATAACAACAGGTGGCGCTATATACAAGTTGTGACTAAAAGAAAAATTCTGCTAGCCCGCATCAAATTCTTTCGACTCATACACAAAAAAATAAGGAACCGTGCAGGTCCTTCCGACATAGACATTTAGACGGATGTCAAACGATTTGAACGGTTACCGATTCGGATCTGGAGGAGATTTGGTTTCTGGCATGCACCAGCTCATCTGGAAGACATGGTCGGAGAAGAGCATGTCCGATAAGTAGAATCTCAGAAACGATTGTCCGGGCCACAAGAAAGGAGACCACTTTGACTGCGCCACCCATTGAGCGATCAGTTTCCCCAACATCGCCTACAATTGTGTGGGCGTCTGCAACCGTTTGTCCACGACCTATCTATCAGCATGGTTTCAGGATAGGAAAGTCCAAGACTGACCAGATCTTCACTTTACGCGAGGATCCTGAAAATGACCCGAGATGTACAGATCGATATTCAGTACCTGATTGTCGGCTTAAATGTCGTAACACATCAATATTTCCCGGGACAAACAACTAAAAACACATTTTCTAGACAGAATTCAACTTTATTCATCAACACAGTTTCCTTCAAGAGGAATTCAGTCAGTCCAACGGCGCTCTTACATTTCGATCCCATTTTTTAGAACGATTTGTCTTTGGCCTCAGTTTCGGAGATAACCTCCTCATTCGAGACATATTTTTTCCGGTGAGCATTTTTTTCAAATCTGAAAAGAGGTAAAAGTCGCTGGGGCCCAGATCTGGAGAATACGTTGGGTGCGGAAGCTATTCAAAACCCAATTCGTGAAATGTCTCGGTAGTGAACGACTTGTCAGGTACACTCCTGACTGTAGCGCCACAAGAAGAAGAAGAAGCCAACGACTTGTGGCACGGTGCATTGTCTTGGTAAAAGAGAATTTTTTTCTTTTTCATATGGGACCATTTTCTTGCAATTTTTTCCTTCTAATGCACCAATAATGTCATGTAGTATTCGCTGTTGCCTTTCTCAAGATAGTTGATGAATAAAATTCCGTGCGTACCCCAAAATACGGATGACAGCCGACCTTTGTGTTTTGGACACAAGTGTTAGCGCCTGCATAATGGACCATCAACTGAAGGAGTGCGGTTGTTGCATAAATATCAATCCTCAGGTGGCTCCTCTCATTTGTTGGTTCACCGGTTGCTTTCCATTCCACTGACTGCCGATTTGACTCTGGAATGTAGTGGTGGATCCATGTTTCACCCATTGTGACATAATAATAATAATTGTTGGCACGACAATCCACAGGGGGACCAGGGCCTAGCTTGCTCATCAACTACTCGTGTTGTGCGCGCTGCTGTTCTCTCACAAGTAGAAGGGACCTAGAGTTTTTTGCCGACTCCGAAAAGTTTGAGAAGCTTTCTTAAACAGTTATTACTCTTTGAGTGTTGTCAACAGCTCGAAAGGGGTGGTGCCGTGAAAAATTCGAGGTGTTCAGCCGGGAATCGAACCCAGACCTTCTGCGTGTGAGCGTCGCACTCTACCCACTACGCCACGCTGGCGATCATTGTGACATATCGACGCAAAGCGCTATGAAATCATAATCATTTGAATGTTTGTACTTCCTAAAAATAATATGGACTTGTGGCAGACAACCACACCAACGGTCCGGCCAACCAGTGCAGCTGAGCATACTGAACGGACTACGCAACGGCACACTCAGCAGCACATCGCAGTACGTGAACTAACCCAACGGCACATAACCCACGCGAGGATATCCTTCCACGCAAAATAACATCTGCGATAGCGGTCCGTACGTCGTTGGGTAAACAACCCAACGAACCCAACGGTGCCCGCGACGCACAAGAGGATATCCTTCGCATCCCACCAACGCTGAGGGATGCAACGTGGGCATGTGCCTACGGAGCAATAAAAGGAATGGGTTGGGTCACACAAAAGACACTCGCAATTAGAAAGTCACACGGGTCATAACTAGCAGTGGGATAGTGACACTGATCAATACTTACATTGAAATCGCCGATGATAACTTATCTAAATAAAATATTGTATACACAAATCGACTCCTCGCCTTTTAATTAACTCCAAGTAGGACATACTTGTGGCAACGAGCTACAGACTTCTTGTTAGTGGCGCCCCCTATATGTCATTCCCTGAACTTATTGAGTGATTTGTTACGTGACATCGTGCATAGAAATGTTCTATGCAGAGTCCATGTATATTTTTGGCATTCCTAACAAAATCGTCAGATTGTGTAGGTCGGTAATGAACTCGAATTCGAGCCACTGGGACAACGCAACAAAGGACGGTCTAGACTAAGGTGGCGCGCGCAAATGGAGATGGACTTCAATAAACTTGGAGTGCGCAACTGGGGACACCTGACAAGAGATCGTGCTAGCTGGAGGAGTGTGTTGACTGACGCCCAGGTGCACCGATAACTCTAGTGCCAAACGAAGAAGGAGAATTCGAACTTTAACCGCGAGATAGCAAAAATATTTCGCATTCGACACACGTAGTGTTTACGTTTTTTTTTTATTCCCAATAACTATGCCGAAGTTCATTAACTACGGCTGACCTAAATAATTAATTCGAATCTCATCTCAAGGAATTTAGATTATATGTTGTATGTTCTATATATACAAAGCAGCTATCAATTGGTTTGGCATAATCTTAAGCACAGATCTTCTATAGTTTGCTTGGACGAATGCTGCCATTTTCTTTACGCCATTGCCCCCATTCGATGATGTCTAAAAAGCCACTTCAACATATTTATTGGGTAGATATATTTATTCGAGCGGCTGTTTTTCAAAATTTGAATTTTTATTTGAAAAAACGTGCACAATGGTTTTATTCAAGGTATTGCCGATCTGAAGCTGTGACTTTTTCCTATCTTTCTGGCAATTTGTGGAGCCCATCCCAAAAGAACTAGTGGCCGCCCCGGCATAGTGAGTAGAGTGCGACACACATACGCAGAAGATCTAGGTTCGATTTCCGGCTGAACACCTCGAATTTTTCGCGGCATCACTTCTTTCAAGCTGCTGACAACACTCAAAGAGTAATAATTGTCTAAGAAGCAAGCTTCTCAAACTTCGCCGTTCGTAGTACGCAAAAAGCTGTATATCACTTCTTCTCGTCAGAGAACGTTACCGCGCACAACAAGAGTAGTTGATGAGCAAGCTAGGCCCTGGTCCTCCTGTGGACTGTGGCACCATACAATTATTATATCAGTCAACAATTGTTTAAAATAAATAATCATATAAGTCTCTTGTTCACACATTCACAGTAAAAGAGATCTTAAATAACCGCATTGACTTAACCCAATTAACCCATCCCCAAACAAAGAAAACAAAAAGTACTTCATAAACCAAAATTTGTCGAACTTGGCATAGCAGCAGACGTCTTTTGTTTGGCACAAAAGGAAAATGCGAACTAAGTGTCATTAATTAAAAACTCAAAACCATGACTTTCGACTTCAATCCGATTACAGCTCGTTTCAGAGTTTTTGTAAGTGCTTGATACTCACCATTTGTTATGGTTCTTGAACTCGCAGATCGATTTTCCCGCCTGATAGTGCCACTTGAATATCGTTTACGACCAGTCAACATCTTCAGCCCACATCACGCGGCTTGGTCGGACTTTTCGTTATTTCTTCACTCGTTTGAAGTGCTCACTCGTCTTCGGGGCTCTTCTGCTTTCATGTATTTATCATCATTTCTTTTTCTTTGATTTTATCGAACTGCTTCTCTTCTGTCGACCTTGACCGACTGGCAAAACGACTATCACCATCGCCGGGTATTATTTATTGAAAACGAGAGTCATCCACTGGCTCGCAACAACGTATCGTCATGGATTTTCGTCTCATCATGGATGGAAGTGCTAATCATCTCATCGTGTTTGAATTGATTTGTTCACCTTTCCACTTTTCTATTTTGGTTGCAGATACGAACATTTGGACATTGATACGATTTTGGCTAGTCCGAGGCTGGTGACAAATTACGTTGAATGCTTGCTCAACAAGAAGCCATGTGCACCCGAAGGCAAGGCGCTTAAAAGTGAGTATGACAATTCTGGACATTTAAAACTTCAGGCTGCCGGAAGTGTTAGGCTTTTATCTTCTTCATTTGGAGAGCAATTAGTATGCCAAATTGTATTGTTTTGAGTTGATTAATATCTGCCGTTGTCATGGAGTACGGGTTTATTAACTTTGCAGTTGGGGTCAAGACACGCAATGTTACAGTTATTAACGAACAAGTCCGTCCATTGGGTGCTTAATTTATGTAAAGCCGATTATACCAATTCAAATGGTGCTCGAAGGCCAAGCACTTAGAAGTCGGAAATGTTTGTAACAATACATTGACGGAATTGTTTCATTTGTTGTTTTGTTATTATTAACATAGTTTCATAAATATTTATTTATTATTCTGCTGTTAGTCGCCAAATTCTTTTAGTAGTATGAACCACATTTTGTATAAAATTGAAACTTTGGTCATGTTGTGGGGAATACGAGTATAGAGTTGTTGGAAAGTCTGACTTCTTATTCAAGTTTCGACAAATCATAAGTAAACCGCATTCAGATTATTAAATTTAATTGTAGTTTTCTATATTTATGAACAATTTCAAATTGAGAAAGGAGCTTAAAATATAGTCATCTGAAAAAACAACACAAAACGGTTTAGACGAATGATGGACCACATCTTGCCGGCTGCACCATTGTTTTGTTTATTCTTATTTGTCATTTCGTCTTGCTTCTGCTGTTGACGATTATGAAGATGAAGTTTTTTCCTAAAATGCAACTTTTTTTTTTTTTGTAGGGTAAAAATACCCTACTTTTATCGTAACAAGCTTTAATAATTTTTGGTAATATAAAGGGTGTTTCAACAAGAACGCAAGATTTAAATTTGGCGCCATTCGAATAGTCATTGTTTGTCATTTGAACAATTATTATTTTTTTATATATATATTTTATTGTGGCATCAACTTTACAATAGTTATTTACACGATGTGACTACAGAGATTTGATTTTATTTTAATCTTACATCTACAAAATAATACAAGTTGTTAAGTGTTTACATGTTTAATATTTGTATGATATTTTGAAGGAAAAGCCACTTAAAACCTTCATTAAATAGAGAACAATTATTATTGTTTGTTAGTAGAAGGTATAAGGTTAAGCAAAATGGAGCGCTACACGAATGAACAACGCTTTCTCATTGTGAACATGAAAATGCTGATTTTGCCGATAAAATCATCTTTAGTGACGAGACCCATTTCCATCTTGATGACTTCGTCAATAAGCAAAATTGTCGCATTTGGGGCGAGGAAAATCCTCGAGTGATTCACAAGAAGCAAATGCATCCTCAACGTGTCACTGTGTGGTGTGGATTTTGAGCTAGAGGAATCATTGCACCTTTTTTTATGAAAATAAATCAGGTCAAGCGCAAACAGTCAATGGTGTTCCAATGGTAACCAATTTTTTTGCCTAGTATTGAAGAAATGAATGTGGAGGGAATGTGGTTTCAACAAGACGGCGCCACATCTCATACAGCCAGAGAAACAATTCAATTGCTGCATGAGTCATTTAAATCTTGCGTCCTTGTTGGGACACCCTTTAGAAACACCTAAAAACAGTGCTTAAAGTAGGCTCCTTTTTAAAAACGATATTATGATACAAGTGAAAAATATGTAAAAGTACGAATAGGTTGCGCTTGAGGTGCAATATATCCATCTACCATTTAGCCCAAACATAGCGCCATGTGATTACAGCATGTTCCTGTCCATGGCGAACGCCCTTGGTGGTGTGAAGTTGAACTCAAAAGGGGCTTGTGAAAAGTGACTGTCCGAGTTCTTCACAAATAAGGAGGTGGGCTTCTACGAGAGGGGTATTATGAAGTTGCGTCTAGATGGAAACAGATTATCGAACAAAACGGCGCATATCTGAACTAAATCCGATCAATTAAGAGCGAAAAATCCGAATTAAGCGCAATTAAGAGCAAAAAAAAAATTAGGAGCAAAAAAGCGGAAGAGAGGACCTAGTTTTCTTAGCAGCTACTTGTGTTATGGTGGGGTGACCTTAAGTTTATGGTTTTTTTGTATGTTTGTTTGTTTTATTGGGGGTTGGGATATACTGCACTGAAGCGCTCAGACTCAAATACTGGTCCATTGTACTCAAGACTTTTTGCCTAAGTCTGCCTCGAACAACAAATCCGCATTCGAATAAGAGCTGCCTTCTTTCTCTATCTTTCTCTATAGCAATTGCTGTAGTAGATATCGCAGTTCTTCATCGTTTTTATACCAGGCCCATCCCATCGCACTTCCTGGATGGCGGTAATGTCTGCCTTGTAGCAGTCAAGGGCCTCCGCAAGTTGTTCGGCTGCACGTGGCCTGTTAAGGAACCTCACATTCCACGTGCAAAACCGAAAATCATTGTCCTTAAAACGTTTGCTGGCGTCGTCAACAGTTGATCTTCTTCTTCCTTATTCTGCTTCCTTATCCGAGGCATTTCGGGTTTCCTGAACTATATGATTTTTACGTGGTGAGGAAGTTACCCTCACGCACAACCCACAGACTGGAAGGCCAGGTCCATTATTTAAACCCTATACATTGGTTCACCATACAACGGGTGTTGTGATGGCTATCCAGGGGGCGCCACGTGGCGTCAACTTGACCTGTGCACTAACGAGGATAGCCTTGGCAGCTCGCCATGTTGAGCGCAATCAACGACGTTATCTCACGTGCACAGGCCCATACCCTCCGGCAATAACCTTCATTTAATATAATTTCTTGGCTTTCCCCCATGAGGCGCTTCTATGATATAGAACTTAGGTTTTCAGATCCCACCACATCAGCGCCAAATAGCCGCCTTCTGATACGAGCAAAACCAGGACACTGACAGAGAAAGTGCTCTGAAGTGTCGCAAAGTTTGACATCACTTAGCCGACTTAGGTGCATAGCGAAGGTAAAGTGTCCCGTTAGTATGCCGACAAGTCGTCTGCACTCGTTTCTGTCTAGAGAAAGCAGAAAGGACGCGGATTTCTTGCTAACGTTTGGGAGCATACTCTTGGTCACCCTGCATCCTGGAGAGTCACGCCATCTCTGGTTGTGCTGTAGGGAGACCCAACCATCGACGGCGGCCCTGACCAAGGACGCGGGTAGTCCCAAGGTAGGTTCGAGCCCTACGAATGCCTGTGCTGAACCTAGCCTAGCTAGCTCATCGGCAGTCTCGTTTCCCAGGATCTTGTGATTACTCGGAACCCAACGAATTTTTAGCCGACCAAATTAATGGAAGACTTGCATTTTTGAACTATCTTGGAAGTTATTAAAGGGTTGAGTAAGGCCTTGAGCACAGCTTGGCTCTTCCCTTCCACCTATTCTTCACAATATAGTTGGTGATCATTAGGATCGCGAAGACTTCCGCCTAGAAGACTGACGCGAAATTGCCTAAGTAGGCGTGAAATCTAATGTTGTCGTTTTGCACGAAGGCGCCAGCTACAGAACCCTCTGTTGTCTTGGAGCCGTCCGTGAAAATCCGATTTAATTCCTTTCCCGGTTCAGTTTCTGTCCAGGACACGGGGAAAGTCGACTTTGTATAAGCGTCGCAACTGTATTATTGGCGACCTTGCATCAGACGACATGTTCATGGGAGTAGTATCATAGAAGATGCGACGTGCGAGGTCATCAAAGCTCCAATGCGTTCCACTGGCAAAGACGATTCTATTTTAATCGAGAGATGGCCTTGAGTGTACATCCCATGATGTGTTGGTCAAGAGGAAAAGGGGAGAGAGTGCATCCAAGGCAGAGCCAGGCGTGCTGGGGATGACCCCTGTGCAGCCGAGACAAACTGTTCTTTGAAGCTGAAGCTTGAAGTGAAAGCAGCAGCCACGAATTTGCGCTAAAGCTTGTTCTACCAAACGACTGATGCATATAAGAAGAGAGAGAAGAAGAAGAGAACGGATCTTTTGGGTGATAAATACAAGGTTTTGCCAAAAACTTCGTTGCATTGCCAAAAGACTGACAGCGCCTTGAACGTTTTTGTGTCAATGTGTCTTTTCCAGAGAAGTTTTCTGTCCAGGATAACACCTAGGTATTTGGCTTCATTGGAAAGTTGTATATTGACGCCTTTAAGTACTAGTTGAGTCAGACCAGTCAAATTCCTCCTTCTCGAGAACAGAACAACCTCAGTTTTAAGAGGGTTGACTGAAAGCATATTCCTAGTACACCAGTTATCGATCATGTCAAGAGCCTTCTATCCACTTGCACTAACGGCCGCAAGGCATGGTCCGTTAACCAGTACGGCTACATCATCTGTATAAGTCTGGGCCTAGGTGATGGAACTATTCAAAGCGGAAAGCAAAGAATCGGCCAGCATGCACCATAGGAGGGGAGACAGGACGCCGCCGTGGGGGCATCCCCTCTTGACCCCCGACATTGCAAACTTGTCACACTCCGCCTCCGCGTCTATTCATTAGCATTGCTTTTATCCACAACAACAATGATTCCTCTATGCCGTGTTCCCTGGCCGCGTTACACATGCCATCAAAAGTTGCATTGCCGAAAGCGCCTTCTATGTCGATGAAAATGCCCGGTGCGTATTCTTTCCTGTCAAGTGCACTTTCAATTCTACCGACGAGATTTTGAAGTCCAGTCTCGCAAGATTTTCCGCGCTGGTAGACATGTTGCATCTGAGATAGAGAATGTGATCGTAAAGCATTTTTGCACAAATGCAGTTCGACCAGCCTCTCAAAGCTTTCTAACATGAAGAAAGGGAGACTAAGTTTTTGAGGTTTGAGGTGCTTTTCCATAGACAATCATCATGTGAACAATATGGTTGTGCGGTTAATAAAATGCGAGGTGTACATTTTTGGAATTAAACCTTTGGCGTGTGAGCGTCAAAGCGTCACTTATCCCAATTCAGCACAAACACAAACAAAACTAATATCGATGCATCGTTCTAATCACGTCTAAGGCCATTTAGATGGGACGAAATTCCACACTATTACTAGGACTTCCTTATTACCTAATCACGAGTGCGCGCCACTGTTCTCTCACGTGTAGAAAGGACCCAAAGTTTTCTACCGATTCCGAATGGCGAAGTTTTTTCATAGCTTTCTTGTAGAAAATTATTACTTTTTGATTGTGGTCAGCAGCTCAAAAAAAGTGGTGCAGTGAAAATGGAAGTTATTCAGTCCTGGAACGGAACCTGGCACCTTCGACATGTGAGTGTGACAATCTACTCTCTACCCCACAGCGGCCACTAAAGCCATTCTATATTATTTTCATTGTTTGTCTAGTTAATAATAATAATTGTTGGCGCTACAGTCCAAAGGGGGACCAGGGCCTAGCTTGCTCATCAACTACTCGTATTGTGCTCGGTACCGTTCTCTCACGAGTAGAAGGGATCTACAGTTTTGCTAACTTCGTCTTCTTCGTTTGAGAAGCTTTGTTAGACAGTTATTACTCTTTGAGTGTTGTCAACAGATCGAAAGAGGTGGTCCCGTGAAAAATTCGAAGTGTTCAGCCGGGAATCGAACCTAGACCCTTTGGCGCGTAAGCGTCACACTCTACCCACTACGCCGCGGCGGCCACTAAGTTTTTTTAATTTCTGTCATCTAAAATACGAGGGGCGTTCAATATGTTCTCAGTATCGATATGAAGGAGAATGCGAATTCAATTTAAATTGTGTTTATTTTTCAATATAATCTCTCCTGACATCAATGCAATTGTTACATCTTGAGATAAGCTTTTTCAAGCCCTTAAAAAAAATAAAATTCCTCTTTCTTTGCAAAATACTCGCTTTTTGCCGATTTGAATTCTTCATCATCCGAAAATCCTTTTCCACGAAGACATTTTTTCAAATCCGGAAACAGGAAATAATCACTAGGGGCAAGGTCTGGAGTATAGGGTGAGTGTTGGAATTCTTCGAAACCACAATGTCGAGCAGCAGCCTTGGAAACTCGCGCCGTGTGAACAGGAGCGTTGTCATGAAGAAGCAACACGCCCGCTGCGAGTTTACCACGTTTTTTTTTTTAATTTCTTTCCGCAAAATATGCAAAGTGGACGCGGAGGATGTGTCGTTGATGGTTTCACCTTTTTTGTACTCAATGAGCAAGTTTCCCTTTGAGTCCCAAATAACTGTGGCCATGAGCTTCCCGGCAGACGGAGTGACTTTTAACTTCTTCGGGGAGTCTCTTCCTTTTTTGTGCCACTGCATGGACTCTTGTTTGCTTTCAGGGTCATAGTGGTGAACGCATGTTTCGCCCCAGTAACAATTCGATCCATAACACCACCCACGTCATCACTACACATCTCCAAAAGCTCTCTACAGCATGCGATTCTCACTTTTTTCAGAGGCGCTGTGAGCGTTCGTGGCACCCACCTTGCACTGACCTTTGAAAGGTTAAGATGGTCATGAAAAATGGCGTGAATGGTGCCAGTTGAAAGCTTGGTGATCTCTGCCATCATTTTCAACTTTATTTGGGCATCCTCAAGAACATGTTTTTCGAGTTCTTTGATGCTTTCTCCCTTACAAGCAGTAGCCGAGGTGCCGGAGCGGGGGTTATCTTCAATACTCTCTCTACCTCTCTTGAACTCACTTGACCACTTTTGCACACTTGATAATGAAGGTGCGGAACACTGGTAGACAACCGCCATCTCTTCATGAATAGTTTTTTGACTTTTTCCTTGCTTAGTGAGAAATTTAAGTACGACGGTTGCCTTTTAAATTTCGGGATTAGAGAACAAAAACAAATATTAATGATCGAAAACAGCTTTATTGTTTTTCAATATATTCCCTATTAAGATACATACACTTTTGCATGCGTTTGCACTAATTGTCGAAGCACTTTTGCCACTCTGATTAACTTATCTCTAAAACATGCATTCTGAACGCATCAACCACCTCTTCAGGTGTCAAAAAATTTTGACCTCTCATTTTATTTTTTACGCACGCGAATAAAAAAAAGTCATTCGGTGCCAAGTCAGGACTATACGACGAATGACTCATCAAATCGATGTTTTGAGTGCTCAGAAATGCAGTTGTTTGAGCCGATGTATGAGAGCTCGCATTGTCGCGGTGAAGTGTGATCCGTCTTCGGCGGTTAATTTTCCTATTTCCTGGAAGATAACTGGCAAACAAATGGTTGTGTACCACTCAGAATGGACTGTTCTGCGTGCTAGTGGTATGATTGCGACATGTCCAGGTTTTTTTCCGAAAAAAACAGGCGACCATTCGCTTGGAAGTGCTTCGTGCGCGAGCAACTTTTGTTGGACTTGGCTCAATTTGAAACACCCATACAGTCCACTGCTGTTTACTTTCGGGCTCATACGCATAAATCCACGATTCATCACCTGTCACGATGCCGTAGATGTGTTTCGAAGCACCGTGATTGTATTTTGGGAGCATTTCTTTCGACCAATCGACACGAACCTTTTTTTGAGCGATTGACAAATTGTGTGGGATCCAAAGCGAACAAATTTTCTTGACGGTCAATTGTTCTTGCAATATTGAATGTATGCTGGTCTCATTAATGCCTAAGGTTGTCTCAATCCCACGGTAGCTCACATGACAATCTTGCAATATCAGTTGGCGCATAGCTTCAATGGTTTCCGGAACAGCAACAGATTTTGGACGATCTTCACGAAATTCGTCTTGGAGTGAGCTACGACCTCGGTTGAATTCACCATACCATCGACGGTCCTTGATGGAGCTTCATCGCCTAAAATTCAATTCAATTAAGTTCATCGATGCACAGTTAATCCTCGTCGAAAGTTGTGACAAATAATCGCACGAAAATTTTCACGGCTTAATTCCATTTTTCGGGCGAGATGAATCTTTGAAGTTGCTGTAAACAACACAAATAGAGCTCGTATATCAAAACGTTTTGAGTACGTATAACCTGAAAGATGTCAAACCTTACGATAGAGCTGGCAGTTGCCAGATTGTAATACTAGGGTTGCCCAATCCCGAAATATAAAAGGCAACTTTCGTACAGCGCGATGCTCAATTTTCACCATCATCGTCTCAGTTGTCATTATGATTCTGTTTAACTAGAGATAAAACGCCAATTGATAATCACATTTATATGAAATTTCGCATGAATGCACTAAAATAATAGTATTACTTGATAAACAAGTAAATTTATATATATATATAACTACAGATTCATCCCGATACCGAGAATATATTGAACTCGTAATTGAACTAAAAGGACAATCGGGAAAACTCTCACAGAACCAAAATTGTGAGATTTCCGTTACAACTAAGCTTCACTGCAATTTGCTGTCAAATTAGACTGGCCTGTCACCATTACCGTATATTACTTAGTGTTGCGCATTTGTTTTTATCGCATGTTCAAACGGAAACTACTTTATTCTATAACATTTCCATCCAAAGAAAAGAGTAAGCACTGTTTATTTTGTATACATTTGCTATGTTTGCAGCAACAGCTAGAACTCGCAGCGTATACACTTTCTTATTACAATCAAGAGTAGCGATTAAATTTTTTAATGCCGGACGTCGCTCTGACATTCCCTACGTACGTGTTGTTGAGCGCTACTTATGAAGCCATTTAATCAAAAGAAAGAACGACCCTTTAATAATCTTTGAACATAGGGAATAAATTTGTTTTAAGAAAACAAAATCACTTCAAGTTGTTCTTTTGAGTTCGAGTCCAATTACTGGACTGAAATATTTGTCCTAGAACAAATTTTTTTATTCTTACTTTTTTTTTCAAAAGTAGCTATTTTTCTTCAACTTGTTATTTGGATTATTTGCATCCAATTTCCTGTTTTTCTTTTATAGCCTACACACATTAAATTCAACAATTTGCATGTAGGAATCAAGAAAAATTGAAGTAAATCTTACTGCCTCATCAAAACATATATAACATTATTTTCCACCAATTTACTGTCGTAACACTTTTAATCGAAACTAACTCCTAAAATTCGAAAAGTAATGAAATATTTGTCAATATCCTACCCAAACTAGGGTCAATAAAGCTGTTCGTTACTCTAGCCCAATAAAAGCAAGATACATCGCCAACTATTAATATTACTTGACAACTAATCAATAAATCTGGGCAGGAAGATAATCAAGAAATTTCAAATCCAAAATTACACACCACCACAAATAAGTCCGTAAGCCCATCGCATTGAGTAACCGTTAACCATGCACCCAAAGGCCATTAAAGACAATTAGACGAATTCATTTCCATTCAAGACCATTTATTACTCGGCTAATTCGACTAAATCGCAGGCCACTGACAAACTCTCTCGAATCTTCACAAAAAGGTGCTAAAACGCCGGTCGTGTGAAAACTCAAACTCGACGTGCGCTAGCTTTATGAATTTGTAACTCGACTAATTCCCCCCAGGTTGATCGTCAAGCTCTGAGATCACAACAATGGAGTTACACTCGTTAGATTGTTTTGCAATATGTCATCGGATGCAATCTCAAATTCAATCTATTCAAGATACTTGTGTAAAGAGGGGTATTTTCTCAGCCCTCCCGGGCTTTGGAACTAATTGAATTGAATAGCTGTTCGTTTTTTTTTTTGCTGCTGTAGCTGGAGTCTGAGATTTTTTCCACGAACAATGCACTCTGAGTTCGCTTTCTTATCGGCTGGCGGTGATTTGTAATTTTTTTATTTCTGAATTAATTTTTTAAAGGGTCGTTACGGTTCGGAATAAAGTTTTCTTTGGGGAAAAAATATAAAATGTTTACGATAAGAGCAACATACGGGATGTGGCGGTAATAAAAATGTTTATCGCTCCAAAATGCATCTGCAGGCGGCAATGTGACTCACTCTTCAAATGTGAGAGTAGCAAAAATACCGCTGTTTATGTATGAAGGTAGAGATGCCTGTTGGTCGCCAACCATGGTCGCTTTTGTGTATTGTTTCAGTCTTGAAGGCCTCCGCTATTCACTGGTGCATGCCGACACAATTACTGGTCCATTATACTGCCAAATTAACATTGACATTTATTTTTTAGCTGCAAAATTGCAGAAAAGAAGCATCACTGCAAAAGAGGGAGACCTTCAGTGTATGCAGTGATTTTAAGTGACGTTTAATTTGGTTTAATTACAGTGGCGCTTGAGTGTGTAGTGTACGTAAGCACACGGGAAAAGTGTCAGCCTTAAAATTGCAGGTTGTTGAAAATACAAATCAATTTAGAATCACTTCAGTTTTAGGGTAAAATATATGTTGGGAGCTTATACATTTGTTACCCAAATAAACCCACGTTATTCCCTTTTTCAGCCTCTATACATGCCCCAGACTGAGTCCACAGTTTAATTTTACATAAATCATTGTTACAGTATTATTGAATTCTAATTTAAAAATGGTTTTTTCCACCTCTTAAGAGTCTCTGTCATTGCCTTATGAGCAATTGACTCAATTCGCAATTCATTCTTGTTGCTGTTATAACAGAACAGAAAGAAACGGACCACCGTCTTCCTTAACTGGTAAATGGAAACTGCACTTTATTAATAGATGAAATTCAATTACATCGATTTAGGTGGTTTAGACCAAATTAGAGAATATTGGTAGCGTTGCCAAATTCATAATATTCAAACTAAAGTAACGTAGAAACTTTGTAACAATTCTAGAAGAAAGTGTAAATATTCCACTTACTACGACACTTTCACAAAGACATAAAGCTCTATCCAATATGTTTGATCAACAAAATTCGCTGCTGTGCAAAAACCTATAAACCCCATAATTTTATACTTAACTTAAGTTAAATTACATAAATTAAATTACTTAACTTAAATTACTTATTTTAAATTACTTAAATTTATTATTCTGTACTTATTTTAGTTTAAAACTAAAAACATTGATATTGAGCTTAAAGAATACATTTTTTGGAAATTAGAAGAAGCAAAGCAATTCAACATTTTTTTTTTGTCCAAGAAAATTATGCAAATTTTCTATAAATAAATTAGGATGAAATAAAAGTTAGATATAAGTTATTTATGCCCGCTTTGGCATAGAAGGTAGTGCGACACTCACGCGCCGAAGGGTCTAGGTTCGATTCCCTACTGAACACCTCGAATTTTTTACGGCACCACCTTTTTCGAACTGCTGACAGCACTCAAAGAGTAATAACTATTTAAGAAAGCTTCTCAAACTTCGCCGTTCGAAGTCAGCAAAAAACTGTAGGTCCCTTCGACTCGTGAAAGCACAGTTGCGCGCACAACACAAGTAGTTGATTAGCAAGCTAGGCCCTGGTCCGCTGTGGACTGTCGCACCATACAATTATTATTATTAATTTTTAGTATTGCTTCTCTTAAGCTTTATGACAGCCTTTTCCTAAGGAGCATCAACTAATTTCATTATGAATTGCTTATGTTATACTACAGTTTTTTACATCTTCTGCTCAATTTCTGAGTTTAGATATTTCGTTTTAATTTCCTTTAACATATCCCAAAAGCCTTTACCCTTACCACTAATTATTAATGGGAAAGTAAAAACATTTTATTCAAAGTATTGGCCATTGTTTTCTACACACTTTACCACCTTTCTGGCAATTTGTGAATACCACGTCAATAAAATTGTTCGTCTTTTAAAGCAAACCAATCAGACACCCAATTTTTGACCTCCTCGTAGGAATCAAAGTGCTGCTCAGCCAATGCGTGTCCCAACAAGTGTTTTGATTGTATCCTGAACCGGTTTTGCTTTGTGTGCAGGTGCATTGTCGTGGAGCAAAATTACCTTGCCGTGTCTTCTGGCCCACTCTGGTCATTTCTCGATCAATGCATGATTCAAATTGATCATTTGTTGTCGGTAGCGATCAGTATTAACGGTTTCACCAGGTTTTAGGGGCTCGTGGTACAGCACACCTCTCTGGTCCCATTAAACACACAGCATTGTCTTCTTGCCGAATCGATCTGGTTTTGCAGTCGATGTTGATGGTTGTCCCAGATTAACCCATGATGTTTTCCGTTTAGGATTCTTAAAATAAATCAATTTTTCATCGCCAGTAACAATCCGATGCAAAACCGACTTCCTTTCGTGTCTTTGAAGCAAAATTTCACAAGTGTTTTTTCGGTTTTCCATTTGTCTTTCATTCAATTCATGCGACACCCATTTTCCACACTTTTGGATCTTTCCCATAGCTTTTAAACGGTCAGAAATTGTTTGTTGTGCAACATTTAACATTGTTGTCATTTGCTTTTGACTCAAAGTGTCATCTCCATCCAATATCGTTTGCAATTCGGCGTCTTCAAACGTTTTTGTTGGTCTTCCACGTTCTTCATTTCTCACATCAAAATCATTATTTCTTAACCGTTGAAACCATCCTTTGCATGTTGCTTCTGATAGAGCATGTTCACCTTATCCCTCGACAAGCATTCGATGCGACTCTGCAGCACTTTTCTTCAAATGAAAACAAAAAATGAATGCTTCGACATTTTCAACACGATGAAAAAATATGACTTGAAGTATACTAAATATTTTTCACAGGTGTCATCGCAAACAAACAAACAAAAAAATAGAGGCTCACCTTATACCGGTATATTATTAAGGTCTGGGGACTATGCTGGCCACTAAAGAACTGTAACATTATTATCAGCAACCCACTGCCATGTAAACGAACTTCCTTTTACGCATCAAACTATTTGAAGAACAGATTTAGAAGATGTTCTACGCTTTCGACCTAAAGTTTCTTACGAATTTTAAAGCATTTCTTTTCCTTCCTAAAGAACAAGAAACAATTTTGGCAAAAACCTTCAGTGATTTTCCTTCGGATTTCAGTTGTTTTTTCATATTCTTTGATTAATACCGTTTCTTTCGACCCATTTTTCAGTAAAAACACTAATGTTTTCAATTTTTAAAATTACCATTTTTTGAGGTTATGAATCTTTTTATGGGAAAGAACATAAAAGGAACATGACTGAAAATAGCAGCTCACTATTTTTCTAACACTTAAATTAACGTTCTGTTCCACTAATGTAAACTGTTCTGTTCATTCCGTTATTAACCTCCAATAAAAATATAACAAAAACAGGCGCGTACATTATCCCTCAAAGTTTGAGTAAGAGAAATAGAGATATGGAACCATGTATGCTTATTATTTTGCACAGCAGTGTATATGACAAATTCCTTTAAGTCACAGCACCTAAATTTTCTCATCACTCGAACTGGAATATTTCTTTAAACAAACAACTTTTCGACAACAAATTGGAAACAATATTCATCTCTTATTAAAAGTTTACTGAAAAAGAAAGTGTGCTCGTGAGGTTTTGAAAACGCTATCAATATATTCTGTTTGCCAAATTCTTATTTAAATTTGTAGATGGTAAGAAAATAAGCCTCATAACTGTTAAAAAATTTGTGAAAATTAAGGTGTATCGATTTTCAGTCAGTTCAGACAGTTTTCTAACTGTCCTCTATACTTTTAATTAATAATAATACTGGTCATGGCTATTCGAAACTAGCAAACGTTTCCTTTCCGTACACCATTTGAAGAAATGAACAGTGACTTATCACAAACTTTCTTAATAATGTGGTATTGATTCAATGGAGAGAACGAACGAAAAAAATAAAAGAAGGAAAAAAACGATTTGCCGGTATCTATCGAGTTCCGCACGTATAAAAATAGAAAAATACAAATATGAGGAATTTACAATTTCTTTATTATGCTAAATGTCCGTTTAGTTTTACAGCTCAAAATGTGTCTGACGTCTTTAGGCATTTACTGTCTAGGGAATTTCCATTTATTACCTAAATCCAGTTACTCGTGGTTACTCAATCAATAAAACAAGTCTCGTGAGTGATCTTTCATTATTACGATGCATACAAATCCAGTTTGATCAGTCTCCTGTACTATAGGTGACCATAGGCGTTAACTAAATTTCAAACAAATCTCTTTATGATGCTAATGATTGATTGTTTTTTAAAATTTAAATTTATGAGTATTCTATTCATCCTAGGAATTCTGCCAGAAGCGCTTCGCACAAAATGTGGTCGTTGTTGGCCAAGTCAAAAGGAAGGTGCACTCAAAGTGATAACATCGCTGTACTTCAACTACCCAGAATACTACAAGGAGCTGAAAGAGAAATGGGATCCAACAGGTGAATACAATCGTCGTTTCGAGGAGTATCTTCGTGATCAGAAATTCAATTCAATTGGCAGCAATACTGACACTGAACCGGGTATGCATTATAAACTAAGCCACAATTTTTTGACTTAAAATACAAAAATCAAACTTTTGGGGATTGTTTTCTTTGTTTTACAGGAGAACAAGCACAGGTAAATCCACAGATAGTTACACCAACACAAAATGAAACTCAAAATCAGACTCAAACTCAATCACCCTCAACAACTCGATCTCCATCCACTATATTAAATCAGCCTCTAACGCCATTAAGACTTTTCTCTTTAAACAATGGTCAGAATAACAGACCTCTTATTCTACGCCCTCTATCGCGCTTATTAGGAAATCTTCCCATTTTTGCACAGCAACGAAATGGTTAATTCTTTCTCGTTTCAAATTTTGTAAATTTATTGTTGTTGATTTATTCTCTATATTTTTTATACAATTTTTTTTTTTTGACTACTAAATTGTTGTACATACATAGATTTTTTTCTGAAAAATATATAAATTTAAGTAGAAAGAAAAAAGCTTGCACACATTAATTTTACCATGGATTATGGTTCTTATTCTTTTTTTCTTTTATAACTTTGTATATACATATAATCCTTTTATTAAACAAATTTTAATAAAGCATTAAAATAAAAACACATATTTTTTTTATTTAAAAAAATGAACTTAAAATTGGTTTAATGGCAGTACATAAATGATTTTTTTTGTTTATTAGTAAAACAATGTAGAAAAAAATGAAAAATATGCCTGGTGTATATAGCAAAACTAAATCTATTTAGTCTGCTTTACCGCTATTACTGTACATCAAATACATACGTATAAGAAATTCTCCCTTTCCTTGCACCTCCATCCACATCAAAATTTACTTTCCCTCTTTCCTCTCTGCACTCAGTATATACATTCCAAAATTTTGGCAAGAAAATACCTAATAAAATTTTATAAACACGAAAATCCAAAACAATTTGAAAAACAAAAACAAACAAAAAGGGCTCATCAATCAGCATAAATATTACGCAGCGTCCCACACGCCAGGATGACGTGAGTCCAAGTGACCAACTGCCAGACATTACAAATCGTTTTGGGGACAGTGATTCTGGCTATGAATACGACAGTCCTGTAAGCGTATCAATATTCTTCTCAAGTCTTCTTGATTTCAATGTTGGCACTTTTCCTTTAGAAGCCAACAACCTTGCCCAGCAGTGAGGTTCCCAAAGCTACGCAAAAGCCACAGTCCAAGCCTGCACAAGTGACAACAACTTCAGCCCCTTCCAGAAGACCAGTAAGTGCACCCTCTTCCACTTAAGTCAATCAAGACATAATTGATGAAAATATTTTGTTTGTTTTCGCAGTCAAATGGTGGAAGTTCATCAAATCCGTCATCGTCAGGAAGTAACAACTGGCATCACAACAGCAACTTACCATCGCCGGGAGTAAGTACGACGACAACGTACTTCTTAAAGACACAGAATCCAGTTCTAAACATTATCAATCGCATAACCATGAAGTTTGCCAACACTGCTGAGTTTATAGCAGGAATGCTCAGAGGAGCAGTGCCACAGCCGCCGCAGGTATGGTATCAGTGAGAATGTCTGGTGCTGTGTAATTGTCTTTTTATTTAATTTTTATTTTTATTTAATTTTTTTTTTCAGTCCTTAACTCCATTACCTCATGTACAGTACTAACACTCCATTGTACGACAATTCATTCTTGTAGATAAATATCGTTCCTTAAATACGGAATGTACAATCTTCTTAAACTAATATTTTAACTAAATTTGCACTTAATTTCCATCGGATGTTGACCGTTCCGATAAACTCAAAACAAAAAGGCTCACTTATTAAGTCCCCCCTCTGACACTTAGTTCATGGCAACATTCTGATATTTAGCTTTATTTCAAAAAATGCGTGTCATCATTCCACAGCATTCTGACGCCTTAGTTTAGGACTTTCAGCAATTTTGATGCCGCCATACAATTTCTTCCCTATACGAGTAGGGTGACAAACTTTCTTTAGATCACTTCTTTCTCATTTAGCCAGTAATCAGAGCCTAGCTTCCTCATCAACCGCTCGTATTGTGCGCGCTACTGTTTCCTCACGAGTAGAAGAGACCTACAGTTTTTTGGCGACCTCGAAGTTTGAGAAGCTTTTTCTTAGGCAGTTATTACTCTTTGAGTGTTGTCAGCAGCTCGAAAGAGGTGGTCCCGTGAAAAGTTTGAGGTGTTCAGTCCGGAAATCAAACGCACTCTACCCACTACGCCACAGCAGACACTTCTTTTATTGTTTAAGTTTATATTCTACTTTGTGCATTGTCTAGCTAAACAGGGTTAGCGAATAACCCTTATTGTTTCCACCCTGCAATAATTTGTTATATGAGTACCGGGAAAAATTTAAAAAAAAATGACAATCTTGTTCTTTTTTTTCTAAAGCTGAAGTTTGGGATACACTGCACTGGAGCGCTAATACTCCAAAACTGATCCATTGTACTACCAGGCAGTAATCTTTATTTAATTTTGTGCTTCGGTCTTCCGAAAAAAAAACATCAAGCGCTTCTTTGAGGGTTTTTTTTAGAGAGTCCTGGTTTTCAGCTCCCACCACGTCAACGCTAAACAGCCGCCACCTAATAATAGCAAAGGCGGGACTTAAACAGAGGAAATGCCCTGAAGTGTCTTCACCCTCTTCACAGGCGGCGCTAAGGGTGCCATCACTAACCTCAAGCAGAATAAGGTGCTTAGCGAGGTAAAATGTTTCATTTGTATCTCAACCAGTCGTCTCCAGTCTTTTCTATCTAAAGATAACAAAAAAGCCGTAAAAGTTTTTGCTGACATTTGGGAGCAGGTCATCCTGAATCATGGAGCTGTGCTGTCGGGAGACCCAACAGTCGACAGAAACCCTAACCAAGGATGCAGGTAGGACCAAGATGGGTTCGGGCCCTACGAATTCTTCTTCTTCTTTTTGTGGCGCTACAGTCCGAGGTGGACCTGGGCCTTAACCAACATGCCTCTCCAGCCAGCACGATCTTTCATTAGCTGCCTCCAGCTTCGCACTCCAACTTGGTTGAGGTCCTTCTCCACTTATGTGCACCACCTTCGCTTAGGCTATCCTCTGGTGCATTGTTCTAATGGCACAGATTAAAAGGCTTTCCGGGCCGGTGCAGTGGTGTCCATGGTCTAGCCATCTTAAGCTTTGTATCCAAAGTCACTTGACCAGGCGCATGTAGCTGTACAGCCCATAGAGTTCGTCGTTAAATCTTTTCCTCCAGATGCCATCAACGCAAACAGGACCACAAATCGCACGCAAAACTTTTCTCTCGAAAAGAATAAGGGCTTCCTCATCCGCTTTTGCTAGCGTCCAAGTTTCCACGCCATAGAGTAGGACGGGAATGATCATGTTGTTATATAAAGCAAGCCTAGTCTTTCGAGAGAGGGCTTTATTACTCAATTGCCTCTTGAGCCCAAAGAAACAGCGATTGGCAAGAGTGATTCTGCGTTTGATTTCGGCAATGATGTTGTTGTCCCGAGGTAGACGAAGTCCTTGACTACCTCGAAGTTTCTGCTGTCTAGTATAACCCTCTGTCCGAGACGTCGATCTTGTGTGTCCTTTCTTGGGTGCAGCATGTACTTTGTTTTGCCCTCTTTTACCGCCAGACCCATTTTAACCGCTTCCGCTTCAATGTCAGCAAACACCTCATTAACGGCTCGCTGTGTCAATGTGGCATTCTAGTGTATCGCTCTGTCCGAGACGTGGATGTTGTGTGTCCTTCCTTGATGACAGCATGTACTAAGTCTCGCCCTTATTTACCGCCAGATCCATTTTAGCCGCTTCGAGTCCTAAAAATGTCCCTTTTAAACCTTGCCTAGCAAGGTTTCCCACGATCTCGTGGTGTTCCGGAATCCAGACAAGTCCTAGCGAATTTAGTCTGCCGACCAAAAAACTTGTATTCTACAACTACTTATGAGGCCGTCGACCCATGAAGGATCTGAATCCGAGCTGCTTGCAATTGTGTCAAGAAAAATAATCATTAGCGTCCGCGATCACATAGGCATGTTCCAATACTTTCTGTACCAAATTCTGAAATCTGTCAATTGTAAAGGAGTAAAGGGGTAAATCTCTCTCAGAAAGAGGCAAAGTATGGGAACGCATCTAAACCAAATGTGTAAAGTATGTCATTAAGAAATGTCAAATTCACTTTTTCGATACAGAAAACAAAAAAAAGATTGAGACGTATACACAAAGATAATGGGCCAATGCTCGCTTAAATCTGTATGCACATCAATTTATTTGACAGAACACCAACAACCTACTCACAAAAATTTGTTGTGGTAAAATGGGAAGGGTGGTGAAATATTTTGCTCTCGAGAGAGAGCCCTCATTTGTGGGAAAGCCCTTTTTTTTTGTATACGGGAACGGACATTTTTCTTGTTTTGTACTGTTTTCTGTTGTTGGTTTCGGGTACGGGAACACACCTAGTCTCTACACCAGAAATGTAATCTTTTTCTTCTCGAATCCGGAGACCTAAGATTCGGAGACCCTTTAACCTAGACCATTGCTGTCCATTCATTCGAGGTGCTTCTGGCATTGTAGCCATCGGTTTTTAAAAAACAATTTAAAATTGTGGTTTCTGTCTTAAGTAAACAAAGAATTTTCGACTTTTCTTGACATATTGCACAGATTAGTATTTAACAAAGCTCTCCCAAATTCTGATCAATTTAAGCATTTGGATGAAATGATTTTCTAAATTTTGAAGCAAAATAATAAAATAAGCATAATTTTTTCAACAAATTGAGTTTTGAGGATTTGAAGAATAAAAACGAAAGTATTATTTGCTATTTAAACAAAAGGCTAAAATTAAGTGCATGTATGTCAGAGGAATTTTACCAAAATTACATATCTGAGTCGGTCTTTTAAAACTACAACAACTACATCAATACTGTCTTTCTAATGGAGGTTCCTCCAGAAACAGCTCTATTACGTCATTTCCCGAACAAACTACCGCAACAATTTCATCTGCTGTCGGATGGTTTCAAATAAAAACTGTCATAAATAAAAATAAAAAATCGGTTAAAAAATCAAGTCATCTTGGTTCTTCTATGCTATGCTCCTAAATATAGTCTTTGGACTCATATTAAAATTAGTTTACTTTTAGTAAAGAAGGGTTAGAGCTCTTAACCTAAATCTTATCTTGTTTTTTGGGGTTATTCTTAAAATTGTTCTTTGAAGCGCTTATATTGTAAAAATTTAAATAATATGAATCCAAGTAACATAACATCCTGAAACTGCGACATTGTGTACAAACATTTGCATCTCTTTGCTTGCTTTTATTAAACGCACTTCTTTGTTTTCATAGGTTACTTCTTTTTTAATTAGATTGCATTATGCTGCACAACGTTTTTTTGAATTGCAACTGAACTGCAATTGAAAATTTATCGTAATCAAAATAAAGAGACTAACAGCAAAGGAATTGCATAAACTAAAATTTATTAAACTTTATCCTAGTAGTTGGTCTGCAATGCGCACCAAAAATTCTAAATTAATTAGCTTAACAAATTTCAGAACAAAACTAATGATTTTGATCAAGCGCAACATTTTCTGATAAAAGTAATTTCAAAAGTGTAGATAGCTTCCTTGCAAAATAACGATGTATATAAATAAATATTCTAGTGCTTTTTAATGTTCACACTTACTTTATTTAATTCTTTTTTCTCAAATCAAAAAACTCAGTGGCTTGTACAAAAGAAAAGCACACCACAACACCAAAATTGTAAATTAATCTTCCCAACACTGAAAACTTCAATCAGAACTTCTTTTCTAGAACATCAAAGCTGAAAATGTACATGCTGTACAATAAATAAAAAACCCCAAAAATAAAACATACATACATATTGATTGATTCTCAAACAAAACAAAACAAAAACTCTAATTACAGGCGACAAAACACAAAGATGATCCACTTCGTACATTTTGCGATAGATTGAGAAAAACACTTTCGTCGTACAAAACCACTAGGCCTCGTACTCGTACAAACAAGCACCATCATCATTAAAATCACAAAAAGTACACTAAACTGTTTGTTTACGTTTAATTTATTTTTATTTTATTTTTTACAAATAACACGCACGTTTATGTTGCTTTTTGATTTTATCTTAAAGATTCGACCAAATGAAAAGTATCAAAAAAAAAATTTAAAAAAAAGTCACACATATTGGGTGGGACCGTTCCGCCCTTCATACAATATTTATAAATCATTAAATCTATTTATTTATTAGCCTCAGAAGAAATTTAATCATGTTTTGTTTTCATTCTTTTCTCCTTTTTCTTAAACGCCTCTTCTCGCCCCCTTCACAGCGAAATTGAAGCCATCAGCCGTTTTAGGTTTGTTATAAGGCTTCAAATTAGAAATGTTTACGAAGAAAATGCCTTTTGTCATAAAAGTACGGACTAGATATTCTCTTACACATAAGATATTTTTAAGAAAAATTAAATGCAGAAACTGGAAAATGCGAAAACGTTGAGTATCGAGTACGGAGGAGCTGTTTTTTTCAAATGCAAATTGGGTGATATTGAATTTTATTTTCGTAATTGCATCTCTTATGTTTTCGAAGTGATTGTTTTTTTTCCCTATTTAATGAATTGTAAGATATATAATGTTTTTGAAATATTTGTATGATTCATTTTATTCTATGTATAAATTAAGGTTCGACGCGTGTATTTTAATTGGTATAAAATAATAAACTTATTGTTGCTATAAGTTTTCTTTCTTTTTGATACATTTTTCTGTGTATTTCGTATACCGCGGTTTCTTTAGAAGTATTAGACTTAAATTTAGAAGAACGATGCTGTCCAGAAAGTTACTGTGACTGATGACTGTTATAGAGCCACGATTTCTGCTACCACGATGCGCAGGAGCTGTCGTTTTGCGAAGACAGCGCAATATGTCACGCAACTTGTGTCACAATTGATTGTATAAAGGAAGCGTTTGGTAACTGTCAATTGGCCTCCAAGATCGTGGGACTTAACGCTGCTCAAGTACTTTCTGGATATGTGAATTCGTTAATCTACCCTGATAAACCCGAAACGATTGACCACTTGGAAGTTAACACCTGCCACTCTATTATCGATATACGGCCACTTATGTTCGAATAGTCAGCGGAAAATGTAACCTTCGACTCCATCCGACGCAGCCGTTTATACCTAAATTATTTAAATTATAATACCGGAAAATTATATTTTAAATAAATTAAATTTTATGTCAATTACAAAATTCATCTTTATTTTATTCGGTTTCAAAGTTGCTTTCCTTTAAGAAAGCACTTTTTATTTTCCTTGACACTAGGAATTTTTAGAATGGACGAATCAGCGGAACGGAAGTTAATGACGAACTCTATGGACTGTACACTGACATGCGCCTGGTCAAGCGTCTTCGGATACAACGCTTAAAATGGCTAGGCCATGTAGAGCGTATGTACACCACTGCACCGGCCCGGAAAGTCTTTTAATCTGAGCCATTAGAACAATGCACCAGGGGATGACCTAAGCTAAGGTGGTGCACATAAGTGGAAAAGGACCTCAACCAAGTTGGAGTGCGGAACTGGAGGCAGCTAATGAAAGATCGTGCTGACTGGAGAGGCATGTTGGTTGAGGCCCAGGTCCACCTCGGACTGTAGCGTCATAAGAAGAAGAAAAAGGGAAGAATCAGCCAAATATTTTTAAATTAATAGACGAGCAGCTTGTCATCTCCTTCTGATTCAATACTTTTGGATTTCGGATTTACTTTTCATTCCAAAAGTTTAACCTATGGATAAGCACATAATGAAGGAGTCACATTTCTCATGCTCCTCTTACGCAGTCCAATGTCATTAAATATCTTAATGTTTTAGTGTGGTTTATAGTTTTCATTCCGGTGGAAATTTTACTTTTTTGTTCAAGCAATATACCGGATTTTGAAGGTGAAATAAAGCAGATTCGCAGAACCAAGCTGTCAGTTAAAGCTTAACATGAAAAGTGTCGTTGTTCAACTCAGCATATAACTTATCTGAATGCAGATTTACATATGTGTGCTAAAATTTTTGAGTAATAATATAGAATTAGAGGCAGACTGAGAGACGCTGTGGTTTATAAAAATACATTGTCACGATAAGAAAAGAAAAAATCCACTTCGTTGATATGAAATGAATGGTAGGTAGAACAAAAGACATGTGCCATCCAGAGGTTAGTTAAACAAATAAATAGTTAAACTAGTTTTCATTATTTTGTCTCCGAAACAAAAGAAACTCCAAACACAAATCTATAAATTTACATTCCTCAAAACCAAAAACACGCATAGCATGAATGCTTTTAAAGCTTTTTTTAATTCACCACACTCTCCAAGGTAAGATAAAACGTAGAAGAAGATGACAGTAAATGTGGTTGTCTGTGGTAACAGAAGAAAGAAGACGGTTCTTGTTCGTGCTAATAACTACTACGCGTGATACATCAGCGGAAGGAATGATCTTGGATTGTTTGCTTTTAAATTATTTGAAAACAAAATCTGTTGAAGTCAGAGTGGTAAGCCATATCCCTCATGGCTAGAGTTATTTATTGAGGTATTTTCGGGCAACTAGGTATTGTGAGACAATATGTCCGCTCCAATTGCTCTGAATTGGTACGATTGTCTAAGAATTTGCCCGAAAAAACTCCCAAAAGGCGTTCCATTAGCTGATTTTTTCGTAGAAGGAAGGAAGTAGAAGGAAAGAAAGAAGAAGGAAAGAAAGAAGAAGGAAAGGAAGACGCTTATAGAAGAGCCAAATATTATGCAGAGGAAACTGTCTTTCCTTCGTCGGCTTTTTTGGTCACTGTTGATTTTCAATGAAACTAGGTTATTTCATTGTTATTATCCCAACGTTTCGGCAGGGATTGCTGCCTTCATCATGGGATATTAATTGTGTTGCTTTTACAAATGGATGTGGATGTTAGTCTAAATGTTCTTTAAAATTATCACAAAAAAACTAAATTCACAATGAAACAAAATATTGAGCACTTCCGTGTGTGAAGATAAGTCAAATATTTCTCCTCCCTACGAATTGCTGCCGAAGAAAATCTGTGGGTAGCAGATGGTTGTCGAATCGAAAATTAAAAAATGTTTGACATTTCATACGTCTGATAGCCGTTACGAATTTCTACGAAAAGTCGTTTCACAAGTTTCGGTAGAGCTATTAAGTCCATTTCAATTGCTCTGAATTGCTACGAATGTCTACGAATTTGCCAAAAAAAAACTACGAAAAACCGTTCCATTAGCTGATTTTTTCGTGGAAGAGAGAGCTCACGAGAGAGCATAATCACTTGGCGCTAAGTCCGGGTGGATGCGATAAAACCTCCCATCCGAGCTTCCGTAGCTTCTGACTAGTCATCAACGAAGTGTGTGGTCTGGCTTTGTCCTGGTGGAATTTAAATGAAAATATTTTAAGCATTGCAATTCACAAAACGTTTAAGATAGGAAAGCCAGGCGGTGCGTGTGCCAAACACGCCGCCACCCCAAGGACTCTGTATTTGATTTCCTGAAACAGCGCCAGAGGAGAAGGACCTTAATCAACAGTTGCGGATGTACCCAACATGAGGTGGATATAAACTAAAGTCCTTGTTTCAGAAGAATAAAAATATTTGACCCAAAAACAGCAATTTTCAGAGATGTGCTCAGACTTTTGAAATTAAATCAGCAGTATAAATCAACTGATTAATTGTCAAAGCTTGTGCATACATTTTGAAACGTGCAAATAATTTAAATGAATTTCGAGTGAAAATCTCATTCGGACTCCCTATCAATTAATGAGAAACTGGACTTAGCTGATTTGTCCGATTTCTTCGGCTTTTAGAATACAATTTGTTGTGTTATAAGTAGATACATGCAAATGCGTAAAACGTGTATTGAAAACTAAATTTTGAGCTTTGTTGATTTCTTTGATTAAGGAAGTAAGAAGTACGAAAGTGTTGAAAAAATTAAAAGAAGGTGAAGAACTTTCCTTGAGAAATCGTTTGCTGCAATGCCATCGAAGCCAATGTAACCAGAAATATCATATACTGCTTCCGCGGTGAAGTAAATTCTAATTCAAATGTTAGGTGTATATACGGGTATATATATACGAGTACAGTAGGATGTTAGACCGCTAGACCTTGGTACACCTAGGTGATCTTTGTAAGCTTCAAAGCTATTTATTGCTGCTATTCACCATAAATCTCACAGATAAACATTTCTAAATGCGTAACTTCGACTATTCCCGCTCTTAATCCAATCGACGGGCACAGTAAAAATATCTAGATTAAGTGAATGATTGGTCATCCACGAGATGCAGCAATCAGTCCACTTACTCAATTATACCAGCTCGTGACTGATGTAAGTGAAAAGCATCTTTCTTCTCTTAATCCAATCATAAGCACATCTAATTCTGAACTGGAGTGTGGAAGTGTTTAGACTTATTCGTAACTTTCGTGTCATTATACAATACTTTTCAAATGAAACGCATTTAAGACCTTAGCAATTTTGCGTAATAAAAAGAGAGTACACTTAGCCTAGGGCCTAGCTTGCTCATCAACTTCTCGTGTTGTGCGCGCTACTGTTCTCTCACGAGTAGAAGGGACCTACAGTGTTTTGCCGACTCCGAACGGCGAAGTTTGAGAAGCTTCCTTAGACAGTTATTACTCTTTGAGTGTGTCAGCAGCTCGAAAGAGGTGGCGCCGTGAAAAATTCGAGGTGTTCAGCCGGGAATCGAACCCAGATCTTCTGAGTGTGAGTGTCGCACTCTACCCACTACGCACATTGCTCAGGCTGTTCTTTAGTCACCACATTTCCCGCTGTCTACAATTTTGAGATGGAATTTGGCACGGACGTCAAGGACCGTAGTTCCATCCCCAAAATAAAAAAGAATGGAAGATAGTTCAGACTCAGACTATTCAGTAGCTCGAAAGATGTGGTTCCGTGAAAAATTCGAAGTGTTTAGCCGGGAATCAAACATAGACCCTTCGGCGTGTTAGCGTCGCACTCTACCCACTACGCCACGGCGGCAACAGAGTACACGATACTCTCATCAAAAACTGTGCCTGTAATCTTTCATGTTATGTATGTGCAGAATTTAGGAGATTTCGAAAGAGTCTTTCGAGAAAGGTTTTGTTCGGAGGGCACTGGCCGGGGAAAAGCTAAGAGCCTACACATTCGACCAGACAAGCTCTATTGTTTTATATTTATCCCTGATCACCTGGTCTTTGCTTCAAAGTTATTTCTTCTTCTCTTTTAAGTCTAAGGACTGAGGTATGGATAAACTTTTGACTTAAGCACAGATATCCATCACTCGATGTGCCCAAACCTGTTAATTTGTAACCGGATGTGTCTTTAAATTCACTCTTCTAGCAAAAGAAAGTTTCAGAAATTCCGCTCTACCGTTTAACTTATAATGATTCTGGTGCAAAAAGGTCTCCTGACTTAGACGAGCTGAAGATTGCCATATCGAAGCTGATGTCGAACAAAGCTGCTGGAGCCGACGGACTAACCGCAGAACTATTTAAAGCAGCCATAGATGAGTTGATTGGGCGCATGCACCAGCTCATCTGTAAGACATGGTCGGAGGGGAGCATGCCCGATGAGTGGAATCTCAGCGGCATTTGGGATTAGTCTTCTTAACATCGCCTACAAGATCCTCTCTGCCGTGTTGTGTGAGCGTCTGAAAACGTTTGTCCAAAACCTGATAGGTCCCTATCAGTGTGGTTTCAGGCCAGAGAAGTCCACGATAGACCAGATCTTCACTTTACGGCAGATCCTGGAAAGTACCCAAGAAGTACAAATCGACTGTGGCTACCTATTTGCGGGTATTATATGGTGGCCGCCGTGGCGTAGTGGGTAGAGTGCGACACTCACACGCAGAAGGTCTGGGTTCAATTCCCGGCTGAACACCTCGAATTTTTCACGGTGCCACCTCTTTCGAGCTGCTGAATAGTCTGAGTCTGAACTATCTAAGAAAGCTTCTCAAACTTCGCCGTTCGAAGTCGGCAAAAAACTGTAGGTCCCTTCTACTCGTGAGAGAACAGCAGCGCGCACAACACGAGTAGTTGATGAGCAAACTAGTCCTTGGCCCCCTGTGGACTGTCGCGCCATACAATTATTATTATTATTAAGGCCCCATTTGACAGTGTGCATAGAGTCTAGCTACACCGTGCCTTGTCTAGCGTTGGCATTCCTACCAAACTCGTCAGATTGTGTAGGATGACGACGGAGAACTCTCGCTGCACCGTCAAGGTCGGTAACGAACTCACCGAGACCTTCAATGTCAAAAAAGGTTTTAGTCAAGGCGACGCACTGTCATGGGACTTCTTCATTACCATCCTCGAGAAGATCGTGCGTAACTCACAAGTCAACACCATAGGTACGATCTTCAAAAAGTCAGTTCAATTGCTAGCTTACGCTGATGACATTGACGTAATTGGACGAACACAGCGAACCGTTAATGAGGCGTTTGCTGGCCTTGAAGCGGAAGCGGTTAAAATGGGTCTGGCGGTAAATACGGGCAAAACGAAGTACACAGCATGTACGTCAAGGAAGAACACACAAGCAGCAGAAACTTCGAGGTAGTCAAGGACTTCGTCTACCTCGGCCCCGCGGTAAATAGGAACAACAACATCAGTACCGAAATCAATCGCAGAATCACTCTTACCAATCGCAGTTTCTTTGGGTTCAAGAGGTAATTGAGTAATAAATCTCTCTTGAAGGACTAAGCTTACTTTATACTCGTATAACAGCATGATCATCCCAGTCCATCTCTATGGCGCGGAAACCTAGAAAGCGGGTGAGGTTGCCCTTAGTCTTTTCGAGGGAAAAGTTTTGTGTGCGAATTTTTGGTCCTGTTTGCGTTGATGGCATCTGGGCTGTACAGCGACATGCGTCTGGTCAAGTGTCTTCGGATACAACGCTTAAAATGGCTAAGCCATGTACAGCGTATGGACACTACTACTCCTGCCCGAAAAGTCTTCGAATTAGAGCCATTGGGACATCGCAACAGAGGACGGCCTAGGCTAAAATGGCGCACACAAGTGGAGAAGGACCTCAACCAACTTGGAGGGCGCAATTAGAGGCAGCTAGCGAAAGATCGTGCTGGCTGGAGAGGTATGTTGGTTGAGGCCCAATAAACCCCGGACCGTAACGCCGCAAAAAGCAGAAGAAGATAGCTCTTTGCAATTTGTGCCCAAATTGCCTAAATGTCATACATCTACTTTGCGGTATCAGGTATACTGCCTTAAGTTAAACTGGACCCCATGTTGAAACGTCAAGAAACATATCAACCACTTTCGTGTTTTCCTATGGAAGGGAAGTTACTGATAGCAGCAATGAGATGCAAGAGGTCATTCCAAAAAGGCCTCATCTCAAATCTCAAAATTTGAGTCAATGCAGGATAAAATGTATTGTTCTACTCAGTCGAAGATTAAATTTACTAAACATGTGTGTGTTTTTTTTTAAGATTCCCCCCACATACAAACGGAAACAACAATCTTATCTAATCCACCACTGATTGGAATAAAAACGTTTTTCCAGTATTCCACCTATTCATTTGATTGGTGATAACCCGAACAAAATTGATACGGAAACGCAAAAAAAAAATTAACTCAAATTGAAACAATATTCAATCTTTTCATTCTGTTGTGAATTTTTTCCAAGCCACTAAGCATGCAACGCCAATATCGACAGCTCAATGCTTGGATCTGAAAACTAAACACATGGACTATTATTCGACAGAAAGGTGTTGACAAAAACATGAACATCTTAATTATCACAGTAAATGTGAGTCGCATTCACTTTACTGTATTCATTAGCAAGTCACCGTGTCCGGTGACAAAACAATTTAAATCGGAGAAAATTCGAAACTCCCAAATGAGAAGTATAAACTGCGACAAACCGGTTTCTCTTCCTCAACCAAGAACAGCAGTGAATGACCTATGCCATCTCCTCTAGGCTAAAGAAAAATTCGAGAACAAAGATGTACAATGAGTGTACAGCTGTTCCGTTAGTCTATTTTTATAACTAGACAAGCATCATTTAAGGATTATTTGTTTCTTAAAAAAAGGTGTTTATTGTTACGTTTCTTAATTGAAATGCAAAAAAATTAAAGATTTTGATTTACATTCTGTTTCTGATTTACAATGAGTCAATTAATACAGTGCACCTTTGCGTGCGCACGAACATACTATCACTTTATTCAACAGACGGTTCCTTTGCCACTGAGAATGGCTCTGATACGGGCAGTGATCCAGAGTCGGCGATGACGACATCCTTTACTGGACGATCGCGACCATCGGTGGCGGAGTTCTCAATCTTGCGAACAACATCCATTCCGGAGAGAACCTGATGGAAAAGTTGTGAATTTGACGTCTATATAAAACGAATGAGAATGCAGCATTACCTTTCCGAAGACAACATGACGGCCATCTAACCAAGAAGTTTGTTTGGTGGTGATGAAGAACTGAGATCCATTAGTGTCCTTTCCGGCATTGGCCATGCTCAACCAACCAGCACCGTAGTGCTTCAGTTTGAAGTTCTCATCGGCGAAGCGTTCACCATAAATGGACCGTCCACCAGTGCCATCACCTTTTGTAAAGTCACCGCCCTGAATCATAAAGTCCTTGATAACGCGATGGAACTTGCTTCCCTTGTATCTGTTTGAAACAAATTATTCCAGCACACGCTGCATGAAATTCTACAAATGAACTTACCCTTCGCCTTGTGCATTCTCAGCAAGTTGCTTGAAGTTTGCAACAGTTTTTGGAACAGTAGCGCCGAAAAGGCCGATTTCAATACGCCCAGCTGGATCTCCACCAATAGTTATATCGAAATAAACCTACAAATCAGAAACCACATAAGATCTTCACTCATTCGATAGATTGAAGATAATTTTTCTTACCTTTTCTGTCACTTTAGGACCTTTACTAGCGTCAGACGCCAATGCAGTCCCGGCTAAAGCCAAACACAAAACCACTATAAACTTCATCTCTGTACTTGTTGAACGGTTCAAGTTGGATCGAGAACTGAATAACTGTGGCTTTATCTTGGGGCTACGAGGCTACGAACCTATGCAAATGGGGAAACGTAGAAACGACACGTAATCACACAAAGAACATAAATTGGAAGCAACGACACCAAGAGATAGGAGAACACCGAGAACAGAGAACACTTGATCTTCCAGAAATTAAAATTTGAGTGACATTTAACTGTGTTGATGGCACATCCGACTCAATTCTATTACATTTCAAAAAGTCACATGAATTATTTTTGTAATAAAATGTATCAAAGAAATCTTTGTTTTGAGAAACGGGAAATGCCTAGTTTTTGACAAAATGGTATAAAATAAATAAAAATATATGTTTTGCAAAAATATAAATGCAATTACAGAGCACAGTGATTTTTGAAATTTGAAAATAATTAAGTTTTTTGAAAAATTTTGATTGGCGGTACTTACTGACATAAACTCGCATTCAGTTGTTGAAATTCGCATTGGAGATAAGTCCTGACTGCAACTTAGAATCAATTCCTGAGGAGCCTCCTCCTGTCCTCATTCTAATATTCACTCCTGTGGAGTGACATACTTTAACTTCTTGGCATTTTGAAGTGAGTGGCGACTTTTAAGTTATATGAGTAAATAGTGTATCATTGCACTTTTTATACACAAATAATGCTTTAAGTGGATGTCAATGAGATTTGGTTTTGGCCTCTATTTGTCCTCTTACTCTCCACTTTCCTTTCATATGATCTGGAATATTAGTTGGGTTTGTTGGTTTGTTGTTTTTTAATTTTCCTGATTGGTTAATGAAACATACTGTACAGTCAAATGCACGATCTCTGCATAAATACCTGCCAGATTGGAACTACAAAATACAATTTAAAAACTCAGAATAAATCCGCACTTAATCGAACTGAAAATAAACCGAAAAATTGTCACAACTCGCAAATATTTAAAGCGAACACATCTTTATTTGCAAAAGCTTTAGCTACGAAAGCTGACCCAAAAGCATATTTAAACTTCCCAATTTTGTTGATAAATAAAAGATACCCATCCACCCATCCTACATGAATTCATAACCAAAATAAATACTGCTCTCTATCGCGTATCAAAACAAATGCGAAATAACGAACTGATGGTGCCCGTACGGCGAATTGATCACAAACCCAAGAAGCTTCTAGCATGTTTCACCGCAAAACTGGTTTCCACTGCTGAGACTGTGGTTAAACCACACTTACTCACCAGCTATGACCTTAGTCATTTTCAATTAAATTTTGAGAGGCCTCGCTCATATTTTCTTTTTTTTTTAATTTTTCAATTCATAAAATGAAGAGATACACATGCAGACATACTTCTGTACGTGACGACTAACCTACCCTATTTTTAGAGCTGTCTTTGGATATTATTAAACCCAATGCTTGACACATATACGATTACCACATGGATAGGTGTCGTAATTACGTCGATCCGCCCCATTGAACCCCTAGCAACAACGGCTACTGTTGAAAAATAACGACCTTTGGAGTGGCGAGCTTCACCGACAGCTAAATGAAACACTGTCCAACTTTAAGTTCTCAATGCAATTTTATTGTTTTTTTTTCCCTTTTCTGTTCGTTTCTCCCTCATTCTTAGTTACATTATGTAATGAACTTATTTCAATAAAAAGATACAAGTATATATCTGTACTTCATCCTTCAGTAAAAACAAAATCGAATTAAAAAAAATATATAATTGGTCTTATGAACAAGACGCGGAAACTCGAGGCTACAGTTAATATAATAGAGGAAAATAATAACAAAAAAAACTCTGAAACGATTGTTATCTAGAAGAATGTTGAATGTATGCTTCCCTGGGTGGCTCCGCCACCAGTCCTTTCTTCCCTGGCAATGCTTGTCGGAGTTTTGGAGTGTTCAAGAATTCTTCGGAATTACATCGTTTGTGTGTTATACTATTTTAAAGATACATATATCGAGTGTGTATGAAATGTTAATGTGCATCTGAGCGAACAATTAAAATGAATGAATGATGAGTGTTTTTGTTCTGGAATAAAATGCATTTTCAAACCAAAAATAGAAGTTTTCTAGTTTTTTTTGTAAATTTTTTTCTTTTTATATAAGTTTTGTTGGTTTTTTTGTGATTTTCTTCTCGTTATAACTCTATAAACTTGAATTTTGTTTTTCTGTTGTGTTTGACTATATTTAGTGTAAAACTTTGACAAACTACCATCTAGTAGCCCGCGCTGCGGTTCCGCTTAGGCAACTGGAATTTCTTCAATTTTCTTCTGAGCGGATGTATCTGGTGAACTGGTTGCGGCGTTTTCAGCTTCGACCGGTGCAGCAGCGGCAACTGGAGATGCAGCAGCGGGAGCGGTAGCAGCTGCTGGGGTTGCAGCAGCAGCAGCAGATGTGGTGTTTGCAGCTGCTCCACCAATAGCAACTTCTTCGAAATTTTGCACCAAATCCGGAACATCATCGTCAGCTCCAAGACCACCCGCAGCGGCAGCTGCAGCACCACCCTTATTCGCAGCATATTCACTTGCGATCTTTTTCAGTTGCGTTATATCCTGTGGTCCCAGTTGAGTTAGAATGCCAGGAAGCATGTCAGAAATCGATTTATTCTCCCCATGGCCAGTGATGGCGAATGTGTTTGTAGGCAATGATGCCTGGGCTTTGGGATTATTGAAATGGATGACTGTACCGTCGTTTTTAATAATGTTAACCTCTTCAATGCCGGGTATGGTATTGACCGAGAGTTTTTTCAACGATGATTGAAGCTTTTTGTCATCGGTAGCGGGCGTTGAATGGACGATCTTCTTCTTTCGGCGTGGAGTGCCTTTTCCACCGATACGCACCTGCGCTTGAAGTTTTTTCAACTTTTCTGGATTCATTTTTCACTCGATTGAATTTGTTTTTTCACAAATTTATTTTAATTTCAGTTGAATTTTTTGATTAAAAATATACGATGCGTCGGAAAACACGTGCGCCAAAAGCAAATTCAACTGTCAAAAAGGAATCGCCATTATGCAAAATGACATTATGGTAGATTATTTGATTCTTGTAGCTCTGATCATCGCAAAACTGCTTGAATCGATTACTTTTTTAGTGATGCCAGACGAAATGGCAGAGTTCAGTTGGAATAAGATTAAAAAACAAGGTTTGACGATAAACAATTCGGACTATTAAATTCCCTTGAAAATATGTTTCAGATATCTTAATAAGACATTTTTACTAACTTAATTAAAACTTACTAAGTTGTTTTACACCTAAATTAGTTTTTAGATATGTTTGTGCACGTTCACTTTTTTAATTTTTTTTAAGATGTGTGATTTACGTTGGGAATGATTCAAATGTTGCATCATTTGCTTTGTAATATTAACTACTGCATGTTAAAACTGTTCAAATTATTGATGTGTATCTTACATACATACATGGCATTTATTAACTTTTTATATTAGGAGAATATAATCTTAATGCTTGCCACATTGGACGGCAAAGAAAAATAAGTTTTCATATTTCATTTCATTATTGTCGTTTTATATAGTTGTTTGTCGTCGTGTTTCGTCATTCATTTAATAAATTTCTATGAAATAAATACAAATTTGTTCTGTATGAAGTAAATACTTCAAACATTTCCGTTTATGCTTAAGCCATCATTCTTTTAGGCCCTTTTTCAAAAAAAATTTAAAAGTCTGATAAAATTTCTGGAGTTTTACCATTCATTTGGCATTTTGTTTTATGAATCTTTTTAATCTACTACTTATTCATATGTAACTCAAGCTCCACATTCCACAATCCACGCTTAACGCAGCTGATGATGCATTTGACGCTGTCAACAATAATTTTGCAATTTTCTTCATTCTCGTTGCGTCTAGAAATATAAATAAATTACAGTTAAGGTACCAATATTATCTTAAAAATATTTAAAAATTAAGTAAAACCAAATTGGAGTGACAAATATGTCATGGAATTAGAATACAATTCCACTAGCCTATCTCCAACACGACGGCTAAGATCTTGAAGCAGATGTTAATTGTTGTAGCAATTTGATATTTTGTTAAAGGAAAAACAAAATAGTCCCGTTTTCGTCATTTAATTGGCACGAATTTGTTGTCCAAATCAAGGCGTTCACTTAGGTGAGAATTATGGAAATGTTTACTTTATTTGTTGCATGTCTTGTGGGCCTTACTGCAAGCGCTGATGTCACCAATGATCTTGGTAGCATCCCCAGTGGTAATAGTGGCAGTGGCAGTGACAGCGGCGCAGCTCCAATTCGCAACGAGAAGACATCACTGAATACGAGAAACGTACAAGCGTTGTGCCCGAATATGTTTCATCATGTGTTCACTGGGTACGCTCCGCGAGATGGAGCACAGGCCGGCAGTATGACAGACCTAAAATTCGACGGGGAGATCGACTTACGCACTTGTGTGTTAGCATGCTGTGAGAAGAAAAATCAAACGTGCAATGTTGCGTTTGTGTACAAACAAACTTGCTACCATGTACGTTGTACCAGCAACGCGGCCTGCTTGCCGAAGGAGAGAGCTGAGGCCAAGGGTCGGTTGGAAATGGTTTTGGTGAGCCCTGTAGCGATGCAGTCAGGAGAGGAAGACGTAACATGGATGGATGTGTTTAAGGCTGAGAAGATAAGTGACTTCTTTCCAGAGGAAGAAGCGGCAGCGAATCCCTTAAACTTCTGGAAGCAGGCAAACAAATTTCGCTATGACTCTCCTCCGCCAGCATACGAAGACGAGTACCTGCCAATGGAGGAGAAGAGAGTAAAGCAGCTGCTGTTGGATCGAAAGAATGACTTGTACGGGAACTCAGCGATGGACGAGGAGGCTGACGATGGTATGTTGTTTTACAGTGGGTCTGCGAAGTACATCCCATGTGAGGTTAACATAGACGGCGGGTGCCCTGAAAAAGAGATATGCGTGGGAATGCGTTCCGGCGGTAGGAAGGGTATATGCAAATGCATCCCCGGTTATGCCAGAAATAGACTTAGGGAATGTGTTCTAAGGGATCTGGACATTGCGGGTGACAAACTGGTAGAGAAGCTGCTTCAAGGCAGCAGTGATGCACAACGACACATTTCCTTGATGGATTCGGTGCCAGTCACTGAGCGGCAGATGGAGGAGGAGACCAGGGCAGAAGTGCCTCCAAGCAAGGAGGACCAACAGAAAAAGATTGTGGTGTCCGTTGTGTCCAAGGAGGTACAGCTCCCGGAGAAGGAGGTTTCTCTCTCCGCGTATACAGTGCCCGATGAACAGTCTAGTCAGAGCCCTTACAAGTATTTATGGACCTTGATAACGCAGCCAAAGGGTCCAATGAACGGCACCATTTCGGACCAAACGAAGTCGAAGATAAATCTCTCAAATCTTTCTGAGGGTTTGTACACCTTTAAGGTAACTGTAACTGGTAACGGTACTTATGGTGACGCGATGGCCAACGTTACTGTATTTCCCGAAAAGCGAATTAACAAACCACCACAGGTTGTCATCTCTCCACCCGAGCAGACCATCAAGTGGCCAATAACCAAAGCAATCCTGGACGGCAGTGCTAGCATAGACGACGACAAGATTGTCGCTTGGCATTGGGAGTTGAAGTCTGGCCCGATTGGCTACGAGCCACGATTGCCGGAGATCAACACGCTCCAGTTAAGTGATTTGACTGCACCAGGCAACTACACCTTTCAGTTGACTGCCACTGACTCGGACAACGCTCATAACTCGACAACCGCTAACATAACGGTGCTAAAAGCAACGGACTATCCGCCGGAGGCAAATGCGGGTGGCGCGGTGATGGTATATCTGCCTCAGAACAACGTAACCTTGAACGGCACTGCAAGCAAAGATGACCGCGAAATAGTGGCCTGGGAATGGACAAAAGACGCGAGTGACGAGAGCAAAGCGGTCGATATGCAGAACACTCGCACGCCGTACTTACAACTGTCTAACCTGGAGGAAGGGATGTACACGTTTGTGCTAAAGGTTACCGATGGCAGCAATCAGTCGAATACCGCCAAGGTTCACGTGTTTGTCAAGCCGGCGACTAATTCACCCCCAATTGCAGAAGCCGGTACAAATTCTACAACAAATCTGCCAAAAAACTGGGTGGAGCTGAATGGATCGCAGTCCAGTGACGACATCAAGATAGCTAGTTACCGTTGGTCGCAGGTCTCGGGCCCGAACGACGCAGTAATTGTAAACGCGAATGAATCTATTGCGAACGCCACTGGCCTGACCATTGGTCTCTATGAGTTCAAATTGACGGTGGCCGACGAGAACAACAACACTGCCAATGACAGCACCTGGGTAAGGGTTGTGCAGGAGAAAAACTCTGCTCCAGTGGCTAACGCCGGCGGCGATCAAAGCGTAACGTTGCCAGTTTCGGTAATTTACTTGAACGGTTCCAAGTCCTACGACGACCTTAATGTAGTCAACTACACTTGGACGCGCGATGATATGAGTTTGGCGGCTGGAAACATTGTGGGTAACTCCGACCGGGAGCCAGTTCTCATGCTGACGGACGTAGCTCATGGGCGGTATGTCTTCAAACTCACTGTCACCGACGACCAGGGTCTCACTGGCAGCGATACCGTCAGTGTTATTGTTCGCCCCGACCCAAGGCTTCTCAATCTAGTGGAGCTCACATTTTCGATGGGGATTTCCGTGCTGACGCAATCGGAGTTGGATTCCATGGTGCAGAAAATCGCCCTCCTCTTAGGCAACGTACGGATTCACGTTCGAAAGTTGAAGACTGACGCTAGGTCTGAGGAGGCCATCCTGGTGTTCTACGCCGAGGAGCTCCCCCCGGCGGGATCGACCGAGGGCAAGCCAACACCCATTCCAGGCATAAAGGTCGAGCAGATTCTGAAGGAGAAAATTCTTCGTGATTCGTCCATCTTGGGCGCAGCCTTCGCAGACGTTCGGACTTCAGTCTGCCAGAACAAGTGCTCTGACCATGGTTCCTGCAACACTGTCACCCGTTCGTGCATATGCGAGACCTTCTGGATGCCGTCGCTCTTCTACTTCTGGGGAGTAGAGGAAGCGAACTGCGACTGGTCGATACTGTACGTTGTGGTGGCGATCATTCTAGGATTTCTGCTGCTCTCCGGATTGTTTTGGGGAATATCATGCGCCTGCCGAACCACCAAGAAACCTCGCTTGCGACCAAAGGTGCAGAAGTACTCGCTTATTGGCTCCCAAGAGGAGGAGATCCCCTCCTCCTACAGCAGAGCGACATCACTCACCGACTCCGACACTGACTCGGACGTTGTCTTCGATACCCGCTCCAAGCCCAACGGAATCCTTCGCACGAATGGAGCCCCCAGGAACCATCACCATGGCTCCAAGTACGCCACCACTAAAATGGGACGCAAAATCAAAACATAATTGTTGTTACTCTGTAAAATCCACACTTTCATTCGATGTTTAGTCTATAAGTTAGTTTTTTGAACATTTTGTATTATTTTTTGGTTGATAGCGAGAGCTTGGGCTGCGTCCCGAATCGCGAAACGATGTTCCTTGAGGAGTTTGCTCCCGAATGTATTACCGTAGTCGGATCATTCCATTTGCATTTGTTTATCATTTAGTCAAATTAAGTTAAACCGAGCACAAAATATTGTTTATACATATGAGTTCACATCTTCTGTTGCACGCCTGTACGCCGGCGGCGGCTGCGCGAACGACACTTCGTCGTGTTCTTTTTCGTTCGACAGAAGTGTTTGTAACTTAACCGGAAGCAGAAAAGCTTTTCTCTAGTCCTTGAGCAGAAAACCAAGATTGTAGATTGTAAGCCACAATATGTATACATCCCAATACATACGCATTGTACAGTGAGAAGATAAGGAGGCATAAGAAGAATAAAAAATGTATTATTTATTGACAGTGGAAGATTGTGTGTTTGATTGGTGAAGATCGAAATACGGGACCGCTGAGTAGTTCAATGAGGGTGCAGATGAGTTCCCTGCATGGACAACAACTGAATTCTGGTACTATACAATCACCAAGTACATGTCCAAGAAAGATCAAGAAATTAATGTTTTTAAGTCATTCTTGCGTAAGTAAATATAAGGCAAAAAGGTGAGTTTTACACAAGACATAACTTTCGTCTCCGCTATACAAGCAAGTCCTAGATGTCTAGGTTTACATCAAACAGGAAATTTTGAAAAGATTGGTTAGATACTGAAAAGCAGCATGCATAAACAAGTCGTTTCGTGGAATCCACAATATATTTCATGAAACAATAGTCGGCAAGTGTGCCAAACGTATCGGGACAAATATTACAATAGTTTTTCATTTCTAGTTATTTGAGAGCAGATTGCAATTATCTCTTACTCCAGTTAGAATGTTGTGTAGCTTTCCATATCGGCGATCGTTTTTACAATCGGCTGTTGAGGTTGCGGATCGAGCACACGTGTGTTGAAAACCTCTAGTCAATTGCTGAATTGAAATTAAAAACAAAACGCTGTGACTAATTGATTTGCACTATGGACACCAGCAATATGTTTTCTATAATTTAATACAACGAACCATGTAGTGAGCAATAGAGTTGTGTAGTTCCGGACCTACATAGTTTCTGGACCTAGTTCCACTGTCGGAACTAGTTCCGATAGTTCCACATATTCCACCTAAACATGCCCGATAGTTCCGACATGTTCGGTACCTCTAACATTACAGATACATCCTGAATGTGTGAAACGAAACATCACTCAACTAAAAAAATATTTTTCAGACACATGTATCAGTCGCAAATTTTGTTTTTTCTTGTGTATTTCTTTGTCTTTTTTGTACGATGTACACCATCAACCCTGCGTTAAACACTGTGTATTGCGGTGCGAAAAGAAGATAGAGAAAAGATAATACTTTCAACATATTCCTTCTCCTCCTTATATTACTGTTCCGGAGACTAATACGTGCTTAAGCCTGAACATGCTGATGGAACTATTAGTGCAAAGTCCCGGAACTATGTCTGGAACTACATCGGTCCTAGAACTATATAGGTCCGGGAACTATATCTGTCTGTCGTTTTGTACAATTTCATCAATTTCGGGTGCAATTCCGGTTGTCTACAACTAAGTTTTTTTTGTTATCGCTTTTTCTCCTGTAAAATTTGGCATAACGATCATAAAACTTATTTCCTGCCTCTTTTCCGCGTTAAATATGGTGGTCTGCAGAAAATCCCCGCGTAGCTAATTGTTATTGTTATTATCAGCATTTTTTCATTTGATCGAGTAATATAGTTTAACTTTGATCCTTATCGGTCGGCAGTGTCCGCTAATTTCATTGTTTTTCTCCTTTGAGAGAGATTTCAAAAATTCACTTGTACGGAAAAACACAAAGTGAATAGAACAGAACATTTGTGTCGTTCTTGTTTCAAATTGCGTAAAACCGTTTTCTTTAATGTTTGTTCTTAAATCGCGATATATATTTGCTTAGTTTGCGTGTTAGTGTTGTTTTTTGTGAAAACATCTTTATTAAGTTAATAATAAATAACTTTTATTCGGAAGTTCTTAATGTACCTATGTAAATGCGTTGTCATATGTTATTTTAATAAATTGAATTAAATCCTTAAATAAAATTATTAATCCACTTGTACTTTTTTTCTATCAATAATGATCTTAACACTGTACTATTTACTCAAACATGTGTCTGGAATTGAACTATTTGGTTTTATGAACATGAACCGCCGTCCATATCAACATTGGAGGTGGAACTAAACATCTCCTCGGAACTAAATAGGTCCTCGGAACTAGTTCGTTTCCACAAAGGAACCTTTCAATGTTCGGTCCGGCAAAGGAATTGTTTTGCGCAACTATAGTGAACAACAATCACCTCACGCGGTTGCATGAAACCGCGGTGTGAGTGAGTCCATCTCTCGGTTGCCATGGGTTAGTACTTGAATAACCAAAAGATAATTTTTGTTGAAGAGGATAAGATTATACGCTTTGCACTACCCAGTGGGATAGACTATTGCTAATCTATCCTCGGCACTTGCATAAGACCGAAATAGATAGTTAAGATTCAAAAGGGATCCAAAACGGGACTATGGCCTTTCTTAATTAGCAACAAATCGTGTTTCGCGTGGTATTCTTTCCTTACGAGTAAATAATAAAAAATAACTTTACGTTTTTTCTTTTACCGACACCGAAGTGTCGTGTAGACAAGCAGTATTGATTGATTTCAACAACTTGAAGGAGGCGAAGCTGTAAAAAAATGCGAGAAGTTTAATATAACAATCGAGCCTGCGACCTTTGACACATACGCTTTACCCACTTCGTCTCAATTTCCAAGTTTAAAACTTAAAATATAACTTCTTACACTCGTCAATGAGTTTTTTCTGTTTTACAAATGTTTTATGGTAATTTTTTTTGAGGAAAATCACAATGCAATTTTCATAACGTACCTTAAACCTATAAAATATTTTGTTAAATTTTTTTAAAGCTATTTTGAAAATCTACTACATTTTTCATCCAAGAAAAACATTTGAAACTTAAAGAAAAAAATGTAAAAGAGTCAGCCACGAAGTGTCGTCAGAATTGTCAAAAGGGAGAGATTTTTGTTTTCAGCACGGAAATTTCTTCATTTCTTTATATTTTCTTTCATTGATAAAACATTAACAAACCATTAGTCACCAATTTTGTATAAATTTATTCTGATTGTAATTTCTCTTGATCATCAATCGCCCGCCACAATTATTTCTTCCTGGTAATTATCAAACAACTGCACCATTGCATTGATCAATTAGGAAGCAAGTGAAATTAATTCAATATTCCTGAGTCATACGATTCGTTTAATTCTTTTGTTTGTGAGAGCATAAATAACACAAATAATTAGTTGAATTTTATAGTTTTAAAATAAATACGTTTTCTGCCTTATAATCGCAGGTCGAAGTTCAAGTTAAACCACACCATTCAACTTTGTGCGTTCAGCCACACATAAGTTTTGCGTTTGCAAGTGAAGACATAAATATAGGAATTAGTATCATAATCATTGAACCATAATGGACACGGAAAAGTCCAGTAACAGCTCATTCGAGGATCTCTCCAATCTCAATGAGTCCGAAATGAAACAAATGAAAGACGAACTGGAGGAGGAGGCTAACAAAAGCGCTGGCGAAGAAGACGATGGTGTGGTGGACCTTCTTGGTAATGGACAGATACTAAAACGAGTTATTAAACGATCTGATAATCCTATAAATCCTCATCGTGGGGAATTGGTAAAAATCAGTTATACTGGTAAACTCGACGACGGAACTGTTGTGGAAAAAGAAGAAAATGCGTATTATCATGTTGGTGATTATGAGGCAAGTTAGATTTATACACGATTTCGAAATCAGCGAATACCATTAATTGGGGGCATTGTATATGTTTAGGTTACGCAAGGACTGGATTTGGCTCTTCCAATTATGAGAGTTGGCGAAGTTGCCGAAGTTGTTGTTGACTCGAGATTTGCATATGGACCTATTGGATTAAAAAACGAAGAAAATCCATCGATGTCAATTCCACCTGATGCTAAGGTTTGTTAAGTCAGTTGTGTGTTTTTTGTTTCCTTTGTTGTATTCGCTTTCTTTTTTTTCTTTTTCTTTTTTTATGAGGTAACTTAATAATAACTTAACCAGTTTATAAGTTAGATTGTTCAATACATCATGTTGTAATTGAGTGGTTTCTTGCTGCGTTGTGCGACGTTTTTCTTACATATAATGTCATATGTTTGCTCCAGCTTTCTTTACGTGTGGAGTGGGTCTAAAATTAATGGAGTATATCGTTGTAGTGAAATCTAATGACTTAGCTTAAGTCAGTTAGTCTGTTAATAGTACAAGGACTTTTCTTCATTCATTCATTGACACTAATTGATATTAGAAAAACGTTATTGTCTTTGTCACTTATCGTGTCTGATATCTTCAACCAATGGCAGAGCTATTTCGCAATATCCCTTAATCAGGTGAAGATATGAATATACGATTAGAGAAATAATTAGTCGTCAATTGTTGTTGAAAGTTCACTGCATTAAATTTTTATTTATTTCCCTCAATCAAGACAACTTTACTCAAACATACACGTACACTGCCGAATAATGTCGTATGGTGGCGCTGACTCAAAGTTATAAGATAAACTCCGTTCACACTTCTAAATTAAAGTGAGTGTGCCTCTTTTCAGATAACCTACGAGGTGCATTTATTAGAATGTAAATTTGAAGAGCACGCCGACTTGAAATCGTTTGAGATCCGTAAAAAATATGGGTAAGCAAGCAAAGTCAATGCACGATTATTACAAAAACTTCAAGTCAGTTTGTTTTCACAGGAACAAGAAAAAAGAGCGTGCAAACTTTTGGTATAACCGCAATGAGTTCAATATTGCAATTCAACTCTACCGTCGCGCTCTTGAGTATCTAGACGACAGGGATGGGGATCCGGATTCCAACATGGACACTGAAGACTTACAAGTATACTCTTAAATTCTGAGTATACCTGAGTATATTCGAGTGTTGCTTTTATTTTGTTTAGCTTTCAAATAGCGATATACAAAGCATTTTGGATGACCGGCTTGTTGTGTACAATAATTTGGCAATGGCGCAAATAAAGATATCCGCCTATGATGCCGCCTTATCATCAGTGGAGCACGTGCTAAGATGCCAGCCAGATAATCACAAGGCTCTGTACAGAAAAGGAAGGGTGAGGAAGGAAACGGAGAATTGAATGCGCTGAGAGAATAATTTGAATTGCGTTCTTGCAGATTTTGGAGGGAAAAGGTGATACAAAGGGTGCAATTAGTCTCTTACAAAAAGCAGCTACCTTAGAACCGGATAGCAGGACTATTCAACAGGTAAGCCCACTCAAATGCCCTGTTTCTGCTTGTGGTAAAAGCGCTGATCAAAGTGAAATCAAGAAGCGATGCATTCTTTGCGATGAATTCGAGCATTGAATCAGACCATTGAATCAGATACGCTTTTTTCATGATGAAATTGAAGCTGGAAGAAGTTATAAGCGTATTCAGATATTTTATATCCCGCCAAATAATAATATAATAATAATAATTGTTGGCGCTACAGTCCAAAGGGGGACCAGGGCCTAGCTTGCTCATCAACTACTCGTATCGTGCGCGCTACTGTTCTCTCACGAGTAGAAGAGACCTACAGTTTTTTGCCGACTCCGAAGGGCGAAGTTTGAGAAGCTTTCTTAGACAGTTATTACTCTTTGAGTGTTGTCAGCAGCTCGAAAGAGGTGGTGCCGTGAAAAATTCGAAAAATTGGTGTTGAGCTGGGAATCGAACCGACACCCTTCGGCGTGTGAGCGTCGCACTCTACCCACTACGCCACGGCGACCCGCCAAATAATTGCAACAGATAAAAGCTGGAATGTGAAATATGTTCCTGTTCTCCGTAGTGCCTCGGTTGCTAAACAAGAAAAATCAAAATACTAATTAAAATCTGCGTTCGAGCCATTACAGCGACTTAATCACTTCAAGGCATGTTTAAATCAAAAATTTTTTTTTTTTTGAAAACTGTTGTGTGTTATGCTAAGAAAATGTCTTCCAATCATTATGTTGTATAAACTGTGCCGCGTCTGAATCTAAACAGAACCAGCACACAGATTCTTTAGTAATCAACCTTTCTCTTCCCTTTCAATTTCAATACAGTTGATAAAACTCGCGGAAAAATGAATAAAAGTGTTTGCACCTCCGCCTGCGCCACGGCGGTCACAACATAGTACAATGATACATTTCCATACCATAACTTGTAGTAGATATTTTCTCCGTGACAATCAATTTCGCATTAAAAAACTTGTAGGATACATATTCTTTTTAACAATGCTGTATCATTGTCGATATCTATCAATGAAATTCAGTTAACATTACCTCTTACTGCCTTGGTAAGGGTCTCTTTCAATATTTAAACATGTATATATCTACATATATACGAAAATCTATTTTCTACGCAATCATTCAAAATTTTCTCCTTTTCGATCAGGATCTTGCAAAATTAATAATCAAAGCACGTCGTGAGGAACACAACGAAAAGGAAATGTACCAAAAAATGTTGGGCCAAGCTAAGAGATTAGAGCAGAAGAGCAAACAGCCACAGAAAAGGGACACCCCAGAGAGTTCAAAGGTATGTGTTCGAACTTCGATTGCTTCTAAATGTATTTTTTTTTATCGTCTTTATCAATTTCAGTTGAAACTCCTTGGATACTTGATGGGATCTATTCTGATTGGAGTTGCTGGTGTAGCCATGTACAGATATAAATACTAAAATTGTTTTATTTTGTTTTTTGTATTGTTTCGCCTTAGTTATTTATTTTTTATGCGTTCCTTCTACTTCTCAGTTCCGATTCAATCAGTTAAATGAACAAACATAAGCAAACAAACAAACACATAGCTTGCGATAGGGACGTTTTATAGATTCAATAACAGAATGCTTGCGGAAATGTTTCAAAAACCCATATTGAAAAGAAGTCCTCAGGCGCTTAGCGCTGATCTATGCAAATGTATAGTCTTATTTTGACCTTGAATGATTTTATTTTTTACACACAGTTCTTTTTTGAGTACAGCGCTGTCTTTCCTTTCCTAGCACTCAAAGGGTTGCTAAGAAGAGACAACCACACGTCAAGTTGAGAATTAGTGTACCCGTATATTTTGTTTATTCTCCGCGATATCATTCCAAAACTAAGGTTGGAAAAAATGAAGAGCAATGTTTTTCTGATTTATTTTTTTGTCAGTAATGGTAATGGACATTTAATAAAATTTAAAACAAAACAAAAACAACTAATTGCATACGTTTCGGTGGCGTATTTCAAACAGTTGACACACTAAGCATTTTTTCGTTTTTTTTATGCTATAGTTTCTAAATAAGGTTTCTTTGCATCATTTAAAAATGTAAAATGCTGAATATTATCTGTTTCTAAATGTGCCACCTGCATTGAATTTTTATGAGAGAAACAAAATATTTAGAGTAGAATTTGTGTAGTGAAAACATAACATACGTACAAGAATAAATATATTTCTTTTAATCAGAACCCCATATTATTCGTATCACCATCATATGCATGCATTTCATGATCGTCTCAGGTATATACAGATTTTTTGTCTTTAGATGTTTAAAAGAAATTGTGGGACACGTTTCAAAATCAATTATTTGTAGAATTACATCTTTAACTTTACGTTTGGTTTCAGTTAAATTTAGATTAGAGATGTCATAATCGATATCATGAATAGAATTTCAATTGAAAGTTGACAGCTAACTAATGGAATTACCTTTAACTTATCACGACTTTTGTACGGATGGGCTATTATAAAATATGACCTTTTCCACAGTCTTAGTTGTATTAACTTCAATTGACTGCTCCTAATCAACGAAATCTGACCAACGAAACGAGATATATGGAATTAACTTTGGAAGCAAACATCTGCAAACACGTATTCGTAAATTTCAATATTCTCATACACGGGGTTTCTGAATTTGCCACAAATGTCATCTTGATATAAGAAGGAAACTTAAAATAAACAATCCGGAAGAAGGAATTCTTTTAGTCTCAGCTGTATTAAACACGGAAAAGCGTTGCCAGATTATTATTTAGATTATGTTTAATTCCTTTTGCTCTGGTAAGAGGAGACGACTTTACGACGAACACTCAGAGTCGGCGAAGTCTAATTTTTTTTAAATAAATTTAAATGTCTTTTGTGTTACAAGCTGCCTGTATAGCGATATGCGTCTGGTCAAGTGCCTTCGGATACAACGCTTTTGGACACCACTGCTCCGGCCCAAAAAGTTTTTGAATCGAAGCCGAATAGAAGACGGCCAAGGCTTTGGTGGCGCACACAAAGGGAGAAGGTCCTCAACCAACTTGGAGTGCGCAACTGTGGAGGCAGCTGTGGAAAGATATCGTACTTGGTGCTGGAGTGTTGATTGCACCCCACACTCTAGTACCACAAGAAGTGTTAAAAATTAAAATGTCATATTGGTAACCTTTGCTCTGTTAAGCATATCCCAACAAAGGCGGACTTAAAATCAGCTTGCACATGCATAGAATCAAATTCTTCATAGATTTGTTGATTATGAAAATCTCTTTTCATGCATAAACAAATTTTTCGACATAAACTTACAGCAAACAGACGTATACCTCTAATTCCACAGCATAAGTTCTTCATACCTTAGACAGCAGACAAATGTTTGTGTATGAACTTAGCCCACAATACTCTTTGTAAGTTGCCAACGAAAAAATCAAAAGATGATATATGTTCGCATGCTATAAAATCAGGAGTTCCATGCATTCTTAAATTTATTAAAAAATAGTGAGACATTCATCTAGATCCATCAATAGTCTCCAATTTACGCACTATTTGCGTAAGTATCCGGATTCGGGGCAAATCGAGTGGTTCAAGTTCAGCCACTTTTCGCAATTTATCCACGGTAATTTCTAGTTGTTCAAGAACATAATCGATTTCTTTTTTCATTCGCTTCGCTGGTATGTCCTTCTGGATTTGACACACATGAGCTTCCACGACCACGTCCAGTGATCGTTTCTTAACGGTGTCACATAAAAGAGTGTTGTTGGGCTTTTGACCTGTTTTCTGCGTATATCCGAAACATTTAATTAGTTCATCTTTCTCGATTATGGTCAGCATGCTCCTCGCATGCTCCTTGAGACGCGAATTATTTGCAACACTTGTAAGAAATTTAAATAGACACAATTTCATGTCATAGCTGTGAAACCGTGGCAGTTCGCTGCTCAAATTAGTGAGGAGTTGAAGAAGTTTGTTGTCTTTTATGGATTCACATCTTAAGGCAAGGAAATTTAAGATCGTTTCGGTAAATAGGTCAAACTTTGTTTGCTTCAAAATAGTCTCCAGGTAATGCAAGAGGACGTTGTTGAGATCGTTGCTGTTGAACGTAGTTGGGGTAAGAAGTTGAATATATTTTATCTACAAGGGAGAAAAGATGTTAAGCGAAAGGAGGGAACATGACAGCATAGAAGGTTGTCTTTCCATTGTCATTGAAATACCAAACAGTACTTACGATTGAGTAGAAGTTGTCGACCGTCATATCACGTGCACACTCTTTAAGAAACCTTCGAAGTTCTTCGGCGAAATGCTGGATGATCTGTTTTCTCTTTGCATTATTTGGTATACCCTCAAGACCGATGGTAAGCAAGAATCGATCGTTGGTAAGAACACCCGCAGCAAAGTTCAACCAAATCTCCTCTTTTTCCTCAACCGACAGCATCGCGTAGAGATTCCTCATTAGTACTTCAACATGTGTGGACGTTTGTTGATTTGAGAATTTTGAGAAATTTTCATTGATTCCTCTCCAAAACAGAAGGTACATCGAACGATCGGATTTGTTAGCATTTCTGAAAACAAAGCTCATGCTCGGCATATTATCAATCGGAAATGTTTTTGGTGTACTTGAAAATAATGCTCCACACATCGATTGCTGCGATTGCCAGTGCTATGTCTTCCTGTAGAACACTTTGGATGAGGTCACGTTCTAATTGCTCTGGCCTGAAGTAGGTTTGTACTGCAGCGAAAATTTCAAGAAAGCGGTTGTACAGTGGCTTAGACAGGAATATGTAAGAATCTAAAAAACAACTCTCTTGAGATATATATTTATCTTGGGATTGTCAGTTCACTCACTGCGTAAACAGTTTTCAAAGATTCTTCCAAATATCTGGCCATCAAAAAACTGAATATCATTTTTACGTATGGCAATTTCAATGGCATCCAAGAGTATCCTGTGCAAACATTCATTCTTCTCGAAATCATCCGATTGTTTGTCCAGCAGGAGCTGAAAGTTGAATACATTGTTTCATCAAATAAAATTTAGTGTGTATGTCTAACGGTTTCTCTTACTTCGAAGCATCGAATGTCCTTGTATGAATACTGGATGAGCTCTTTGAAGCTTTTTGCAACGTATTCTGCTACCAAGTTCTCAACGGGTGAGCCCAGAATTGCCTGAGGAGGGCTAAAAAAGAAGGAAATAACCTATCAAGAGTCTAAGGACCACAGTTATTCTCTTACTTATAGATAATAACCAAGTTGTCAACATATTCCTCACAGACTGAAAACTCCGTATGTTGAAAATCAGAAGCAACCTTCTGCAAAAGTCTTAGGTAGAAGTTTGTTACTTTTAAGTATTTTTCAATTTGTACAATTGGTTCCTTGAGGGAGTTCTGCAAATATACACATCAGTGTGAATTCAAATTCAAAATATCCATCGGACCTCACTGTACACTGTTTGTATGTTTCTTCCGATTTCTTGAATCAAAAATTTCATTGGTCGAGCAAGCCATGTTCTGTCGGCCATTTTAGTGATTTCAGATAGGGCTGTGTTTTGTGATAGAAGCTTAACTGTGGCTTTCCACGTATCGACTGCTGTCTTTATATCCAATTTAGGCGCCTTTTCTCCTATGGAGCATAGATGTTCTATCACTGCAAGTAACCCTTAAATTTGTGTATCCAGAATGTATTTCAAAGCATACAAGTACTAAATTTATTTAAATCCTTTCCACTGTATGTCTGTGTTGACCCAACCCTTGAGAAAATGTTGAGAATCATTTTTTGAACTGCCAATGCTTTTTCCAGGAATCGTTTGAAATTCTTTTTACTGTGAGAGATTTGTGAATTAGTCAGGTTTTGTCTAATTTATGGATAGCTATCAATACTTCAAAGTCATGGTCAAATAATTATCCACCGTAGCCAAACCAAAGCATAAGAACGCTGTTACCTCGTACAAATTGAATTCAATTGCTATAGAATGAATCCATGTAAGTAGCTCTAACGTGTAGGTAAGGAATGTGAAAAGATCTTCTAACTTTTCATCGCATTCGTCCGTTGCACAAACATTTATGAACTGAAAACGGAAAAAAGAACTAACCCGCTTTACGTATGTTTCTTCTTTACCTCCTTGATGGCACCAGTGAAAGCGTTTAGCAATTCGTTTAAATCTTTCTCCTCTAATTTGGACGGTCCATAGCGCTGGAACAATAAAGTTGCCCACGACTTGTATATATCACACTTGGGGATATCATCAATTTGTAGACTCTTGTGTTTAATTGAGTTAAGAATTTTCAAACTTTTGTGCATAATACTAAAGTGTTAATTGATTTTGAAAAGGATATCAGAGTCATCTGGACAGCTGTTTCTGGTGGAACTTTTTCGGAAAGTTCTTCTGTTGGGATGCTGAGAAGATCCTTAAAACTAAGAGATAAAACTTCGGCACTCATAATTGAACAAAATATAAAGCTAAACGATTTACGTTGTATCACGGGAGAATGTAAATAAATTTAAAGCGCGCTTAAACGAACTGTCAAATATTTGCATATAGATTTCATTGTATACACTTGGGCATATATAAAAATGTTGCCATTGGCCTGCAATTGGCAGTTGATCTGGAACAGAAAATCTGATATCCGATATGGAACAAATATTGATTTCATAAGCAGTCTCTTTAGCCAAATACAACTTGATACGATTACCCTGATGATCACTATTCGAACGGAATGTCATATATGCGTACATATGCGGCATGCAACGCCTTGTACTGTTCTTCATGTCTCGGAGATTTAATATAATTCTGCAAACTGTATCTTCTTATATATTCTTCTTCTAAAATTCATGTGTACACTCTGTAAGTTCTCTGACTTAACCAGTTCAGGTTTGGGAGGTCTAGATCCAAGTTAGAAAGTCATATGAACTCGGCGAACGCAGTAATGTGAATCATCTTTCCCAAGATAAAATGTAAGACAACCTGTGGAAATAACAAAGCGTACCTTCCAATTCAAAACTTACTTGCCCACAGAAATGTCCGCTTTTAAACACAAAAAAAAAAATCATATTTATTTTTTTTTATTTTTCAATGTCCTAAACAAATGTATAACTAAGAAAAAAGTACCAAGACTAGAAAAAGCCGCTAAATATATATTAAAAGTAAGTAATATACTCATTTTCCTATTTGCATTCCCACTAGTTCGGTTTATACATTTTACAACTTAACAGATCTAAAACAGCAATAAATAAATATTTTCAACTCCGTATGGCTAATTTAAAGTGGCAAAATCCCAGCAATCATCGTGTGGTTCTTAGCATGGGCACGAGCGGCGAAAAACTTTTCGTACGTTCTCTGCGTCTCCTCCTCTGGTATCAGAATTCCTGCAAATGAAAAATCTTTAGCATAAAATATTCAAATTGGTTTGCTCGCGTCTTACCCGCAAAACTTGCAGAAATGAAGCACACAATACTTCCAGTGATGAAGGCCCTGAACGCTACATTTGTGATGAGGTTACGTCTCTGAGGAGCCATAGCTGAGAGCGACCCGATCAGTATCCCCAACGAACTGGGATTGGCGAAACCACAAATGGCAAATGTCGCTATACCCGCACTGCGAGCCTACAAAAGCCGACTAGTTTCAGAGCCATTCGAAAGGCAAGCTTAGGGGCTTACCTGAAGGTCTCCGTTTTCCATGTACCAACCAAGCCGTTCGTACGCAACGAACTCATTTACAATCGTCTTAGTTGCTACCACCCTAGCAACAACTTCACAGTCCTCCCATGGCACACCCATAGCCCAGGCGAGGGGAATGAATATCTTCGAGAAAATCCACTCGAAATCGATGAAGTCCCATCCGATGTGGTATCCCAGCCAGTTGACGATCGCGTTAAGGAAGGCGATGAAGGCCACAAACGCCACGATGTTAGCAATGATTCCTAAGATGATAGGAATAGCTTGACTGGCACCGTTCGAGGCAGCGTCGAGAATGGACGTGTCCTCTCTGCAAATAAAAGAAAAATACTTTGAGATGCATAAGAGGTGAATGACTAATCAACTTACGATTTCTCTAATTGCATGTTCTGCGTTGTAGTTTTGCTAACTTCCGTTTCCGGCATAAAGAGCTTTGAGATGGCCAACGTGGCAGGAGCTGCCATGACGCTGGAGGTGATCAAGTGCGCCGGGGACGCCCCAAACGACATATATGCAGCCAGCACTGTACCAGAAACAGTTGCGAAACCTGAAACCATGATCGAGTGTATCTCTGACGCCGTCAGCAGTTTGATGTAGGGGCGAATTAAGAGCGGACTCTCGGACATTCCCAGGAATATGTTGGCAGCTGCGTTGACACTCTCACAGACTGTTGTACCCAAAATCGCCTGTAGGATCCATCCTAATTTCAGGACGAGCCACTGCATTGCGCCCAAGTAGTACAGCATCGATATGAAGAAGCTGAAGAAGAAGATGACGGGCAGGATGGCAAAGGCGAAGACGCCGTCATCGACAATCTTGTCACCGAACACAAATCGGCTACCGTCTTCGGCAAATCCCAAAAATATGGCCACTTTGTCGCCCAGACACTGAAAGATGCTCCTTCCCACTTCCCAACGAATGCAAATCAAACCTAGGATGAACTGGCAGAGGATGCCGGTGAAGACCGTCCTCCAAGGGATGTCCTTACGAGAGGTTGAAAAGACAAAGCCGGCCAAAACGAAGAAGATTGGTGCCGTGATTCCCGTCACCTTCTGCGGCTTGTCTCTGGTTTCAAAGTACAAGTATATGGCTAGCGCTGCGAGGATGGCAGCCACAATGCTTAATGCTGCCACTCTGGGAATTAAAAGCCGAACTAAGACAGAAGCAGAATTACTTTTGTTTTGTAGAACTTACTTTGTGCGACTGAACTTTTTCCACCACTTGCCAAAAGGCCTGAAAGTTTTTTGATAAATTTTTCGCCCAACTTTAGGCTTAAAGACGAAGTAGTAGAACAGGCCGAAGTAGACGAATCCAACTAGCAAGACAAGCATGCCAAAGCCGCTGCAGAACTGCATTGCACATTGCGCGTGACATCGTTCATCGTCGGGGAATTCATCTTTGCTTCGCCCTTGAACTAAAGGCAGGAAAATAATGGTTAAATGGAGGTCAGTCCAAATGCGATGGTTTTTTTGAACTCACCAACGCTGGCGTAGAAGTATATCGCATATCCAAAGTAAGCCCCTACCACGCAATGCAAAGCTGCTAGAAAACCGGTTTTCATGTGTCGGTTGTATTTTGAGGATTCTTCTGTGGCTAACGGTAAGTCATCAGTGGATGCGATCGCTGATTTCCCGTTTTCGCCATTTTCCTAGAAAATTGGAAGAGTCCTTAGACCTCTTGAATGGAAGGGATGTGCTTTTAATTTACAGATAAAGCTTACAGTTGAATGAATGGAGAGTTTACCGCTCTCATTGCTCAATGCAGACAGGCGTATGCCGACAGGTTCAGACTGGTAACAAGGACAAATACAAATGACAAGGTGGACGAGTATTAGACGACGGTAGTTACAAAACAATTATGCAACTTACCTGCATCTCCTCATCGAATGCTTCGTTTATCGTTCCCTTCATTTTGGGTGTTTAATTGCAAGAGATTGAGATCTGTAGGAAGAAGTTTAAAATAGAGTTGGTTTAACTTGCATAGTCACAGATCAAAACAATGTAAAAAATTAAAAGAGGAATTTCCGAAATAAGTGGAATCTCAGCGTCGTTTGCCCGGTTCACAAGAAAGGAGACCCCTTTGACTACCGAGGGATTAGTTTCCTTACCATAGCATACAAGACCCTCTCTGCCATATTGTGTGAGCGTCTGCAACCGTTTGTCCAAAACCTGATAGGTCCCTATCAGTGTGGTTTCAGGCCAGGGAAGTCCGCGATGGACCAGATCTTCACTTTACGGTAGATCCTAGAAAAGACCCAAGAAGTACAGATCGCCACTCACCACTTATTTGCCGTTATTAAGGCCCCATATGACAGTGTGCATAAGGACGAGCTATACAGCGTGATGTCTAGTTTTGGCATTCGTACCAAACTCGTCAGATGGTGTAGGATGACGATGGGGAACTCTCGCCGCTCATTCAAGTTCGGTACCGAACTCATCGGTACCTTCAATGTCCAAAAAGGTTTTAGACAATGCTACGCACTGTCATGTGACTTCTTTAACATAATTCTTGAGAAGATCGCACGTAACACCAAGCACGATTTTCCTAAGTTCAGCTCCATTGCTAGTTTACGGTGACGACATTGACGTGATTGGACGAATACAGCGAGCCTTCAGTGGCTAAAATGGGTCTGGACACACAACATCACCGTCTCGGACAGAGCGTCATACTATGCAGCACAAACTTCGAAGTAGTAGAGGATTTCGTCTACCTCGGCTCCACGGTAAATAGGGACAGCAACAGTTGCGAAACCAAACGCATTATCACTCTTGCCAATCGCTGTTTCTTTGGGCTCAAGAGGCAATTGAGTAATAAAGCACTCTCTCGAAGGACTAAGATCGCTTGATCATCCCAGTCCTACTCTAGGACTAGGACTAAGATCGCTTGATCATCCCAGTCCTACTCTTTGGCGCGGAAACCTGGACATTGCTAAAAGCGGATGAGGAAGCCCTTTGCCTTTTCGAGAGAAAAGTTTTGGGTGCGATTTTTGCTCTTGTTTGCTTTGATGGCATCTGAAGTAGAAGATTTAATGACGAACTCCATGGGTTGTACAAGCACATGCCTGGTCAAACGTCTTGGGATACAACGCTTAAGATGGCTAAGCCATATAAAGCGTACGGACAAGAAATGTCTTCGAATCAGAGCCATTGGGACAGCACAACAGAAGACGACCTAGACTAAGGTGGCGCACTTAAGTGGAGAAGGACCTCAACCAACTTGGAGTGTGCAACTGGAGAGAGTTGGCGAAAGATCGTGCTGGTTGGAGAGGCATGTTGCTTGAGGACCAGGTCCGTCCCGGACTGTAGCGCCACAAGAAGAAGAAGAAGTGAATGTTACATACATACATCGTTTCATCCACAAAAACTGACTGTTTGATATACTTTAAGGCTGTTTGAATGAGACCCAAAGATTCTGCAAGCTTTTCTTTTATTGGGCAACAATCTTCATTAAGTAATGCTTTCAGTTCTTCATCTTCAAACTTTTTTGACTGTCCAGAATGTTCATCGTCTTCCAGGCCAAAATGACGTTCATCGTCTTCCAAGCCAAAATTAACACTTTTAAATCGCGCAAGCCGCCGTGGCGTAGGGGATAGGATGTGACGTTCACACGCCGAAGGTCCAGGTTCCCGGCTGAACATCTCGAATTTTTCACAGCACCACCTCTTTCGAGCTGCTGACAACACTCAAATAGTGTGTAAGAAAAAGCCTCTCAAATTTCACCCTTCGGAATCGACAAACAACTGTAGGTCCCTTGTACTCGTGAAAGAACAGTAGCGCGCACAACACGAGTAGTTGATGAGCAAGCTAGGCCCTGGCCTCCTTCGGACTGTAGCGCCATCAATTATTAATTATTAAACCACTTTTGCAGCGGTTACTCACCTACCGCATGTCCACCATAAACTTCCACCAAAATACGACTTTCGGCAGCAGTTCTCTTCATGGTAAAGTAATGAAGAAGAACTCCCCGCAAGAATACTTTTTCAGGCACATAGTTATACATATTTAAGTGAACAACAATTGTTGTTTTTTTACGCTTCAAATTAATGACATATACTCAAATAAATGACTGTAGCTTCCCGACGTATTTTCCAATGGAATAATAACAATGGATGATGATGATGATGATACAATGCCATCTCACTTTGGCAAAATACCCAAGATACGTAGGGCATGCTCCTCAATGCAAAATCTAGAAGGATCGCATTACCAGTCTCTTTTGTTTGGACAACTGATTGATTCTCTGCTTATTTGCTGGTTTTGGTTTGACAGCTTTCCGCCATATTGTTGATTTTACATTTCTTCTACCCTCCATTTATTTATCTTGACAATTGATAGGCATGTTGAAATCCTCGCTGAGGTAAATAATTTAACCCAGCTTGTGAATGAGCCAACACGAATACCTGACATTGCAGATCATACTGCCAACACCTTGGATCTGTTTCTCACCTCTCATCCTGAAAAATATTCAATTGATATTTTGTCGCCTCTAGGCTCGTCCGACCACTGTGTCGTATCAGCTAAATTCTCGTACTCCTCCCACATAGTTAGAGAACAAATTCCGAAAAGAACAGTATGGCTATACGAGATAGTCAACTGGAGCGGACTTAACAACTGCTTTAGGAATTTTAACTGGTCACTATGCTTCCTCGATAGTGACGTGGATGGCGCTACTGATGCGATCACAAACATTATTTCGCCGGGCATGCGGTCCTTCATTCCTCACAGAGTGAAGAGCATCAAGCCTAAGGCAAACGCGTGGTACGACGATCAGGATGAGAGAGTTGAGTTTCCGGGTTTATAAAGCCAACCCTTCTGAGGAAGCCCGGAAGAAGTTCAAACGGATCCGAAATGACTGTAATGCATTAATAAAACGTGTTAAATTCTCCTTTGACCAAAAGTTGAGGCAAAAAGTTCTACAATGCCCCAAGGGTAGCAGAAGCTTTTGGTCTTTCGTTAAAAACATAAGGAATTCAGCCTCGTCTTCGATCCCAACGCTCATTTGCAATGACATTCCAGCTGTTAGCTCTTTGGACAAAGCTAATCTGCTTGCTGCACACTTTGCAGCTAGCTTAGGGCTGCCGGATAGCACTTTGTCCCCGCCTGTAAATGAGAGCGTAAATTTCTCCATAGGGCAAATCCACTTTCGCACTTGTACAGTAGCAAGAGTGCTTAAAGATCTAAACATACACAAATCCGCTGGGCAGGATGGTATACCTCCTGTTCTTCTGAAGAGGTGTTCTCCTACGCTGGTAAAACCACTGCGTAAGCTTTTCCTGTCCTACTCTTCAGGGCTCTCCAGATGATGTGACTGGATTTATGAATCACATGATTCAAAATCACATCCGTATCACTATTTATAGTGACTACGGAAACACTGATGGAGGAAAGACCATCTGTGGCGGGATGGCGGCTAACAGACCCAGGCTTGAGGGAACCTGACTGGTAGTGACAGCTTAACCAGATGCTATATTCTGCCACGGGAGGTCAGGGGCCCCTGGAACTTCGGTTCCAGTCTGACCGTTGCGGTAGGCCCCCTTGTGGGAGTTTCGTGGTGGCTGTGGTTTACCACCTAACATCGCGGGTAGAGTCGAGGATAGTGTACTGTGCTGACTTGTCTAGCCCATTGTTTAAGCAAAACTAGGCAAGTCGGTTAGGGGACTATCCCTTCTCAGTGTGGAGTTGCATTCTCAACCGGGCGCTGCGACCCAAAGAGCGGAAAAGGTTTTAGAAAGGCTTCGCATCAAACCAAGGTGGGGTGATTGCCCCTCAAGCATGATCCCAGTTTGGTACTTGGGTAACTAAGGCGTTTAGTCTTGCGTTACTTACGACTCTTGGGAAAAAGGTTCCCCGTGATATAAGCCGTTAAGGCAGGTGATCACGTAAAACCAAATCCCACATCTTCAGGGCTCTTTCCGAGTAAGTGGAAAACTGCATTTGTCCAGCCCGTCCCTAAAAAGGGCGAATCTTCGTCACCCACCTCCTACCGACCCATAGCACTAACGTCCCTTCTCTCCAAGGTCATGGTAACGCTGATAAACCGTCAGCTTATGAAATATCTTGAGTCCCGGAAGCTTCTTAATGACCGGCAGTACGGCTTCCGAAGCAACCGTTCCACTGGTGATCTGATGGCATATCTCACTGAAAAGTGGAACCAATCTTTGCACAATGTAGGAGAAAGCAAGATTGTTGCGCTTGATATTTCAAAGGCATTTGACAGGCTCTCTTATTGTTACATTATACCATATTAAGGCTGGTGTTCCCCAGGGCTCAGTTTTGTCTCCGACACTCTTCCTCATTTTTATAAATGATCTCTTGTCTGCTACTTCTAATCCTATTCATTCCTTCGCTGATGACAGTACCCTCAGCTTTTCATATTCGTTCATTGGCTCACGCCCCTTCACTTCGACCATAGACTCGGAACGGCAGCGTATGTTAAGCACAATAAATTCCGATCTTGACAGCATAATCGATTGGGTGGAGAGAGAGAATAGAGTGGAATTTAATGCTTCAAAAACCCAGTGCTGTCTACTGTCGTTAAAGCGATCACAAAATAATCAGCCGTTATCCATGAACAGCACTTGCGTTGTTGAAACCGAATGACTTTCCATCCCCGGTATGTGTATCAACCCAACAATTAGTTGGAACGATCACATATTTGAGGTCGCCAAAACTGCTGCGAAATGTCTAGGCTTCCTTAAACGATTCAAGAAGTACGTCACCCCCTCTGATCTGGCTACAATATACAAGGCCTACATTCGATTAAAACTAGAGTATAACGTTCCTATTTGGTCAGGTGCTTCTAAGACCTTCCTGCACCTGCTGGATAGAATACAAAAGCGAGCGATAAAACTTATAGGTGACAGTAATGTTGCGAAGTCGATTGACTCGTTAGAACACCGACGTAATGTTGCGTCGTTGTCACTCTTTTATCGCTATTTGAAAAAGAAATGCTCAGATGAATTAGCCAGTTGCATTTCTCCCCTTCAAGATTTCACCCGCAATACACGCCTCGCTAGGAATGCCCACCAATTCACCCTCAAGCCCTCTTTCGGACGTACAGTCAAATTCAGAGACTCGTTCTTTAGCCGCACTACACGAATCTGGAATGCTCTTCCTAGCTCGATTTTTTTTTCTTCATTACAATCCACAGGCATTTAAAACCAATCTGCATCGGTACCTCCCATCCCTCTCTTCCTCTATACTTTCGGCCCGTGCTGTGACTTGATCCGGTCACTTAAGGGTACTCGCAACCCCTTTTGCACGCGTCAATTTAAAAAAAAATTGATCACCTTTGAAACTCACCAGCAAACCTTCTGTTAAAGTGGTATATTTTTCCCTCAACTTAGCAAGATGAAGTATTCCGATTCTAAATTTCGAAATTTCAGAATTTATGACTTTATACAATTGGTGACTCTGTTTGTTTCCCCTTTCAATCCCTTCATCTACTCTAGTGCTGCAGCATCTCAGTTCGCGCAGCAAACTAACTAACTGTTTGTTATCAGTTTCAAAAAACTTTCATTCGCTTAACGATTTCTGCAGGGATGGAAGTTTATTTACTTTTTACTGTTGTACGAATACGGCTGACTGAAGCATAAATCGGCTTAAACAATGCAACTCATTCATTGGCTTAGATTGCATATGAGATGGCAGTTAAGTACTCATTCATGCAGAAACAAAAGAAAAGCTTCCCAGTTCCTCCAGTCTTCCTCCAGTTTCTTTGAACGAGACTGAGTTGTGGTGTGCCCCAGGTCCACACCGGACACTAAAAGAAGATGAATACAGAATGGTTCCAAGCTGTCTATGAATCCCAGAAAACTAAGTTGGTTGAAGAGTGTTTTCCCCCTCCCGTGGCAATACAAACGATGTCGTCCATTCAGCAATTCTTTGAATTTGAATTCTTAGGCTGACAGCTACGTAATAAGTCCCAGACTAAACAATAAAAATACATTTTCTAGACATTATTTATCAACAAAGCTTTTTTCAAAAGTGTTACAATCAGTCCAACGCCGCTCTAACATTTCGATACCTTTTTTTTTTAGAACGATTAGTCTTTGGCCTCAAAATAGGCTTCAGTTTCGGCGATCACCTTCTTATTCGAACCATATTTTTTTTCCGAAAGCATCTTTTTGAGATCTGAAAGGAGGTAAAAGTCGCTGGGGGCCAAACCTGGAGAACACGGTAGGTGCGGAAGCAATTCAAAGCCCAATTCGTTCAATTTGGCCATGGTAGTTAACGACTTTTGACACGGTGCATTGTCTTGGTAGAAGAGAATTTTTCCCTTCTTCATACGGAACTGTTTTTTTCCTTCCTTCAAATGCATCAATAATGCCATGTAGTACTCGCTGTTGATCCTTTTGTCACTCTTAATATAAATAAAATTCCGTGCGTATCCCAAAATACGGATGCCATAACCTTTCCAGCCGACCTTTATGTTTTTCGACGCCTTTGGCGTGGTTCACCCGCTGCTGTCCACTCCGCTGACTGCCGATTTGACTCTGGAGTGTAATGGTGGATCCGTGTCTTACCCACTGTGACATACCGACGCAAAAAATCTTCTTTACTCTGACGAAACAGCTCCAAACAGTTCTCAGAATCATCGATATGTTTTGGTCCATTGTGAGCAAACGCTGCACCCATTTCGAAAACAGCTTACTCATGGACAAATTTTAATGCAAAATAATGTACACACTGTATTCTGATATCTTTGAGGTGTCAGCTATCTCACGCAATTTCACTTTTCGGTTTTGCAAAACAATTTTGTGTACTTTTCTGATGTTATCAGATGTGCTTATCTCAATTGGCCTTCCAAGGCGTTCCGCATCTTTGGTCTGTAAGGTAACGTTTAAAGTCAGCATACCACCGGCAAATAGTTGTTTTTGATGGAGCGGGGTTTTTGTAACAATTTTCAAGCCATTGCTGAGATTGCACGGTATTTTCCCCCCAGAAAAACGCTTTCAGACCATCACACAGTACGGCAGAGAAGATCATTTAGGCGATGTTAAGAAGGCTGGTCTCTCGATAATTGATAGAGTCAAAGGAGTCACCTTTCTTGTGGAACGCGCAAACGACGCTGAGATTCCACTCATCGGGCATGCTTTCCTCCAACCATGTCTTACAGATGAGCTGGTGCATGCGCCCAATTAACTCATCTATGGGTGCTTTAAATAGTTCTGAGGGCAGTCCGTCCGCTCCAGCAGCTTTGTTCGACTTCAGCTTCGATATTGCTTTCTTCACCTCGTCTAAGTCAGGGGACGGAATTCTTGTCTATCATCGTCCAAATTGAGTAGATCCATCTACTTGACAACGGGATTTGTTTTTCATCAGAGAAATCAGTACTTTTCCATTCTTCTCTGTTCGTAGAGCCCTCGTTGTTCGAAGCAGCGTTGCCTTTATGATGTTTTGTTCGGCTGCATGCGCTTGCCTGCACTCGTCGTCTAATCATGGGTTCCTTCTGGGTGGTGACGAGAAATTCAGCACATCAGTGGCAGCTTCTTTGATGGCTTCTTGACAATATTTCCAGTCCTCTTCTATGTTTATTGCAGGCAGCGTCGAACTCTGAGCGAGTTTCAGGGAGACTCGGTCAGCAAAGTTCCCAGACTTAATATACGGGACAAAAAATCTGATCATTAAACTCTTTCTGCAAAGCATTAGTCTTTTACAAAACAAAAATGTCGTGCAACAATGTGGAGAATAGTGCCCAAATGCCATGTCTTACAATTTTATGTCGTCAAAGCTTTGGTATGCAGGCATGCAATCAATGCGTATTTCGATAATTACCAACAATTTGAAAAAGTTGATTAAACGTTTTATTACTTAATAGGTCCGGGAGTTTTTAGGGGCATGTCCTTTCTTTCATTGAACAGCCATAAAACATATTATCGCTTGTTTATTGGAACACATACATATGTGCTCGTATGCGTGCAATTAGATAACTTTCAAAAGTTCTTTTCAAAAGTCCACTTCAGCGAACTGTAAGTCGTAAATGCTAGAATTCGGACACCTTATCGGTGTACATCTATTTTAACCAGGTTTTTTTGACCACGCAGTCAGAATTTTTTATTCGAAATTCACTTACCAGTAAGTACCAATTAACAACCAAATGACGTGAAACACACTCAGTAACCAGTGTTTTGAGTACACCTTCAAAACGTATTGAGCATTCTGTGCGATAGTGACCTTATCAATGAGGAAATCCTCTGGGGGATAAGATCTTCTAACGATTACAAACATATTGATAAAAGTTGCGTTTTTTATTTAGTTGTTATCAACAGCAAAGTGGAGTGGGATTTAATTGAATTCAAAGTTGCTTTGATTTGGCACGGTTTATTCGTACTTCTTAAATTCATTTTTGTGCGTTGTAAGTAGTAAACGAAACTTATTGCGACCGGACCGTGGCAAAGGAAAGAATTTTTCAGTGCCCAACGTGAACTGATAAAATAGTAATCACTGTTCAATCTTTTTGCTGATATTAACGGAAATGATGGGTTAGGTTTTTATATGAAATATCTGTACATTTTACCATGAGTTTCAGGGTAATCTAGAATGGAGAAAGAAATACGTTTATGGTAACTTTACTTAGGAAATTCGCAAAATGATATAATTTGACAGTCTCTGACTTAGATGGAAAGATCACTCATAGATTGCCAGTGGACGTCGTGGAGTAGTGGGTAGAGTGCGATACTCACACGCCGAAGCTTCAGGCTCCATTCCCGTCTGAGCACCTAGCATTTATCACCGCACCACCTCTTTCGGGCTGCTGACAACACTCAAAGAGTAATTACTGTCTAAGAAAAAGCTGCTCAAACTTCGCTGGTTGCAGTCGACAAAAAACTGTAGGCTCCTTTGTGCGCACAACACGAGTATTTGACGAGCAAGCAAAGCCCTGGTCCTCCAGTGGACTGATTCGCCACCCAATTAATATTATTATTTGGTGTGTTCCGGTACTTTCGGTACCACATTCTTAAGTCTGTCATTTGTTAAGGAGTGGGGGTAAATCTCTCTCAGAAAGTGGTAAAGTACGGGAACGCATCTAAAACATATGTGCAAAGTATGCCATTTAGAAATATCAAACTTACTTTTCGATACAGAAAACATAAGCATCAACAAAATTTGAGACACAAACCAAGTATACCGGTATGAAATTTTTGGAAAATAAAACACTTATTATTAATGGGAAAGTAAAAACATTTCATTTAAAGTATTGGCCATTGTTTTCTAGACACTTTGACCACCTTTCTGGCAATTTGTGAATATCACGCCAATAAAATTGTTCGTCTTTTCAAGCAAACCAATCAGACACCCAATTTTCGACCTCCTCGTAGGAATCAAAGTGCTGCTCAGCCAATGCGTGTCCCATCGATGAAAGCAAATGGTAATCGGAAGGAGCCAAGTCTGGTGAATACGGCGGGTGGGGTAGCTGCTCCCAGCCAAGTGTTTTGATTGTATCCTGAACCGGTTTTGCTTTGTGTGAAGGTGCATTGTCATGGAGCAAAATAACCTTGCCGTGTCTTCTGGCCCATTCTGGTCGTTTCTCGATCAATGCATGGTTCAAATTGATCATTTGTTGTCGGTAGCGATCAGTATTAATGGTTTCACCAGGTTTTAGGAGCTCGTGGTACAGCGCACCTTTCTGCTCCCACCAAACACAAAGCATTGCCTTCTTGACGAATCGATCTGGTTTTGCAGTCGATGTTGATGGTTGTCCCAGATTTTGTCAGTTCAGGATTCTTAAAATAAATCCATTTTTCATCGCCAGTAACAATTCGATGCAAAACCGATTTTCTTTCGTGTCTTTGAAGCAAAATTTCACAAGTGGTTTTACTGTTTTCCATCTGTCTTTCATTCAATTAATGTGGCACCCATTTTCCACACGTTTAGATCTTTCCCATAGCTTTTAAACGGTCAGAAATTGTTTGTTGTGCAACATTTAACATTGCTGCCATTTGCTTTTGACTCAAAGTGTAATCTCCATCCAATATCGTTTGCAATTCGGCGTCTTCAAACTTTTTTGGTGGTCTTCCACGTTCTTCATTTCTCATATCGAAATCATTATTTCCGAACCGTTGAAACCATCTTTTGCATGTTGCTTCTGATAGAGCATGATGACAATATGCCTCGACAAGCATTCGATGCGACTCTGCAGCACTTTTCTTCAAATGAAAACAAAAAAGCAATGCTTTCCGCAAATCATTACTTTCTGGTACAAAATTCGACATTTTTAACACGATGAAAAAATATGATGTTGTCTGTTCAATGACTTGATGTATACTAAATATTTTTCACAAATGTCATAGCAAACAAACAAAAAAAAAAAAACAATAAGGGCTCGTTCACAACAAATGTTCCCTACCGAGACAGTTGTATCTTGACGCTCACTTCATACCAGTACACAGATATAATGCGTCAATGCTCACCTCTTTACACGAAACAAATAATTTAACAGAAAACCAAAAAGCTTCCCACCAAATTGTCTTGTGTTAAAATGGGCACAATGAGGAAATCTTTTACTCTCGAGAGAGAGCACTCATTTGAAGTAAAACTCATTTTTTCAGTACACAGGAATGGACTTTGGTTGGGCGCATGCACCAGCTCATCTGCAAGATATGGTTGGAGAAAAGTATGACCGATGAGTGGAATCTCAGCGTCGTTTGCCCGGTTCACAAGAAAAGAGACCCATTTGACTGCGAGGGATTAGTTTCCTTACCATCGCATACAAGAGAATCTCTACCGTATTGTGTAAGCGTCTGAAACCGTTTCTCCACAACCTGATAGGTCCCTATCAGTGCGGTTACAGATCAGAGAAGTCCTCGATAGACCAGATCTTTACTTTACGGCAAATCCTGGAAAAGACCCAAGAAATGCGAATCGACGCTCACTACCTTTTCGTCCATTTTAAGGCCGTATATGACAGTGTGCATAGAGACGAACTATACAGTGCCATGTCTAGTTTTAGTATTCCTACCAAACTCGTCAGATTGTGTAGGATGACGATGGAGAACTCTCACTGCTCCGTCAAGGTAGGTAACGAACCACCGAGACTTTCAATGTCCAAAAAGATTTCAGACAAGGGACGCACTGTTATGTGACTTCTTCAACATCATCCTCGAGAAGATCGTGCGTAACTCACAAGTCAACACCAGAAGCATTTCCGGAAGTCATTTCAATTGCTAGCTTACGCTGATGACGTTGACGTGATTGACGAACACAGCGAGCTGTCAATGAGGCGCTTGCTGGCATTGAAGCGAAAGCGGCTAAAATGTGTCTGTCTGGCGGTAAATGAGGGCAAAACAAAGTACATGCTGCCATCAAGAAAGGACACACAACATCGACGTCTCGGACAGAGCGTCACACTAGGCAGCAGAAACTTAGAGGTACTCAAGGACTTCGTCTACCTCGGCTCCGCGGTAAACAGGAACAACAACATCAGTACCGAAATCAAAGGCAGAATCACTCTTGCCAAACGCTGTTCCTTTGGGCTCAAGAGTCAGTTGACTTATAAAGCCTTCTCTCGAAGGAATAAGCTCGCTTTATATAACAGCTTGATCATCGCAGTCCTACTCTATGGCGCCGAAACCTGGACGTTACCAAAGACGGATGAAGAAGCCCGTAATCTTTTCGAGAGAAAAGTTTTGTGTGCGATTTTTGGTCCTGTTTGGCATCTGGAGGAGAAGATATAATGATGAACTCTATGGGCTGTACAGCGACATGCGCCTGGTCAAGCGCCTACGGATATACCGCTTAAGATGGCTAGGCCATGTAGAGCGTATGGACATCACTGCTTCGACCCGAAAAGTCTTCGAATCTGAGCCATTGGGGCAACACAACAGAATATGGCCTAGACTACGGTGGCGCACACAAGTGGAGAAGGCCCTCCAACCAACTTGAAGTGCGCAACTGGAGGCAGCTGGCGAAAGATCGTTCTGGCTGGAGAGGCATGTTGGTTGAGGCCCAGGTTCACTCCGGATTGTAACGCCACAAGAAGAAGAAGAAGAGAACGGACTTTGTGTTAGCTTGTGTTGTTTTGTACTGTTTTGTGTTCTTTGGTCAAGTACGGGAACATACATAGATTTTCATCAACTTTGAAGATCCGCTGTGCTACTTTACCAAACTCTTAACAGGTTTTGGAATTATTAACAGTTTAAATCAGTGTTGTAATTTTTTTTTTGAAAATGTCTCTTAACTAAAACTTTAGAATGACCGCCATAAATGACACATGAAAGTCAAAAGCAGGCAATTTAAATTATCTTAGTTGACAAATGGCTCAGAATGACTTCGATGACAGGAGCAACTGGAGGCATTTTGCAAATTTGCGTCATTCCCCGAAAAAATATGAAAATTTCTGAATTACGAAGTTTCCCGCTTACACCAAAGTCCCAACCAAGCCCTGAACTATACCATTTTTCACATACGTTCCACAATTAAAATGGTTCATAATTCCATCGAAACTGATATTTGCAGCTTTATTGGAATCATGTGAACAATTAAAATAATAGAGGAGAACTAAACAAAGTAAATGCATTGCTCTCTTGCAACGCCGCATTCCGCTAGAGAACATTGTTAAGCGATCAAATTATTTTCGGCACATGCAATAATTTAAGTAAGATTAGGTGATAATTATTAAAGATCTCGTGTATGATATTATGCGGGACAAAATTCTAATCCGATACAAAGTATGACTGTTTTAAAAAACAAAACTGGCATGCAATGCTACAAAGTAGAGAAAAGTGCCCAAACGCCATGCCTTCCTTTTTAATATCTTCAAAGCTTTCCCATGCAGGCCTGCATACTGATAGACAGTATTGTTAAGCGTTCATTTCGGCACAGACAACAATCTAAGCAAAAGACTAGATGTTATCCCTGACAGTTTCGCCATAAAATGTATTAGGCTTTAGCAGCAAAATTTGTTTCTCAAATTAAGAAAATGTGCTATTGTCGACTTTCGATGAAAAAGATAAAAAATCATTGACTCACGAGGGTACGTAAGTCTGTGAGTGTAAGTCACTTTTCGCTGATCTTAAGCCGGTGGTTTTTATGCTATGCTTCAGGTTGTGATTTACCCTAATGTTCGCGGAGAACACAATCATGATGACTGTGAGAAATATCAACCACGTACTTTCCATTGCATCAGCGTAACTTTAATTCTGTTACAACTCAGTCTGCCCAGTGCTACGCGTCAACATTCATTCACCTTGAATGACTAGATCACTGGAATTACCTAAATGTTTGCCTGGTTTGTTTTCATTCCATTCGCATTGTTAAATGCGAAACACCGCAACAATCATCTTTAAATTGCTGTCGTTAAGAGTGTTTGTTTTCATTTTATTTGGAAAAATAATCAGCTCTGAGCTCAGGCTTGCAAACGTTTATATGTGTGAAGGCGTGTTCGCACCTTTGCGTTTGTGCACAGGCTGGAGTTTACTAAGCGTTACATGTGGTTCGGATTATACATTTATGGGTGAATATCTGTCATTGCAAGGCAGATTTTGTTCGAAACGATTTTGATTAACTTATTGCCGGAAGTAAAAAAAGCACGAACACTAGATCCATAAACACTCCTCCTGCGTCTACTTCTTTTGGGTTTGGTGGCAGTTCGACGCACGGCGTCTAGCTCAAGCACTCGTGGTTTAAATGCGATTCTCTTCAGTTGGCTGCAACGCTCTAGGATAATGAACTGTTTCACAATCTCGCAGTTGGAATCTTATCTTCATTTCACCTTAAGGTTTACTTACATGTGAAAGAAGATTTATTGCTGAAGAAAAAACTCCTGATGCCTTTATTAGGATGAAATAAATCACAGTCAGATTGCCACTTATTAGAAAGAGCAAGGTATTGATGGGGATTAAATACGTCTTGGACGTCTTGCACGTCCTGGACGAACATCATGTGAATGTGAATGTAACACATTGTGAAGGACCATCTTGTAAAAAGAAGCCACGGCATGAAGGAACAAGTTAGCTTCAAACGGCCTGCAAAGAGTGTGTTGGAAAAGTGTAAATGTAACACATTGTGAAGGACCATCTTGTAAAAAGAAGCCACGGCATGAAGGAGCAAGTTAGCTTCAAATCGCCTGCAAAGAGTGTATTGAAAAAGTGTCAAGGAGCTCTTCTCCGAGAAAAGAGCTTTACCTATCTCATCCCTATGAAGGACAAGTTTTAACACTAAATGGACAAGACGATTTCGCCAAGTTTCTGTATACTGAACGCCTATTAAGTCTAAGTCATGGAAAATGTACACATTTCAGTTTCGTGCCGAAAAGTCATTGATTTCGAATCGTTGCCTAAAAATGTAGAATATTTGATTGAAATGACATTAGTTCAGCTGGTGTGACATTTTTTTATTGCATGTGGGAAAATCTCACGAAATCAATCAATACAGGTATCTTTCGTTATTATAAGGCCCGTAATTGTACTGCCCGTAATTGAAATGACCGTAATTGTAATGCCCGAGAGTGTCTTAATGACATATCTATTTTCCTTCCGATTAAGCTACGAATAACAATATAAAACAAGCACAATACTTATATTTAGATTTGATTGCCATCATTAACGAACGATAACGAGAATATGATTGCCTGCTAAAATTAATTATCTACAAATATTTAGAAGAAGTACCGATCCTATGTATGTTGGCGAGTCTATTGTTATCTCTGGACTTCTAAAAATGATTAAAGAAAAGTTTTGACGGAATAAAGACAGACATTTTGAGACTGATAATATCTACAAAAAACCTTTAGATTGTGTTAAGATAACTGCGTTTTCTTTCTTCTGAAAGAAAATATTAGAGCTGTAAAGAGTTGTTAGTGCCTTATGCGATAGCATATCGAAACGGTCGTTGCAAGAATGCATTTTATGTTTACATAAACATTTGGAAAGTATTCCGCATTTGGAAAAACTAAAATGAATAATAATAATAATTTTTGGCGCGGCAGTTCACAGGGGGACTAGGGCCTAGCGTGCTCAACAACTACTCGTGTTGTGAGCGCTACTGTTCTCTCACGAGTAGAAGGGACCTACAGTTTTTTTCTTAAACAGTTATTACTCTTTGAGTGTTGTCAGCAACTCGAAAGAGGTGGTGCCGTGAAAAATTCGAGATGTTCAGCCGGGAATCGAACCTAGACCCTTTGGCGTGTGAGCGTCGCACTCTACCCACAAAATTAAAATTAGGACAAATAAATCTTGACTCTTTTATTTTGTTGGAATGCGGGCAAGAATCAGTGAAAGATTATCAAACCTAACTAACTGTGATATGTGCATGAGACTATAGAACTGATGATTACTATATTGAACGGATAATTAAAACGTTTTTTAATTTAAAGAATTTCAAATCGTGAAGACTGACACCATTTGTTTTGTTTTTGCGAAACCTTATATTCTTTTGATTTTCCATGTGACAAGACGAATACCAGGTATACCGGTATAAAGTGAGTGTCAAGATACAAATGTCTCGAACATCTGTTGTGAACGAGCCCTTTTTTTTTGTTTCTCTTTGTTTGCTATGACATCTGTGAAAGATATTTAGTATACATCAAGTCATTGAACAGACAACATCATATTTTTTCATGGTGTTAAAAATGTCGAATTTCGTACCAGAAAGTGATGATTTGCGGAAAGCATTAATGTTTATGTTTTCATTTGACGAAAAGTGCTGCAGAGTTGCATCGAATGCTTGTCGAGGCATATGGTGATCATGCTCTATCAGAAGCAATACGCAAAAGATGGTTTCAACGGTTCAGAAATAATGATTTCGATATGAGAAATGAAGAACGTGGAAGACCACCAAAAAAGTTTGAAGACGCCGAATTGCAAACGATATTGGATGGAGATTACACTTTGAGTCAAAAGCAAATGGCAGCAATGTTAAATGTTGCACAACAAACAATTTCTGACCGTTTAAAGCTATGGGAAAGATCTAAAAGTGTGGAAAATGGGTGCCACATGAATTGAATGAAAGACAGATGGAACACCGAAAAAACACTTGTGAAATTTTGCTTCAAAGACACGCAAGAAAATCGGTCTTGCTGATCGGATTGTTACTGGCGATGAAAAATGGATTTATTTTAAGAATCCTGGACTGACCAAATCATGAGTTAATCTGGGACAACCATCAACATCGACTGCAAAACTAGATCGATTCGGCAAGAAGACAATGCTTTGTGTTTGGTGGGAGCAGAAAGATGTGCTGTACCACGAGCTCCTAAAACCTGGTGAAACCGTTAATACTGATCGCTACAGACAACAAATGATCAATTTGAACCATGCATTGATCGAGAAACCACCAGAATGGGCCAGAATACACGGCAAGGTAATTTTGCTCCTTGACAATGAACCTGCACACAAAGCAAAACCGGTTCAGGATACAATCAAAACACTTGGCTGGGAGCAGCTACCCCACCCGCCGTATTCACCAGACTTGGCTCCTTCCGATTACCATTTGCTTTCATCGATGGGACACGCATTGGCTGAGCAGCACTTTGATTCCTGCGAGGAGGTCGAAAATTGGGTGTCTGATTGGTTTCCTTGAAAAGACGAACAATTTTACTGGCGTGGTATTCACAAATTGCCAGAAAGGTGGTCAAAATGTGTATAAAACAATGGCCAATACTTTGAATAAAATGTTTTTACTTTCCCATTAATAATGTTATACCGGTATACCTGGTATTTTGAAGTAGGACTTTAGATACTTGGAATCAAAATCCAGTCTACTGTAAGGGTTATTTTTTTAAATGTACAGTCGCGTTCCACATTAATTGGGACAAGCATTTTTTTAATAGATGGCTATGGTTTTTACATTTTCTTTCAAATATTTTGGTAAGTTTAAGTAGGCTATGGATTATATGCTCTATTTTGAATGTTTTTGTTAGTAATTCAAATTAATTTGGTTGTTCTAAGAAGTAAGTTGCTGTTTTTGAGAAAAAAAAATTAAGTCATGCAATTTCAAACATTATTTGTTAAGACTTCATCATCATGGATGTTCCAAATAAAAAGAAGGCACAAGTCATTGCGAGACATGCACACGCTGGGAAAACCATCGCAGAGATTTCAGCTGGCGTTGGAGTTTTAAAATCCCGTGTTTCAAGGATTATTGATCAAGGTCAGTGAATCAATTGAATCCAATCGGAAGGGTCTTTGCGGGCGAAAATGCAAAACATCAAAACATGACGATAAGGTTTTGATAAGAAATGGTATAATCAACCCTGGCATGACAAGTTTTGACATTCAAAGGGCGTGAACAACAGCTGGCGTTCAGGTAGATGCGTCTACAGTCCGTAGGCGTCCTCTAATATTTGATCGAAAGGCAACAAAGCCCTTAAAAATCAGCTGTTGATCGAAAAAATGAGGCAGAAGCGACTTAATTGGGCTTAGAAACATAAGAAATGGACAGTGGATAATTGGAAGAAAGTTGCTCTCGAATGAGAGTCCAAGGATACCGGGTAAGTGTCATAAGTAAAAGTTTCGAAAGAAAAACTTCGACCCGGCCATACCGTTCAAGCGCCAAAACACTGTCCCAAAGTCATGTTTTGGGGCTGTTTTACATTTAAAGGCCAATAGGAGGTATTATGAACAGCAAAAAATACGCAGAAGTTTAAACTGAAATGCTGCTTTCAGCCATTTAGAGGAGACGTTCCGTAGCAAATTCAAGTTTCCAGCAAGACTTTGCTCCATGTCACACATAAAAAAATGAAACAGTATTTTGCAAACCAAAAAACTGATATTATGGATTGGCCTGGCAGCTTCCCTGACCTCAATCCAATTGAGGACAACTACCAAAACTACCATAAGCTGATTTCGTCTATTATTGATATTATATTTGGTTTCATGACGAAGACACAAACGACAGGATTCAAGGAACTTTTCGATTCGATGGCCGAATACGAGATCCCGCGAAAACTGATCCAGTTGTACCGCACAACGCTAAAACAAACGCGATGCACTGTGCAAATTGGTTCGAGAACCTTCCAAATCTACACCGGATTTCTACAAGGCGATGCGCAGTTGTGTGACTTCTCCAGTATTGTGCTGGAGAGAATAGTGCAGAAAGCAGGTGTATGAAATTGCTGGGACATTGATATTATCACCCGATCCCAGCAAGCCTTTCTAGAAGCATTCACAATTCGTTAAGACTGCCAAATATCTCCCTTCCGCTTTTTTGCTCTTCATTCAATGCTTCCTAAAAAGTGTTACATTGATCGGATTTAGTTTAAATATGCGCCGTTTTGTTCGATAATCTGTTTCCATCTAGACAACTTCATAATAGCCTCCTCGTAGAAGCCCCCCTCCTTATTTGCGAAAAACACGGACAGCCACTTTTCACAAGCCTCTTTTGAGTTGAACTTCATACCACCAAGGGCGTTTGACATGGACAGGAACAGGTGGTAAGCACTTGGCGCTATGTCCGGGCTATATGGTGGATGCGATAAAACCTCCCATTCGAGCTCCCGTAGCTTCTGACGAGTCATCAACGAAGTGTGTGGTCTGGTGTTGTCCTGGTGGAACACTACACCCTTCCTGTTGGACAATTCTGAACGCTTCTGGTCGATCGCCTGCTTCAAGCGGTCCAGTTGTTCGCAGTAGATGGTAGAATTAAGCGTCTGGTCATATGGGAGCAACTCATAGTGGATGATTCCCTTCCAATCCCACCAAACACATAGCAAAACCTTCTTGGCCGTCAATCCCGGCTTGGCCACTGTTTGGGACGATTCACTGGCCTTTAACCACTACCGTTTTCGCTTTGTTGTATGTAATCCATTTTTCGTCGCCAGTTACCATCCGCTTCAAAAATGGGTCGAGTTCGTTCCGTTTCAGTAGTATATCGCAGGCGTTGATTTGATCCAGAAGTTTTTTTTGCGTCAAATCATGTGGCATCCGAACATCAAGTTTTTTTTGTATCCAGCCTTCTGCAGATGGTTTAAAGTGGTTTGTTGACTGACTCCCATCTCCTGCTCGATGTCATGAGATGCCACATGCCGGTTTAACTCAATGATTTCCATGTTTCGATCGGTATTCGTCGTCATAGGTCTTCCGCCGGCTGAATCGTCGAAACCATTCCTCCGCGGTTAGAAGTGATAGAGTAGATAGCGCAAATTTCGGCGTTAGTGAACTCCATGTTTACACGTCTATAACTGTTGAACGCAATAACCAAATCATGCATAACGTCGTTTTGTAGGTTATGTCAAGAACTTTGAAATGATGTATATTATTGCCAGATACGAGCTCTGTAGCGCTTTGTACATAGCCGAAAAATTCAAAAGACAAAAAGGCGGAAGGGAGATATTTGATAACCTTATGTTAGAGTGAACGAGGATAAAACCAAATATTTACTGTCGATAAAGAATCGATCCGTCGAACAACACCTCGGTCGGAATGTGACAATTAACAGCTACAACTTTGAGGTAGTTAAGGAGTTTGTATACTTCGGCTCAAATGTGAACTACACAAATGACACCTTAGTGAAGATTCGGCGCAGAACCACGAACACGGTGTTACTTCGGTTTGTCAAAACACCTAGGGTCTAAGCTCCTGACTCGCAGGACTAAGATAATGCTCTACAAGACGCTAATCTTACCCGTACTCTTATAATGAGGCGAGTGCTGGACGATAAGCAAAACGGTGGACCAGATTCTTGGTTCCTTTGGGATAAAAATTCTGCGACGAATATATGTTTCCTTCTGCAAGGAAGGCGAATAAAGGAGAAGATACAACCGCAAGCTCAATGTTCTGCACCAAGTTGTAGATGTAGTTCGAAAGGCTGAAATACGTCAACTACACTGGCGCGGCCACATCGAGCGAATGGACAATAAGGCTCCAGCTAAGAGGGTCTTCAAATCCTAACCTCCAGGTTCGAGAAGGAGAGGAAGCCCGACCTTACGGTATATAGACCAAGTGATTGCGGACGCTAGAGAGCATGATTTTGACAACTGGAAGCAGCTTGCCTTGAACCGTCAAGAATGGAAGATAGTTCCGGCTCAGACTATTCATGTGGGCCTGGTAAGTAAGTAAATAAGTAAATCTCAACAAAAGTTTGGAATTGTGTGAAAAACAAACGAATTTTGTTTAGCGATGCAGTTCGCTTTTAGTTGGATAATAATAATTGTTGGCGCGACAGTCCTCAAGGGGACCAGTGCCTAGCTTGCTCATCAACTACGCGTGTTGTGCGCGCTACTGTTCTCTCACGGGCAGAAGGGACCTACAGTTTTTGCCGACTCCGAACGGCGAAGTCTGAGAAGCTTTCTTAGACAAGTATTACTCTTTGAGTGTTGTCAGCAGCTCGAAAGAGATGGTACCGTGAAAAATTTGAGGTGTTCAGCCGGGAATCGAACCTAGACCCTTCGGCGTGTGAGCGTCGCACTCTACCCACTACGCCACCGCGGCCACCTTTTAGTTGGATGGAAACCTTAATAAACAAAGCTGCAGTATTTTGAATTGATGTTCAAGAGCATGTAGAGACACCGTTACATCCGCAAAAGCTGTCTGCTTTGTATGTTTGGCGGAAGAATTTGTTTCCTTTTTTAAAACGGATGGTCCACAGATCAATTCATTGGAATAGAGCAACAGAGGACGGCCCGGGTAGAGATGCACATAAGTGGGGAAGGATTTCAACCAACTTGTAGTGTTCAATTGGAGGCAGCTGGCGAGAGATCGTACTGGCTAAAGAAGCTTGAGAAGTTGGTTTGAGTCATGTTCGACTCGGGAGAGTAGTAGAGTAGTAGTACACTTAGGAGAAGAATGATAAGTGACTTTTTCGTTCCTCAATTGAACAGTCAAGATGTAGTCAAGATGTGAAACCCTATGTCCTTGCTTTTTAAATGCATGCAGCTGCTTTTAAAGATTTTGAAATGGCTGCTTGAGTGACACCCAAAGATTCTGCAAAAAAAAAATTAATTGGGAAAACCAAGCGTCGACGTCTGTTTCGATGAACTTTGAGATCTGGAGACGTGCGTGAAAGTTCGCTGCTATGTCGACCCGGCTGTCGGATGCTGTCGCTGAAGTGGCTGTGCCTTCGATGGGACTTGGCTGCTCGTTTAGCTCCATTGTCGGAGGTCACCAATGTGGAGGTTAGCTTTAATCAAATTCTTATTTAACTTTATTGGGTCTTTATATAACTTTATCTGGTTAGATGCGCGGCCGTTGGCTTCGGCTGTTCGAGAAAGAAGAAAGAAGTTTTCGCTTTTTGACACGTACGCCACGTGTCCGATGGACGGCAACTCCCCGGCTTGCGGCTGACTTTTTACACTCGCATATGGGATTCGTTCACACCGCCACATAAATATCTTCGCAGAGTAATGCTTCCAGTTTTTCATTTTCAAACTTATTTGACTGCCCAGGACATTCATCTTCTTCCAAGCCGCAATCACCACTTTTAATTCGTGCAAACCACTTATGGCACCGTTGCTAAAACTTCCACCAAATCACGGTGACTTTTGGCAGGAGTTTTCTTCATATTAAAGTAATAAAGAATAACTCTCTACAGAAACACTTTTTAAGGCTCCGAGTTCGACATATTCGAATGAAAAAAATTATTGTTGTTTAAGCTTCAAATGAATGGCATGTACTGAAATGACGTACAATGCCAGTAGCTTTCCAGCGCATGCTCCAATGAATAATAACAATGGAATAGTACAAGTTATGCCATCTCTAAGCAAACCGCTAGAAAGTTATCAGTTATGGACCCAATATAATAGCTGTGGTTTCAGTAAGACGGTGCAACATGTTACACAGTTCGTGCTACAATTGATTTATTGAAGGAAACGTTTGGTAACCGCAGGATTCACATCACGGACCCCAGAATCTGCCTGTAAGATCGTGGGACTTAACGCCGCTCGAATATTTTGTAGAAATTTGAATTTACGGTTTAAGAACGTTGCGTGCTTCAATTGATTTATTGGGGAAACTGTAACCACAGTTCCACATTATGGCGTTAAATGTAGTGCGTTTTACAGTTTGGCTTTTGATTATTTTTTGTGCGAGTATGAAAATTCCAATTGTATATACCGATAAACCCAAACCAATTGACCACGTGGGGGATAAACTTTGCCACTTTATTGCCGATATACGATCATAAATGTTGGAATAAGCCACCTATCACCAGATTAGATTACAGTTTTGGCAATTATTTGGCGAATACTATATTTAAATCGTAATGCCAAACGATTTAATTTCGAATTAAGTTAATCTTGTGTCAATTTAAAGAAATAATTCGTAATTTATTTTATTTTAAAGTTTTTTACCTCTTACGAAACAAAACACTGCTTACTACCATGCAACAACCTACAAGAAGAAGAACACAAAACCGCTGCTCTAATGACGAGGACCTCTCACTACAAACTGCGAAGACAGACAAAATATTTAACTTAATGGGAAGATGAATTGCTGTGTTTTTTTGTAGAAAGCAGATGCTAATAAACCAAGAAATGTAAGGTCACAACAAATTTAAACTGTACTGTTGGCAAGAAGAGAAAAAAATAACGAATAAAATTTGAAATATATTTTGTTAGAACTTCAGTGCTTGTTAAGTATGTCAAATTTTGTATAGAGAATTTCATTTGTGTTTGAGATGATTTATATATAACAGGCACAGTACACTTGTTAATAATTGTTGGCGCAACAGTCCACAGGGAGACCAGGGCCTAGTTTGCTCATCCACTACTCGTGTTGTGCGCGCTACTGTTCTCTTACGGGCAGAACCGACTCCGAACGGCGAAGTTTGAGAATCTTTCTTAGACAGTTATTACTCTTTGAGTATTGTCAGCTTGAGGTGGTGTGGTGCCGTGAAAAATTCGAGGTGTTTAGCCGGGAAACGAACCTAGACCCTTCGGCGTGTGAGCGTCGCACTCTACCCACTACGCCACAGTGGCCACCTACATATATATGTGACGTCCATGTACACTTGTTGCGTCACATAAAACTTAAAAACTGCTCATTGACTTCGTTGCATTCAAGCGACGATTCATTATTTTGTTTTTATTAGCAGTGAATAATCGATTTCAGTAGAGGTTTTGATGCTTTGACTTGTGCACGGTAACAGTTGGATAAAAACATTCACTTGTAGCAAACAAAATTAATTTCATTTTCCTGGAAATGAGTTTGTCATCATAATTTGGGATGCGATCATGGCTCTCATCAACACGAAGTTGTTTCTCTTGTGTTTCAGAGATTCATTAGAAATCAAAAATCTGTGTTAAGTCCAACCACTCTCGGCTGTCAGTGTGGCGTTGCGTGCTGCCGTGCTTGGATGGAATACACATCTCGTATTTAATGCAAGCCAAAACCAGTTTTCCAAACCCCCTAAACCAGATTTTTGAAGTGGTTGTGGCATTTGGGTATTGTGTATTTTTTTTGTTCAAAGAATCTTTTTTTGTTTTCTTAATGGGTTCCTTACTCCTCACAGAATATAGACAAGTGAGATAACACAAATTGAAGAGAATGCATTTCAGTAGCATGGTCTAGACGGTCCACTTAACGTTTGTGTTGCACTCGATTCACTTCACACTGAACCTTAAAAGTACTTGAATAGCAATTCCAATGCCCTCATAAATTAATTTCATGAAATATAACCAAAATTAACGGTTGCACACTGCTTCCCACATGCGCAACATGCAGGGAAATCTTTTCATTGCAATTAGCTGCCAAACTGTTTTGTAACACCCATACGTACACACCAGAAATTTATGAGACTATTGGAAATAAATGATCTACTGCGTGATATTCCTCCACAATACGGATTAATTCGAGAGCAAACTTTAAGCACGACTTCACTTTTAAATCGACAAAGGCAATAAAACGTTTGAATCGAATTCGTCAAAAGACGCGTTTGTTCTTTCTGTTGGCACTTCATAACCCTCGGAAACAAGCAGATAGTAAATACTTTGTCAAAATTCTTACACAGTATTGATTCAGCTGAAAATCCAAAATATCACCAGAGTGTTGAATGAATCCGCAAGCACATGCCCCAAACTATAAAAACAAACAGCCAACGAACGACAAGTTAAATATGAGGTAAGCAGCGAGAGAGTTATTTGTATACTGTCGCGCTGAATCTCATTCGCGGCCACGAAACCAACTACGGAGGCGATCAACTCGTCATCGTCATCTCAAACCCGAAAATACGGCCGAAAGAACACTACCAAAACCGAACAAGCAGGTAAGCGACGGAATTGACGAATGAGTGCATCTGCTGCTGTGGCTTAACTCAAAGCCAGTAGATTCGGTCTGAAGGTTCGTTATCACAGAGCTTTTGCGTATTTGAGAGTGAGCTTTTTTTGTTTCTGTTGAGTTGTAGCGGTCTCGGTGGAGCGTGCCGCCGGTAACGGGCGGCGTCCATATTCGAACGCGCATGATTGTTCACCCGGCTGATTGGTTACTTAGCGTCTAGATTGCTTGGTATGCGATTGTTGATCTTGGCTTTCGCGAACTTTTGTTTTTTTTTTTTGTCGGTGAATGGGTTATTGGGTACGTACGTGTTCATCTACCAATTCGGTTTTGTTAAAACGATTGCATCTAAATTACTGCCGTTTGTTATGCAATAATTTACGAACGTCATTGGAACGTACGCTGTGAAGATATATTTGCACAACTGACATGTTTTTAAGGTTTCGTTCTTAAATAGTTTCGGTTAGTGCGTCCGATAAGTCAGCACATATATGTAAACACATATGTCCCAACAAGAAGGCACGATTTCAATTTTAAATAAAACACAGATATTTAAAAATAATCGTGAATTCTTTATGATATCGTAAAGTAAACAGGATGAGGCTATGTGTGGAATAACACATCGGCCAGATAGCCGCCGCTTTGCTGGTACATAAGCAATCGTTTAATGAAATTTTCAAAAACCGTTTCCTCTTTAAAGACCTGAGTCGTCGTCGGCTTATTCGACCTGGTCGAAGGCGCGCTATTGTCTTTACATCAGTTACAGACCAAGTTTCAGGAAATTTTTCCATTAATCGCTTTACAGTTGACTCTTGTGGAGCATTATTGTAACTCCAAATTGATCGCAATTTGCGAACTGTAGCCGCAGAACTTTCACCATTTTGGTAAAACAATTTAACAATGAGAATGCGTTCTTCATTTGTGTAGCGCTCCATTGTTATTAACCTTATACCTTCTACTAACAAACAATAATAACTGTTCAAGTGTCAAACAATGACAATTCGAATGGCGTCAAATTTAAATCTTGAGTTCTTGTTGGGACACCCTTTATATATGTGCTAGACTTACTGAGCGACTTTTAGACGATTGCGATGCGGTTTAGAGGCAGTTTGGGTGGAAAACCAAAACCATAACCATTTAGTTATGATATAAAATCCTGGTGGTGGTCGCCGTGGCGTTGTGGGTAGAGTGCGACGCTCACACGCCGAAAGGTCTAGGTTCGACTCTCAGCTAAACACCAATTTTTCGAATTTTTCACGGTACCACCTCTTTCGAGCTGGTGACAACACTCAAAGAGTCATTACTCTCTAAGAAAGCCTCTAAATCTGCACCGTTCGGAGTCGGCAAAAAAATGTAGATCCATTCTACTCGTGAGAGAACAGTAGCGCGCACAACACGAGTAGTTGATGAGCAAGCTAGGCCCTGGTCCCCCTGTGGACTGTCGCGCCAACAATTATTATTATTAATTATTATAAAATCCTTTTATGAACTTGACTAAGTTATACTACTTTGTGGTTGAAGAATCTAATTCCTCGTCGGATCTTTTGGCCATAAGGAAGCAATAAAACAATTTTATGTCATTTGTATTGTCCCCACGTGTCGATAGGAGCTGCTGTCATCTTCAGGGGATCGTTGTTTATTGAGACAATAGAAATAATACAGGATTTATAAAGTATACCGTTTTTTTTTTTAAATAAAACACTAATTATTAATGGGAAAGCAATAACATTTTATTCAAAGTATTGGCCATTGTTTTATACACATTTTGACCACCTTTCTGGCAATTTGTGAATACCAAGCCAATAGAATTGTTCGTCTTTTAAAGCAAACCAATCAGACACCCAATTTTCGACCTCCTCGTAGGAATCAAAGTGCTGCTTAGCCAATGCGTGTCCCATCGATGAAAACAAATGGTAGTCGGAAGGAGCCAAGTGTGGTGAATATGGCGTGTGGGGTAGCTGCTCCCAGCCAAGTGTTTTGATTGTATCCTGCACCGGTTTTGCTTTGTGTGCAGGTGCATTGTCATGGAGCAAACATACCTTGCCGTGTCTTCTGGCCCATTGTGGTCGTTTCTCGATCAATGCATGGTTCAAATTGATCGTTTGTTGTCGGTAGCGATCAGTATTAACGGTTTCACCAGGTTTTAGGAGCTCGTGGTATCGCACACCTTTCTGGTCCCACCAAACACACAGCATTGTCTTCTTGCCGAATCGATCTGGTTTTGCAGTCGATGTTGATGGTTGTCCCAGATTTTGTCAGTTCAGGATTCTTAAAATAAATCCATTTTTCATCGCCAGTAACAATTCGATGCAAAACCGATTTTCTTGCGTGTCTTTGAAGCAAAATTTCACAAGCGTTTTTTCAGTGTTCCATCTGTCTTTCATTCAATTCATGTGGCACCTATTTTCCACACTTTTGGATCTTTCCCATAGCTTTTAAACGGTCAGAAATTGTTTGTTGTGCAACATTTAACATTGCTGCCATTTGCTTTTGACTCAAAGTGTAATCTCCATCCAATATCGTTTGCAATTCGGCGTCTTCAAACTTTTTTGGTGGTCTTCCACGTTCTTCATTTCTCACATCAAAATCATTATTTCTGAACCGTTGAAACCATCTTTTGCTTGATGCTTCCGATAGAGCATGATCACCAAATGCCTCGACAAGCATTCGATGCGACTGTGCAGCACTTTTCTTCAAATGAAAACAAAAAATTAATGCTTTCCGCAAAGCATCACTTTCTGGTACGAAATTCGACATTTTTAACACGATGAAAAAATATGATGTTGTCTGTTCAATGACTTGATGTATACTAAATTTTTTTCACAGATGTCATAGCAAACAAACAAAAAAAAATAAGTCTCGTTCACAACAAATGCTCCCTATCGGGCCATTGGTATCTTGACGCTCTCTTCATACGGGTATAACAACACACGAAATTCTGTTTTTTCCATTGTTTCAAGAATCCCAAAAGTAGCGTCACTTAAAGCACTGCAACTTCTAACCTAATAATCGGATTGTCATGAAACTTTGACAGGTACGATGTGAATGTTCGTCCTTCCTAAAAATAATATGGTTTTTTTGTAAGTATTCTTCTTCTTCTTGTGGCGCTACAGTCCGGGTGGACCTGGGCCGCAACCAAAATGCCTCTCCAATCAGAACGATCTTTCTTGGTTGAGTTGGTTGAGGTCCTTCTCCACTTAGTCTAGGCCGTTCTCTGTTGCGTTGTCCCAATGGTTCGGATTCAAAGACTTTTTGGCCGGAGCAGTGGTGTCCATACGCTCTACATGGCTCAGCCATCTTAAGCGTTGTATCCGACGATGCTTGGCCAGGCGCATGTCGCTGTACAGCCCATAGAGACAATAGCATTCTCCAGATGCCATCAACGCAAACAAGACCAAAATCGCACACAAAACTTTTTTCTAAGAGCTTCCTCATCCGCTTTTAGCAACATCCAGGTTTCCGTGCCATTGAGTAGCTCTGGGATGATCAAGCTGTTATATAAAGCGAGCTTATTCCTTCGAAAAAAGGCTTTATGAGTCAATTGCCTCTTGAGCTCAAAGAAACAGCGATTGGCAAGAGGGATTCTGCGTTTGATTTCAGTACTGATGTTGTTGTTCCTGTTTACCGCGGAGCCGAGGTAGACGAAGTCCTTGAGTACCTCTAAGTTTCTGCTGCCTAGTGTGACGCTCTGTCCGAGGCATCGATGTTGTGTGTCCTTTGTTGATGGCAGCATGTACTTTGTTTTGCCCTCATTTACCGCCAGACCCATTGTAGCCGCTTTCGCTTCAATGCCAGCAAACGCTTCATTGACGGCTCGCTGTGTTCGTTCAATCACGGCAATGTCATCAGCGTAAGCTAGCACTTGAACTGACTTCTGGAAGTTCGTGGGTCTGGTGTTGACTTGTGAGTTACGCACGATCTCCTCGAGGATGATGGCAGTGCGTCCCTTGTCTGAAATCTTTTTGGACATTGAAAGTCTCGGTGGTTCATTACCTACCTTGACGGAGCAGCAAGAGTTCTCCATCGTCATCCTACACAATCTGACGAGTTTGGTAGGAATACTAAAACTAGACATGGCACTGTATAGTTCGTCTCTATGCACACTGTCATATACGGCCTTAAAATCGGCGAAAAGGTGGTGAGTGTTGATTCGCATTTCTTGGGCCTTTTCCAGGATTTGCCGTAAAGTTAAGATTTGGTCTATCGAGGACTTCCCTGACCTGAAACCGCACTGAAAGGGACTTATCAGGTTGTGGAGAAACGGTTTCAGACGCTCACACAATACGGCAGAGAGGGTCTTGTATGCGATGGTAAGGAAACTAATCCTTCGGTAATTGGCGCAGTCAAAGTGGTTTCCTTTCTTGTGAGCCGGGCAAACGACGCTGAGATTCTACTTATTGGGCATGCTTTCCTCCTACCATATCTTACAGATGAGCTGATGCATGCGCCCAACCAGGTCATCTCCAGCTGCTTTAAATAGTTCTGTGGACAATCCGTCCGCTCCAGCAGCTTTGTTCGACTTCAGCTTGGATATTGCTATCTTCACCTCGTCGAAGTCGGGGGGACGGAATTCTTGTCTATCATCGTCCAAATTGAGTAAAACATTCTGCATAACAGCGGGATTTGGGCCGTCATTGGCCTTAAGGAGTCTGCAGAAATGATCCTTCCATTTTGATCCCGACAGGCTTTGGTCCGAGACTTGTATCCTACGGATAGTTGTCTTGCCTTTCGGTAAAATTTTCGGACTTCATTTATTCCTTTTTGGTTAGTGGCCCTATATTTCAGCCTCGGGACTGTACATCCGAAGTGGGCTTAAGGGTGAACGGGTGTGCATTTCTAGCGATGCGTGTATTGCGGATGAATTCTTGAAGGGGAGGAATGCAGCTGGCTAACTCATTAGAGCTTTTATTTCGTTACCTGTTAAGTGGTGTGAAGTTAAAAGTTTTCAATCTCTACGAAGGCCTCTTTACAGCAGCATACACGTTTAGCTCGTAATTCGGACAGAATTGCAAAACTTCAACAAATATAAACGTTGAATCAACATTGCAGAATGCCTTTGGGACTCTTTGAGGGTGACCTAAATTTAATGGATAGCACACGCCATAACCTAGCAAATAATATGTTAGGTTATGGCGTGTAGCATGATACTGCGGTGTGTTTAAGACATAAAGATGACATCGAAGAAGCAGACATAAAAAATGATTTGATTTTTCAAAAGTGCTTCAAGAATTGGAAAAATTTCATATTTGGTGGGGATAACTGTGATCAGGAGGAATAGTTATTCATAAATAAAAAAATAAGGGTTGTAAAAGACACAAAATTTGAGTGTCTTTTTGAACTGAAATTCTGACTAAAAATATAAACATTATGCGTGCGAATCCCACTGGAACTTGCACAGGTTTGTTTGTGAAGTAAAAACAGCAGATTTCCTCTACACTCATTTAAAAGGTAATTAAAAATGTAATAAAACTCTTTTCAATTCAGATAAATTAAAGGCAAGTCCTCGAAAAAACCGCCAAGCTCTTCGTCACGTGTACTTTTAATAAATTTTCAACTCTAGGCACGGATAGTGGCAATGAAGTGGGTGTCGAACTTATCTCAACTCTCAACTGACGGTATCTAATATCAGTCAATGTCATCTAGTTAGATAACACTTTAAATCGACTTGACGCCCAACAACTATAGCAGATAGTTCGACGTGTTTTGTTTTAATCAACATTTGGTGATCAAGTGGTTTCTTCACACAATTACAAAAATTAAAAATCCACAGTCATCGCAATTGGATTAAAAGCTTTGATTCGAGATTACGGAATTAAATTAAATTTTTGTTTGAGTGAAAGTAATCACGTTGGTCTGTGCGATCAACGAGGAACGATAGCTAGTGCTCGTTATTTTTGTACGCCGACATTGTTTGCTGTCATTTCAAAATTACATAGTATGAAAATCACAGCGACTTCAATGTATAGATCAAATTGCAATTACGAGGTATTTTCGGAGTTATCCGAAGATCAGACACGATCTTTAGATTTGGCAATTCAATAGATTATATGCGACTGTTGTTCGAAAAAAAAGGGATTTTATATTTAAATTAGGATATAAATGGATATACGAATAAGCAAAACAAAACAAAGGTGCATCTCATATTACTTAGCGGCATCTTCCGAGATCTTGACAAACTTTACTTTGACAAACATAGAATTTTTCGTTTACCTTAAGTTATTTATTTATTTTTTTTAAGGTGTGTTTTTGAGGAACTTAAAAAAATACTTCGCCTAACCTAAAAATACACAGCTGCTATACGCACCAGTAATTCTTCATCTTTAAATTAGGAAGAGAAAAGCTTAAATAATATTTCATAAAAAAGGCAAAATTTTTTTTATATGTCTGCAGTCGTGGATTCTCGAATGTCAACGTTGAAATAATTTTCATTTTGAAACGTCTCATCTTACACAAATCTTAAATAATGCGTTTTATAAAATTTAATGGAAGAATCATTCAGTCATTTTGACTAATCATCTGAACTTACGGCCATTCCTTAAGTGATGAAACCGGTTTCTTTGAGGACAAAGACATCAAAACGTTACTGAACTTATTATAATAAAAAAAAACTAGGAAAGCAGCAAAAAGCGCGCAGGCAAGACAATCAATAATAAAGGAGTCGGCAAAAAACTGTAGGTCCCTTCTACTCGTGAGAGAACAGTAGCGAGCACCCTGTACCATTGTACTGCCGGGTATTCGTAATAACCTTCATTTAATGTAATTTCTTGGTTTTCCGAAGAAAAACCAAGAGGCGCTTCTGTGATATAGAACTTACATAGGTTTCGGTTCCTACTACATCAGTGCCAAATTGCCGCCACCTGATACGAGCAATAGCGGGACACTGGCAGAGAAAGTGCTTTGAAGTGTCTTCACCTTCTCTAAAGGTGTCGTAAAGTGTGATGTCACTAAGCCCAAGCCGACTTAAGTGCATAGCGAAGGTAAAGTGTTCCGTTAGTACGCCGAAAAGTCGTCTGCACTCGTTTCTGTCTAGAAGTTGAAGTTGAAGTTGAAGTTTATTGAGACAAATATTTAAAACTGAAATTTAATTATAATACAAAGCATAATTATTATAGCTGACTTAAGATATGTCTAGCTGTATCCAACATACAAATATGATATATCTTTATATCTAAATCAAGATTAAAACAGTTAATTTACATTTTTAATCATTGTGTACGCTTGCTCCCGGCATACATACTCAGAGTCGCTGCTTAGTCTTTCTTAAAATTAATGACTAGGGTTAAACTTAACCTTAAGTTTAGGGAAGATATATATATATATATATTCATTTTTAACTACATGATACACGCAGATCAAATTTTCAGTAACGCTGAGGATTCCTTAATGATTTATATAAGTATATTCTATATATTTAAAAGGCATTTCCAGGTTTACTGAGTTAAACAAAGGTTCAAATAGCTTTTCTCATATTATTATATGTATGTTATGTTATCCCCTTAAGGTTAAGGGTGAGGCTTTCTCATAAAATGGAACCAAGAGATTATCATCAATGGGAGTCACTAGAGGAAGTGAACTTGTATTCATAAGATTGAATGGTGAAAGGTAGCAATTTTCCTGGACACCACTGGTAATATTTAAGTCCATTAAAGATCTAATTAGCGGATCTTTGTGCGAACTTATTGGATTATCTCATTAGGGGGTATGGGGAACCCATACGTGAGAATTGGTCTAATCAACGTTTTGTACATCATTAGCTTTGTCTTCCCTGACACTAGTTTAGAATTTAGTAGCGGTTTAAGAATGGCAACTGTCATTTTTGCTTTACTTAGTATATATCTCGCGTGGGCGAAAATTTTTTGGCACAGATACGTCAAGGGATAGCTTGATTTATGATGGTCAATTGCTGACTAGCATACCTGAGAAGTTAAATGCTTTTGAAAATGTTTACACAACAGTTTATACGGAGTCAGAAAGTGATTAAGACCTAGAAAATGAAGTATCAGCAACCATTAATCAATTTAGAGAAATTCATACTAATCCACCAATCACGACATTTTCTCGAAATATCATCGCCTCTAACCCGCGAATTTGTCCTTTTACATCACCAGAAAAAGTTAACAGTCTCAGATTAAATTTAAATAATAAAAGATCTTCGGGATATGATAATATTTCCAATTTCATTATGAAAAAATGTCCCTACTCTCTAGATGTAAGGTTATCAGTAATCTTTAACCACTGTATTAATAATGGATACTTTCCGGGAATATGGAAAAGATCAAAGTTAATACCGATAGCAAAGAAAAAGTCTGCGAAAGATGTTATTAATTTCCGCCCGATTTCTATGCTCTCTAATATTGGAAATCTGTTTGAGAGAGTATTAGCTGAACACCTGGTCGAATACTGCGAGGAAGTGCAAGTTATGCCCAAAAATCAATTCGGTTTTAGAAAAGGTTATTCTCCAGAACACGGAATTCTTATGCTTCAGAATGTAGTAATCCAAAATCTGCGGAAAAAAATGTACAGTAAGCTTAGATCTTGACCTCGAAAAAGCTTTTCATTCAGTCTGGCATAACGGTATCATATTCAAGCTCATCAAATTCAATATGTCTCCTTGGTTTAGAAGAGTGATGCTAAGTTATTTAACGAACCGATCAGCTTCGGTTAGTATAGGCTCTGAGCACTCAGATACATTTAGGATAGGATCAGGTGTTCCGCAAGGTTCTATACTTAGACCGTTTCTATTCAATATATATATTCATGATTTTCCTCTCTCTGACCCCATGTCGAATGTTCCAGGCTCCATCCACTACGCTGACGACACTGTCATACTAGCAAGTGATTTACGCCCTGGTTTAGCTCTCAACAAAATTAAATCTAAACTGCCCGAAATAGAAAATTATTTCAAAAAATAGAGACTTAAAATCAATGAAATTAAATGCGGTTTTACTTGTTTTAGGAATGCTAGCTGAAAAGGTTATTACCTTGCTGTGAAAGACAGTAAAACCTTGTCTTTAAATATAAATAATAATCCGATTCCTCTGCGTTCAGTATCGAAATATCTAGGAATTTATTTTCACAACCGTTTCTGTCTAGAGATAGCAGACAATCGTTAAATCTTTTCCTCACGATGCCATCAACGCAAACAGGATCAAAATTCGCACGCAAAACCTTTCTCTCGAAAAGACTAGGGGTTTTCTCGTCCGCCTTTGGTAAAGTCCAGTTTTCCACGCCATAGAGTAGGGCAGGGATGATCAAGCTGTTATATGAAGCAAGCTTGGTCCTTCGTGAGAGGGCTTCATTAATCAATTGCCTCCTGAGCACAAAGAAAAATCGATTGGCAAGAGTGATACTGCGTTTTCTAGATCAATCAGTTTCAAGATATTATGGTGCATCATGAAGAACGTATGGATTGCCGCTTGCCCAATAAGGTCTATCTTGGTTTGTAAAAAGACCCATTCAAAGCTCGCTGAAATGAGCCACGTCACTAAAAGTTTTCCATCAGCTCGCCTTACAAATTGGCCACGCATAAGATTGTCCAGCGGCTATTTCTTGCTAACGTTTGGGAGCATACTCTTGGTCAACCTGCATCCTGGAGAGTCACGCCACCTCTGGTTGTGCTGTAGGGAGACCCAACCATCGGCGGTTTTATACAAGGCCTATTTAGCGGGCTATGTACATTCGATAATCGAGTTTTGACTTTGTCATGTTGGTACACTGGTGTACAGTTTCAGTTTCATTTTGTAGCATATTTATTTTGTTTTTGAAATGTAGACGTTTTTTCCATGTTCGGCGATTACTTACTTAACAGGCAGACGAACTATGAAGGGTGCGAGCCTAAGCAATTACTGCCTTTCATCGGTTACGGTCCTGGGCACGCTGCTTCCAGTCATCAAGACCAAGTTGTTATACATCCGCGATGACTTTTTCTCTGTACCGGAGGTTCGGATCTCTACCGGAGGTTCGGTCTCTACCGGAGGTTCGGTCTTCCTCTCCTTCTAGAAGCAGGAGATTCGAATTTAAAGACCCTCTTTGCTGGAACGTTGTTGTCCTTTTGCCCGATGAGGCCGAGTCAGAATAGTCGATCGATTTTTGCCTTCCGGACTACATCCACATCCTTGTACAGCTCGTAGACTTCACGGTTGTATCTTCGCCTCTATTCGCCTTCTTCGCAGTCAGGGCCATATAGTTTTCTTTCGAAGGACCAAGAATCAGCTCAGCAGTCTTCTTTAATGTCCAGCTTTCGATTTCAAAAACCAGAACTGGCAGAATTAGAGTTTTCTAGAGCATGACTTTGGTCTTTTGAGCCGGAAGTTTTGAGCTGGAACTTTCGAGGCCAGATATTTTGACAGACCGAAGTAGCATTGGTTGCCATGGGTGATTCTACATCGGATCTCCACTACTATGCCATTCGTGGAGTTTACGTTTGCCCCAAGGTAAGCAAACTCTCGTACTACCTCGAAATTGTAGCTGTCGATTGTACGTTTTGGCCTAGGTGGTGTGCGGCGGATCGTTTTTTGCTCGACAGCTTATTTTTGGTTCTGTCCTCTTTGACCTTTAGACCAGCTCGTTGCGCCTATTCCTCAATTGCTGTGAAAGCTTCCACTACAGAGCGTTCGGACCACGCGATGTCGATCTCATCAGAGTGTCCCAAAAGCCGGCCTTCCGTGTTGACTTTGGCCCGCCGCATTATCTTCTGCAGTACCAGATTGAAGAAATGACACGACAACGCATCACCTTGCCGAAATCCAGTGCAGGTCTCGAACACTTCTGAGGTTTTTTAACCGAACTGCACGTTGCATCGCGTGGTGCGACACAACCGGATCAATTTTCCCTAAATTCTGAATTCGGCCATCGCTTCGAATAGCTCCTAGCAATGAATGCTGTGGTATGCGGCTTCAAAATAGATGAAAAGATGGTGAGTATCGATTTGAAACTTGCTGGTCTTCTCCAGAAACTGTCTTAGTGCAAAGATTTGGTCTATAGTTGATTTGCCGAGCCGGAAACCGTACTGGTACGTGCCGATTGGTGCGGTGCAGAACGGCTGTAAACGTTCACACAGTACGATGGATAGGATCTTGTAGGCGACGTTGAGCAGGGATATATTTCTATAGTTCTTGCCGGAGGATCATCCGGGGATCGCCAGGTTGTATTTTTTGGATTCCGGGGATCGCCAGGTAGATTTTTTTTTGCAAGGGGACCTTGTGTTACTTATGACCTTTTTACGTGCTGTCTGGTAATTGGAATCCATTATCTGTTGTCGTGTCGTGGAGGTTGTGCTTTCCGATCACTCCGCCAAAGATGTTTTCCTTACCGATTTTAGCATTGATGTCTCCTAGTACAATTTTGACATCGTACTCCGAACACGCTCCTTTGACACCGTTCAAGAGTTAGTAATAATCCTCTTTGACAGTCTTCAGCTTCACCGGTAGGGACGTGTGCACATATTAGTTGTAGAATCTGCCTTGGATGCGGATCACAGCCTGGCGATCGCTTATCGGTTTAAAATCGATGACCTTCGACGATCTGCATCTGACCACGGATCTGCATCCAAATATGTGCGACCTTGTGTGACAGCTATAATTTATATCGCATTCTTTCTTCTTCATTATCCCTTGTCGTGTCCGGCGTATTTCTTGGAGCGCAGTAATATCCGTTTTACACTGCGTGAGGACATTTTCCAGCGGCCCCTGGAGTGTAAAGTGCTCTTACATTCCAGGAGCATACTCGCAAATCGTTGTCTTTTTTCGCGCCGAGTCGTCGTTGTGGTTCGGTCCGTTCATCCGAGGCTCTCGGTCTTCCGTAACAGATATTTTTTCTGTGGGTGGGTTGTTAGCCCTCCGCACAACCGCTGGGGAAGTGTTGCATGCATTGGTTCACATCACAACGGGTGTTGTGAGAGCTATCCAGGAAGCGTCGCTTGGAGGCTGCATATCAACTTGATCTATATATCGTTGCTGGCATTCCGCCAGGTCGAAAGCAATCAGCAACTTCGTCCTGTGAGCGTTGACTCTGCCCCTCGGCGATTACCTGGATCAAAGAATTTGTTTTAAATTTTGTGTGATAAATAGTGCTCAAAACACTTGAAATATTGACAGTGCCATACGGTAAGTGTACAAGTGGTATAAGCGATGATCTGCCTGGATGCTCTCGCACATCAACAAACAAAGAAAATCCTGAGAAAGTGATCAAAATTGCTATGGAGAATTGGCGAATAACTATTAGAGAAGTTATCGAAAATGTCGACATAACGGTTGCTTCATGTCATGACAATTTTTTGGAAATTTTCGAGCAGAAAGCGTGTGACAGCAAAATTCGAAAAATCCCAAATTTTAAACAAAAAATCTAAGGTTATCAAATATCTCCCTCCCGCTTTTTTGCTCTTAAAACGTGTTACAGTGAACGGATTTAGTTCAAATATGCACCTTTTTGTTCGATTATCTGTTTCCATCTAGACTGCAACTTCATAATACCCCCCTCGTAGAAGCCCTCTCCTTATTTGCGAAGAACTCGGACAGCCACATTCCACAAGTCTCTTTTGAACTCAACTTCACACCACTAAGGGTGTTCGCCATGGACAGGAACAGGTGGTAATCACTTGGCGCTATGTCCGGGCTATGTGGTGGATGCGATAAAACCTCCCATCCGAGCTCCAGTAGCTTCTGATGAGATGAGTGAAGTGTGTGGTCTGGCGTTGTCCTGGTAAAACACTACACCCTTCCTGTTGGGCAATTCTGGACGCTTCTGGTCGATCGCCTGCTTCAAGCCGTTCAGTTGTTCGCAGTAGATGGTAGAATTAAGCGTCTGGTCATATGGGAGCAGCTCATAGTGGACGATTCCCTTCCAATCCCACCAAACACGCAGCAAAACCTTCTTGGCCGTCAATCCGGCTCGGCCACTGTTTGGGACGATACACCGGCCTTTAACCACGACCGTTTTCGCTTGATATTGTCGTATATAATCCATTTTTCGTCGCCAGTCAACATTCGCTTCAAAAATGGGTTGAGTTCGTTCCGTTTCAGCAGCATATCGCAGGCGTTGATTCGATCCAGAAGGTTTCTTTTCGCGTTAAATCATGCGGCAAACAAACATCAAGTTTTTTTGTATCCAGCTTTCTGCAGATAGTTTAAGGTGGTTTGGTGACTAACTCGCATCTCCTGCTGGATGTCATGAGATGCCACATGCCGGTCGAACTCAATGATTTTCATGTTTCTATCGGTATTCGTCGTCACAGGTCTTCCGCCGGCTGGCTTATCCATGGTGTCGTTTTAACAGGCCCTGAATAGTCGAAACCATTCCTCCGTGGTTCGAAGTGATAGGGTACCATCCCCCAAAACACCATTAATCGCACGGAACGTTTCTCTAGCTGATTTGCCTTTAACGAAGCAAAACTTTAAAATAGCGCGAATTTCGGCGTTAGTGAACTCCATGTTTACACGTCTATAACTGTTGAACGCAATATCCAAACTAATCATGCATAGCGTCGTGTTGTAGACCTTTCAATTTATGAATAATATTGCCAGATACGAGCTCTGTAGCGCTGTGTACATAGTCGGAAAAATCAAATGACAAAAAGGCGGAAGGGAGATATTTGGCAGCCTTGTATTTCACATGTGTTAATGAGTTGTTATTGTAGGCAGAAAAATGCAACGATAATTTCTTCTTTGAGCCTTTATATACTTTCTGGTTAGAGTACGAACGCGGGACTATTTTAATGCATTCGTTGTTGGGGGTTTCTATACCCATTACATCTCGGCCACCTTTTCAGTGACTTCACCTACGAGTAAAAAACTTTCTCCATCGCTGTCGTCTTTCTCGACCCCTTTTGCAGGTGGGGAATGTCCTCCACTAATTACTGGTCGTTGGGCAGCACCTTTGTGACGACGTAAAGGCTCTTTTACTGCGGTTCTAGTTTCCTTAATTCGCTGGTGGCGACTGGCTCGTTTTCAATCAGCACGAGGTCTCCGGACTTGTATACTACTGGCTGTCGTCACTGCATCGAACCTTTCATTCTGGCGTGTCTGGGCCGCCTCGGTGTTGCTTACTGCCGCTTTTCATCGCTCCTCCATCTCCTCCATCTCCTCCGGCTTAACCCGCGCCCTCTCCATAAATTCCATCAGAAGTTTTTCACCAGATATTCCTCGAAGGTTCAAAAAGGAACAGAAGCTTGTGTGGTTTGCTTCAGTATTCAACCTCAATTGGATTGCCTTAATTGGATTTACCCCAACATTAAATTGTTTGACAACAAATTGTGAGTATTTACTTCGGATTTATCTTAATGCCCAAAGTCCCTTCTCTAAAACTCTTCTTCATGTTCTTCCCACATCCAGGCATGACTTTATTCCAGAAGGACTAAGAGTTCATTCCGACGTCCAGGATGCCTCCAGTGGTCGAAGAAGAAATTCCGGCTTCGCCTGCCCCATGCCGCAAAAATCATGAAATTTTTATTTAAATAAAAAGAGATCGGATTTACGTTGGCATCCGAAAACATGCGAAAAATTGTTTAATGTTTATTCGGACGCCCAGGAGCCCAACAGTGGTCGAACAAGGATTTTAGGCTAAAAACTCAAATTCTGCATATCCGGGTATGCAGTATCTAACACACTTTCGCGGAATTAGAGAAAGCATTTAAGAAGGACCGCCTGATATTTGGACCAGAGAATAAACAAGGACATGGGCCTTAAGTAATGGCTGCGACAAGAATTAGGATTTTTTTGGAAATATATTAAGCAATACTTAACTCAACTTAATGCGTTTTCAATGCGTTTTCAACACGTCCTTAAGTCGTCCTCCACTCGTCTTCAACGCGTCTTCTACGCGACTTCAATGCATCCTCAACGCGCCATCAACATGTGATCTACGCGTCCTCAACGGGTCTTCAACGCGCCCTCTACGCACCTTAAACGTGTCCTCAACACGTCCTTAACGCGTCCTCATTGCGTACTAAACGCATCCTCAACGCGTACACAACGCATTATTAATGCAAGCTCAATGCATCCTCAATGACCGCTCAACGCTACCTTAACGCTTACTGAACGCCCTCGACGCATTCTCAACGTCCTGTTGAAGTTGGGGCAGTCTTGTTTAAGACTATATCAGTTGTAAAGGAATATGTGACATCCCCAGCAAAAACTAAAACAGAGAGGGTATGATCCGCATCAAATTTAGGTCCATTAAATTAAAGTTGCCTGCAAAAACACCTTCAATTGCCACAAGTCACTTCAAAAATTGGTTCAAAAAGGAGCAGAGGTCAGTAAGTTGGCTTTCCCGGAACAGCCCAGACACTCTTCGTGTCTCTGAAATGCGAAAAAATGTGAAAATCACGCAAAAATAGCCAAAAAAAATCAAAAATCGAATGGAAAAAACCCAAAATAAAAAAATATTAAAAAAATTAAATTTATCGGAGCGGGCTCTCCGAGGGTATATAAGGAGGGCTAGGCGTGGGAGCGAGTTTAGTCTGGTGCCGGTCGTCGTGGGGTGCACGTCGGGAGTTTTTGGCCTCATCTACGGATTTTCGATCTCACTCTCGCGTACACCTGCACTCAGAGTATGTGGGGCACACCAGGCAATCTCTTTCCCACCCATGTAGTATGCAGATGCTCTTGCTGGTTGATGATGCTCCTGCTGGTTGGTGATGCTCTTGCTGGTTGCTGATGCTCTTGCTGGTTGATGATGCTCTTGCTGGTTGATGATGCTCTTGCTGGTTGCTGATGTTCTTGCTGGTTGCTGATGCTCTTGCTGGTTGCTAATGCTCTTGCTGGTTGATGATGCTCTTGCTGGTTGCTGATGTTCTTGCTGGTTGCTGATGCTCTTGCTGGTTGCTAATGCTCTTGCTGGTTGCTGATGCTCTTGCTGGTTGATGATGCTCTTGCTGGTTGATGATGCTCTTGCTGGTTGATGATGCTCTTGGTGGTTGCTGATATTGGACGTTTATCTGAGTTGCTGATGCTGGGTGTTGATGCTGGATGGGGATGCTAGATTCTATGCTGCAACATGGCACATGTTGGTGTTATTTGATGATGGGGGTTGGCTTGAGGATGGGGGTTGGCTTGATGATGGTGGTTAGTGGGATGATAGTGATTGGTTTGATGCTGGTGGTTGCATATGTTGCTGCAGGTTCTCGCTTCCGATCTACCGGTTGCTCGTCGTCGCCTCCTACTGCACCCTCTATATAATTTTTTTGATTTTTTTCCAATTTTTAAGCCCCCTTTCCCCATCCATCGATCGCATTTCCTTGTTTTTTGTCCGATGTTCTTGGAATGCATGGATGACAATGGTCGTTATCATAGGCATACGGTACGGTGCATGCATACTCACGTGGGCTTCCGTTAAAGGCATTTCCCCCATTTGCGAATCGTACAGGCCTCACTGCCTGACCCGACGGGCGGGTCGGTTCGGTACTCCTCACTGGCCACAAGCGGCCCATCAACGGGCGAGTCGCTCCGCGATTATTAATAATCCTTGTAGATAATAATATAGTTTTGAGGTAGTCTTGTGGCACTTAGCTTCTAGCTTCTTTACGCATTGAGCTTCTCGTGTGAGGTAACGTCGTAGTTACTGAAGAGAGGTGGACATCTTGGGATCGATTGCCACTTCCCTCGTAGAAGTAGAGTAGATAACGAACAGATGTCACACATCGCATTAAGATGTACATCTCGTTCGATTGAAGTAGTAGTAGGAAGGCTCATCATCGAGCTTGTCGAGCCAGGGTTGACGGGCGCTTTCCTCTTAGAAGTAGGGTAGACATCGGAGGGATGATATGCATTACAACGTGATAGACAACATTTCGTTCGATTGTAGGAGTTGGAAGGTCTCCCATCAAGTTTGACAAGCCTGGGTTGAGGAGCTTTCTTCTTAGAAGTAGAGTAGACAACGGACGGATGATACGTTTGACTTTGTGATAGACAACATCTCGTTCGATCGTAGTAGTCGGAAGGCATCTCATCGAACTCGACAAGCCAGGGCATTTTTCTTTAGGGAACTCCACTTCTTAAAGTTTTCCTAAACCTCCACTTTAGCTTATTGTTACATTCCGTGAAGTGGCTCGGGACTGTAAATTAGCTAGAGCTCTCCCAAGACTTGTATGTAGAAAATCGACAAATGGTCTGACAGACATTCTGTTCGTTTTTGAGATTTCATAGTAGTTCGAAAATACTCACTTCTTAGTTTTGTTGGTAGGCTTTGAAGAGGACCCGTATGCCTTTGAACGCGACCAGCTTTAAGACCTATTAACTTATCTCTTGGCAGTCCGAAAGTGCTCGACGATTCTCGGAAATACTTGATTTCCTCTTGTAGTTTCTGTGATCCTTTAGGTAAATGGCGTTGTATTTTTTTTTTTTGTTGGTATTGGTAGTTTGTTGAACTCAGAAGTCGTCTCATTCCAACTTGTCTAAGTATTCAAGCCTTCGCCTGAGGTTAAAATTCAACGAAGTTGCCTGGATAGCTGGACGAGCTGGAGTTGATGGCTATGACCTCTACGTAGCGTTTGATTAGAAAGTAGTTAGCAAACTTCAAACTTTGATCATATAATGATAATATACTTTTTTATAACATTAATCATTTAGCAAAAATTATATTTTCTAATAATAACATTAGTCATTTAGGAACAATAATATTTTTTTTAAATAAATGCATTATTCATTTAGCAATAATAATTTTTTTTAGTAATAATATTCATCATTTAGGAACATTTATATTTTTTTTAATAATAACAACAATATTTTTTTTTAATAATAACATTAATCATTTAGGAAAAGTGATATTTTTTTTAATAATAACATTAGTCATTTATTAACATTAATATATTTTTTAAAATAATATTAATCAATTAGGAATATAAATAATTATATAGGAACAATTTGGTGCAGATAGGTGGAGTGAGATGTAAGGAGCAGTTTTTTAAGCGAAGCAATTGTTGCAGGAGTTGGCTGAAGATCTGAAGTTGGTAGCAAGCGGCACATCCAAAAGGTGATAGTTTTCTTAAATTTAAATTTATTTTATTTTCACATTTTCTTAAAAAAAACGCACATTTAGAGTAGGCGCAGCTAGGGTTTAGTTTTAAAAATTAATAACCACCATCTAATTAATCGTTTGCTGCGACTGTTCTTAATTCAAAAAGAAGTATGCATGCACGCGTTTTTTTCTCTCAGATTTAATTAGCCCGACTTGGAAGTAGGTGGTTAAATAGGATAGAAAGGATGGTTAGGTTAGATAGGTTAGATAGGAAAGCTTGATTAATTCAGTGCCGTGTTTCCACGGGAGTAAATCTTTGGGCAGCCAAAGAGTTAGGCATAGATAGAGACGACTTTAGATAGGGAAATTGATTTTTGTGTAGGAAACTAGAGAATAGGCACAAAAGATAGTTAGGCAGGGAATTTTTTTTTTTTTAACAAATCGCTTCACTAACTTTCAGTTTCAAAATCTTTGCACCACTTTTCTTAGTCCCGCGAATCATGTTGGTTTAGACAGCTAAGGGTGTGGGAGTCAGCTAGGAAGATAATTAAGTAACGAAATTTTCGAAACTTCCCACTTTCGCGAACTTTCAAATGTTTTTGGTGCAGAGATCTAGGGCTTAGAAATCGCAGACTTAGTCATGCAGAAAGCTTCCACTGTCGCCGGGGAATCAGTTCAGCGTCGGGTTTCGAGGACTGTTCCCCATTTTTTAGGGAAATGAAGTGAAGTGAAGTGAAGTGCGCGTTCTTGGGCGGGGGTGGAATGCTTTTTGCGCGACGAAGTCTGCGCAGAATTAGCTCGCGATCTGGTGTAGGACTTCAGGAACCAAACAGGTCTCCCTGAAGTTAGGTAGGGAAACGCTCGGGGGCCCAAACAGGTGTCTCCGAGGATAGGCAGGGTTCTAATCAACTCTTTTCAGTTTCAAAACTAGATTGTTCGTTGTTCCTGACCAGCATATCTAGCATCCCCATCCAGCTCCTGTTTCCTGTAAGCAGCCTACAAAATTCAATCAGTAAGCAATTTTTCATTTTTATTACTTACCACAAACTTTTCCAAAGAAAGAAACACCAAAATAATTTCGCGTTACGCTCAAAATTGAAGCATGCATACAAAAGTGTACATTTTCCAAAAATTTATCAAATTTTTACTAACCCCCTCGAGGCAGCAAACAGCTGACTCAGAGGCTAGGTAGGGGACCCCTCAGGACCCAAACAGGTGTCCTGAGGCTAGGTAGGGGACCCCTCAGGACTCGAACAGATGTCCTGAGGCTAGGTAGGCTTCTGCTCTTCTTTTTTCAGGTTTTATTCTTTCATTTCAGGGCGGGCGCGTGACGATCGAGCGCGACCATTTAAAAAATTATTTGGAACACGGATATTTTTAGATGATGACTTATTTGAACAATTTGTTTTTATTTGAACAATAATTTGCCATTTTAAGAAAAAAATAATTATAAGCCTTTCAAGAATAATGAAACTTTTTATTACTTCTAGCACCGTTCCAAATTTGTCTTTTCTTCATTTTTAGACACATTCGCTAAGTTCTAAATTTTTAAACAGATCTGATATAAATTTTTTCTCTTCGCCAGAGTCGTCAAAATCGTCAGGATCGTCAGAATCATCAGAATCATCAGAATCATCAGAATCGTCAGACTCGTCAGAATCGTCGGAATCGTCAGAATCGTCAGAATCGTCAGAATCGTCAGAATCGTCAGAATCGTCAGAATCGTCAGAATCGTCAGAATCGTCAGAATCGTCAGAATCGTCAGAATCGTCAGAATCGTCAGGATCGTCAGAATCGTCAGAATCGTCAGAATCGTCAGGATCGTCAGGATCGTCAGAATCGTCAGAGTCGTCAGAATCGTCAGAATCTTTAGAATCATCGGAATCATCGGAATCATCGGAATCATCGGAATCATCGGAATCATCGGAATCATCGGAATCATCGGAATCATCGGAATCATCGGAATCATCGGAATCATCGGAATCATCGGAATCATCGGAATCATCGGAATCATCGGAATCATCGGAATCATCGGAATCATCGGAATCATCGGAATCATCGGAATCATCGGAATCATCGGAATCATCGGAATCATCGGAATCATCGGAATCATCGGAATCATCGGAATCATCGGAATCATCGGAATCATCGGAAACATCGGAATCATCGGAACCATCGGAATCATCGGAATCATCGGAATCATCGGAATCATCGGCATCATCGGCATCATCGGAATCATCGGAATCATCGGAATCATCAGAATTGTCAGAATCGTCAGAAACGTGCAAACACTTGTCAGAATATGCTCTTCCTTGGGCATGAACTGCAACCAAAGCAGGACATTAATATTGAAATTCTCGGATTCTACTTATGCTTCTTCGAAATAAGTAGATAAACGAATTGCAGACAGAAGCTGCTTCCGATGACTGTTCTGTCTGCCACAGAACAGCACGGGAGAGGCCCCGATAGCTGGGGAAGAGCTGGAGTGAGCTGAACCTAACTGCAAGAAACTGCTCCCGATGGAGTACCACCACTACGTCTACCTCGAATATCGATAAAAACCCACATTTTGCGTGCCGCGTAATTTTCACGAAATTTTCAATTTCGATAAAAAGTGACTGGATGTACTCCGCGGCATCCGAAAACATGCGGAAAAGTGTCCAAAGTTCATTCGGACGTCCAGGAGGCCACCAGTGGTAGAAGAAGGATCTTAGGCTAAAAACCCGAATTCCGCATATCCGGGTATTGCGTTCCGAATACCTCGAAAATCATGAAATTTTAAATTTCGATAAAAAGTGACTGGATGTACTCGTCGGCATCCGAAAACATGCGAAAAATTGTTTGGAGCTCATTCGGACGTCCAGGAGGCCACCAGTGGTCAAAGAAGGATTTTAGGCTAAAAACCCGAATTCCGCATATCCGGGTATTGCGTTCCGAATACCTCGAAAATCATGAAATTTTAAATTTCGGTAAAAAGTGACTGGATGTACTCGTCGGCATCCGAAAACATGCGAAAAATTGTTTAAAGTTCATTCGGACGTCCAGGAGGCCACCAGTGGTAGAAGAAGGATCTGTGGCTTAAAACCCAATTTCCGCATATCCGGGTATTGCTTGCCGCATATCTCGAAAATCATGAAATTTTCAATTTCGGTAAAAATTGACTGGATGTACTCGTCGGCATCCGAAAACATGCGAAAAATTGTTAAGAGTTCATTCGGACGTCCAGGAGGCCACCAGTGGTCGAAGAAGGATTTTAGGCTAAAAACCCGAATTCCGCATATCCGGGTATTGCGTTCCAAATACCTCGAAAATCATGAAATTTTAAATTTCGGTAAAAATTGACTGGATGTACTCGTCGGCATCCGAAAACATGCGAAAAATTGTTAAGAGTCCATTCGGACGTCCAGGAGGCCACCAGTGGTCGAAGAAGGATTTTAGGCTAAAAACCCGAATTCCGCATATCCGGGTATTGCGTTCCGAATACCTCGAAAATCATGAAATTTTAAATTTCGGTAAAAAGTGACTGGATGTACTCGTCGGCATCCGAAAACATGCGAAAAATTGTTAACAGGTCATTCGGACGTCCAGGAGGCCACCAGTGGTCGAAGAAGGATTTTAGGCTAAAAACCCGAATTCCGCATATCCGGGTATTGCGTTCCGAATACCTCGAAAATCACGAAATTTTAAATTTCGGTAAAAAGTGACTGGATGTACTCGTCGGCATCCGAAAACATGCGAAAAATTGTTAAGAGTTCATTCGGACGTCCAGGAGGCCACCAGTAGTCGAAGAAGGATTGTAGGCTAAAAACCCGAATTCCGCATATCCGGGTATTGCGTGCCGAATACCTCGAAAATCATGAAATTTTAAATTTCGGTAAAAGGTGACTGGATGTACTCGTCGGCATCCGAAAACATGCGAAAAATTGTTAAGAGTTCATTCGGACGCCCAGGAGGCCACCAGTAGTCGAAGAAGGATTTTAGGCTTAAAACCCGAATCCCGCATATCCGGGTATTGCGTTCCGAATACCTCGAAAATCATGAAATTTTAAATTTCGGTAAAAAGTGATTGGATGTACTCGTCGGCATCCGAAAACATGCGAAAAATTGTTAAGAGTTCATTCGGACGTCCAGGAGGCCACCAGTAGTCGAAGAAGGATTGTAGGCTAAAAACCCGAATTCCGCATATCCGGGTATTGCGTGCCGAATACCTCGAAAATCATGAAATTTTAAATTTCGGTAAAAGGTGACTGGATGTACTCGTCGGCATTCGAAAACATGCGAAAAATTGTTAAGAATTCATTCGGACGCCCAGGAGGCCACCAGTAGTCGAAGAAGGATTTTAGGCTAAAAACCCGAATTCCGCATATCCGGGTATTGCGTGCCGAATACCTCGAAAATCATGAAATTTTAAATTTCGGTAAAAAGTGACTGGATGTACTCGTCGGCATCCGAAAACATGCGAAAAATTGTTTAAAGTTTATTCGTACGTCCAGGAGGCCACCAGTGGTCGAAGAAGGATTTTAGGCTAAAAACCCGAATTCCGCATATCCGGGTATTGCGTTCCGAATACCTCGAAAATCATTAAATTTTAAATTTCGGTAAAAAGTGACTGGATGTACTCGTCGGCATCCGAAAACATGCGAAAAATTGTTAAGAGTTCATTCGGACGTCCAGGAGGCCACCAGTGGTCGAAGAAGGATCTTAGGCTAAAAACCCGAATTCCGCATATCCGGGTATTGCGTTCCGAATACCTCGAAAATCATGAAATTTTAAATTTCGGTAAAAAGTGACTGGATGTAGTCGTCGGCATCCGAAAACATGCGAAAAATTGTTTAAAGTTCATTCGGACGTCCAGGAGGCCACCAGTGGTCGAAGAAGGATTTTAGGCTAAAAACTCGAATTCCGCATATCCGTGTATTGAGTTCCGAATACCTCGAAAATCATAAAATTTTAAATTTCGGTAAAAAGTGACTGGATGTACTCGTCGGAATCCGAAAACATGCGAAAAATTGTTAAGAGTTCATTCGGACGTCCAGGAGGCCACCAGTGGTCGAAGAAGGATTTTAGGCTAAAAACCCGAATTCCGCATATCCGGGTATTGCGTTCCGAATACCTCGAAAATCATGAAATTTTAAATTTCGGTAAAAAGTGACAGGATGTACTCGTCGGCATCCGAAAACATGCGAAAAACTGTTTAAAATTGATTCGGACGTCCAGGAGGCCACAAGTGGTCGAAGAAGGATTTTAGGCTAAGAACCCGAATTCCGCATATCCGGGTATTGCGTTCCGAATACCTCGAAAATCATGAAACTTTAAATTTCGGTAAAAAGTGACTGGATGTACTCGTCGGCATCCGAAAATATGCGAAAAATTGTTAAGTGTTCATTCGGACGTCCAGGAGGCCACCAGTGGTCGAAGAAGGAATTTAGGCTTAAAACCCGAATTCCGCATATCCGGGTATTGCGTGCCGAATACCTCGAAAATCATGAAATTTTAAATTTCGGTAAAAAGTGACTGGATGTACTCGTCGGCATCCGAAAACATGCGAAAAATTGTTTAAAGTTCATTCGGACGTCCAGGAGGCCACCAGTGGTCGAAGAAGGATTTTAGGCCAAAAACCCGAATTCCGCATATCCGGGTATTGCGTGCGGAATACCTCGAAAATCATGAAATTTTAAATTTCGGTAAAAAGTGACTGGATGTACTCGTCGGCATCCGAAAACATGCGAAAAATTGTTTAAAGTTCATTCGGACGTCCAGGAGGCCACCAGTGGTCGAAGAAGGATTTTAGGCTAAAAACCCGAATTCCGCATATCCGGGTTTTGCGTTCCGAATACCTCGAAAATCATGAAATTTTAAATTTCGGTAAAAAGTGACTGGATGTACTCGTCGGCATCCGAAAACATGCGAAAAATTGTTTAAAGTTCATTCGGACGTCCAGGAGGCCACCAGTGGTCGAAGAAGGATTTTAGGCTAAAAACCCGAATTCCGCATATCCGGGTATTGCGTTCCGAATACCTCGAAAATCATGAAATTTTAAATTTCGGTAAAAAGTGACTGGATGTACTCTTCGGCATCCGAAAACATGCGAAAAATTGTTTAAAGTTCATTCGGACGTCCAGGAGGCCACCAGTAGTCGAAGAAGGACCTTAGGCTAAAAACCCGAATCCCGCATATCCGGGTATTGCGTTCCGAATACCTCGAAAATCATGAAATTTTAAATTTCGGTAAAAAGTGACTGGATGTACTCTTCGGCATCCGAAAACATGCGAAAAATTGTTTAAAGTTCATTCGGACGTCCAGGAGGCCACAAGTGGTCGAAGAAGGATTGTAGGCTAAAAACCCGAATTCCGCATATCCGGGTATTGCGTGCCGAATACCTCGAAAATCATGAAATTTTAAATTTCGGTAAAAGGTGACTGGATGTACTCGTCGGCATTCGAAAACATGCGAAAAATTGTTAAGAATTCATTCGGACGCCCAGGAGGCCACCAGTAGTCGAAGAAGGATTTTAGGCTAAAAACCCGAATTCCGCATATCCGGGTATTGCGTGCCGAATACCTCGAAAATCATGAAATTTTAAATTTCGGTAAAAAGTGACTGGATGTACTCGTCGGCATCCGAAAACATGCGAAAAATTGTTTAAAGTTTATTCGTACGTCCAGGAGGCCACCAGTGGTCGAAGAAGGATTTTAGGCTAAAAACCCGAATTCCGCATATCCGGGTATTGCGTTCCGAATACCTCGAAAATCATTAAATTTTAAATTTCGGTAAAAAGTGACTGGATGTACTCGTCGGCATCCGAAAACATGCGAAAAATTGTTAAGAGTTCATTCGGACGTCCAGGAGGCCACCAGTGGTCGAAGAAGGATCTTAGGCTAAAAACCCGAATTCCGCATATCCGGGTATTGCGTTCCGAATACCTCGAAAATCATGAAATTTTAAATTTCGGTAAAAAGTGACTGGATGTAGTCGTCGGCATCCGAAAACATGCGAAAAATTGTTTAAAGTTCATTCGGACGTCCAGGAGGCCACCAGTGGTCGAAGAAGGATTTTAGGCTAAAAACTCGAATTCCGCATATCCGTGTATTGAGTTCCGAATACCTCGAAAATCATAAAATTTTAAATTTCGGTAAAAAGTGACTGGATGTACTCGTCGGAATCCGAAAACATGCGAAAAATTGTTAAGAGTTCATTCGGACGTCCAGGAGGCCACCAGTGGTCGAAGAAGGATTTTAGGCTAAAAACCCGAATTCCGCATATCCGGGTATTGCGTTCCGAATACCTCGAAAATCATGAAATTTTAAATTTCGGTAAAAAGTGACAGGATGTACTCGTCGGCATCCGAAAACATGCGAAAAACTGTTTAAAATTGATTCGGACGTCCAGGAGGCCACAAGTGGTCGAAGAAGGATTTTAGGCTAAGAACCCGAATTCCGCATATCCGGGTATTGCGTTCCGAATACCTCGAAAATCATGAAACTTTAAATTTCGGTAAAAAGTGACTGGATGTACTCGTCGGCATCCGAAAATATGCGAAAAATTGTTAAGTGTTCATTCGGACGTCCAGGAGGCCACCAGTGGTCGAAGAAGGAATTTAGGCTTAAAACCCGAATTCCGCATATCCGGGTATTGCGTGCCGAATACCTCGAAAATCATGAAATTTTAAATTTCGGTAAAAAGTGACTGGATGTACTCGTCGGCATCCGAAAACATGCGAAAAATTGTTTAAAGTTCATTCGGACGTCCAGGAGGCCACCAGTGGTCGAAGAAGGATTTTAGGCCAAAAACCCGAATTCCGCATATCCGGGTATTGCGTGCGGAATACCTCGAAAATCATGAAATTTTAAATTTCGGTAAAAAGTGACTGGATGTACTCGTCGGCATCCGAAAACATGCGAAAAATTGTTTAAAGTTCATTCGGACGTCCAGGAGGCCACCAGTGGTCGAAGAAGGATTTTAGGCTAAAAACCCGAATTCCGCATATCCGGGTTTTGCGTTCCGAATACCTCGAAAATCATGAAGTTTTAAATTTCGGTATAAAGTGACTGGATGTACTCGTCGGCATCCGAAAACATGCGAAAAATTGTTTAAAGTTCATTCGGACGTCCAGGAGGCCACCAGTGGTCGAAGAAGGATTTTAGGCTAAAAACCCGAATTCCGCATATCCGGGTATTGCGTTCCGAATACCTCGAAAATCATGAAGTTTTAAATTTCGGTAAAAAGTGACTGGATGTACTCGTCGGCATCCGAAAACATGCGAAAAATTGTTTAAAGTTCATTCGGACGTCCAGGAGGCCACCAGTGGTCGAAGAAGGATTTTAGACTAAAAACCCGAATTCCGCATATCCGGGTATTGCGTTCCGAATACCTCGAAAATCATGGAATTTTAAATTTCGGTATAAAGTGACTGGATGTACTCGTTGGCATCCGAAAACATGCGAAAAATTGTTTAAAGTTCATTCGGACGTCCAGGAGGCCACCAGTGGTCGAAGAAGGATTTTAGGCTAAAAACCCGAATTCCGCATATCCGGGTATTGCGTTCCGAATACCTCGAAAATCATGGAATTTTAAATTTCGGTATAAAGTGACTGGATGTACTCGTCGGCATCCGAAAACATGCGAAAAATTGTTTAAAGTTCATTCGGACGTCCAGGAGGCCACCAGTGGTCGAAGAAGGATCTTAGGGTAAAAACCCGAATTCCGCATATCCGGGTATTGCGTTCCGAATACCTCGAAAATCATGAAATTTTAAATTTCGGTAAAAAGTGACTGGATGTACTCGTCGGCATCCGAAAACATGCGAAAAATTGTTTAAAGTTCATTCGGACGTCCAGGAGGCCACCAGTGGTCGAAGAAGGATTTTAGCCTAAAAATTCGAATTCCGCATATCCGGGTATTGCGTTCCGAATACCTCGAAAATCATGGAATTTTAAATTTCGGTATAAAGTGACTGGATGTACTCGTCGGCATCCGAAAACATGCGAAAAATTGTTTAAAGTTCATTCGGACGTCCAGGAGGCCAACAGTGGTCGAAGAAGGATTTTAGGCTAAAAACCCGAATTCCGCATATCCGGGTATTGCGTTCCGAATACCTCGAAAATCATGAAATTTTAAATTTCGGTATAAAGTGACTGGATGTACTCGTCGGCATCCGAAAACATGCGAAAAATTGTTTGAAGTTCATTCGGACGTCCAGGAGGCCACCAGTGGTCGAAGAAGGATTTTAGGCTAAAAACCCGAATTCCGCATATCCGGGTATTGCGTTCCGAATACCTCGAAAATCATGAAATTTTAAATTTCGGTAAAAAGTGACTGGATGTACTCGTCGGCATCCGAAAACATGCGAAAAATTGTTAAGAGTTCATTCGGACGTCCAGGAGGCCACCAGTGGTCGAAGAAGGATTTTAGGTTAAAAACCCGAATTCCGCATATCCGGGTATTGCGTGCCGAATACCTCGAAAATCATGGAATTTTAAATTTCGGTATAAAGTGACTGGATGTACTCGTTGGCATCCGAAAACATGCGAAAAATTGTTTAAAGTTCATTCGGACGTCCAGGAGGCCACCAGTGGTCGAAGAAGGATTTTAGGCTAAGAACTCGAACTCCGCATATCCGGGTATTGCGTTCCGAATACCTCGAAAATCATGAAATTTTAAATTTCGGTAAAAAGTGACTGGATGTACTCGTCGGCATCCGCAAACATGCGAAAAATTGTTTAAAGTTCATTCGGACGTCCAGGAGGCCACCAGTGGTCGAAGAAGGATTTTAGGCTAAAAACCCGAATTCCGCATATCCGGGTATTGCGTGCCGAATACCTCGAAAATCATGGAATTTTAAATTTCGGTATAAAGTGACTGGATGTACTCGTCGGCATCCGAAAACATGCGAAAAACTGTTTAAAGTTGATTGGGACGTCCAGGAGGCCACAAGTGGTCGAAGAAGGATTTTAGGCTTAAAACTCGAATTCCGCATATCCGGGTATTGCGTTCCGAATACCTCGAAAATCATGAAATTTTAAATTTCGGTAAAAAGTGACTGGATGTACTCGTCGGCATCCGAAAACATGCGAAAAATTGTTAAGAGTTCATTCGGACGTCCAGGAGGCCACCAGTGGTCGAAGAAGGATTTTAGGCTAAAAACCCGAATTCCGCATATCCGGGTATTGCGTTCCGAATACCTCGAAAATCATGAAATTTTAAATTTCGGTAAAAAGTGACTGGATGTACTCGTCGGCATCCGAAAACATGCGAAAAATTGTTAAGAGTTCATTCGGACGTCCAGGAGGCCACCAGTGGTCGAAGAAGGATTTTAGGCTAAAAACCCGAATTCCGCATATCCGGGTATTGCGTTCCGAATACCTCGAAAATCATGGAATTTTAAATTTCGGTATAAAGTGACTGGATGTACTCGTCGGCATCCGAAAACATGCGAAAAATTGTTAAGAGTTCATTCGGACGTCCAGGAGGCCACCAGTGGTCGAAGAAGGATTTTAGGCTAAAAACCCGAATTCCGCATATCCGGGTATTGCGTTCCGAATACCTCGAAAATCATGAAATTTTAAATTTCGGTAAAAAGTGACAGGATGTACTCGTCGGCATCCGAAAACATGCGAAAAACTGTTTAAAGTTGATTCGGACGTCCAAGAGGCCACAAGTGGTCGAAGAAGGATTTTAGGCTAAAAACCCGAATTCCGCATATCCGGGTATTGCGTTCCGAATACCTCGAAAATCTTGGAATTTTAAATTTCGGTATAAAGTGACTGGATGTACCCGTCGGCATCCGAAAACATGCGAAAAATTGTTTAAAGTTCATTCGGACGTCCAGGAGGCCACCAGTGGTCGAAGAAGGATTTTAGGCTAAAAACCCGAATTCCGCATATCCGGGTATTGCGTTCCGAATACCTCGAAAATCATGAAATTTTAAATTTCGGTATAAAGTGACTGGATGTACTCGTCGGCATCCGAAAACATGCGAAAAATTGTTAAGAGTTCATTCGGACGTCCAGGAGGCCACCAGTGGTCGAAGAAGGATTTTAGGCTAAAAACCCGAATTCCGCATATCCGGGTATTGCGTTCCGAATACCTCGAAAATCATGAAATTTTAAATTTCGGTATAAAGTGACTGGATGTACTCGTCGGCATCCGAAAACATGCGAAAAATTGTTAATAGTTCATTCGGACGTCCAGGAGGCCACCAGTGGTCGAAGAAGGATTTTAGGCTAAAAACCCGAATTCCGCATATCCGGGTATTGCGTTCCGAATACCTCGAAAATCATGAAATTTTAAATTTCGGTAAAAAGTGACAGGATGTACTCGTCGGCATCCGAAAACATGCGAAAAACTGTTTAAAGTTGATTCGGACGTCCAAGAGGCCACAAGTGGTCGAAGAAGGATTTTAGGCTAAAAACCCGAATTCCGCATATCCGGGTATTGCGTTCCGAATACCTCGAAAATCTTGGAATTTTAAATTTCGGTATAAAGTGACTGGATGTACCCGTCGGCATCCGAAAATATGCGAAAAACTGTTTAAAGTTGATTCGGACGTCCAAGAGGCCACAAGTGGTCGAAGAAGGATTTTAGGCTTAAAACCCGAATTCCGCATATCCGGGTATTGCGTTCCGAATACCTCGAAAATCATGGAATTTTAAATTTCGGTATAAAGTGACTGGATGTACTCGTCGGCATCCGAAAACATGCGAAAAATTGTTAAGAGTTCATTCGGACGTCCAGGAGGCCACCAGTGGTCGAAGAAGGATCTTAGGCTAAAAACCCCAATTCCGCATATCCGGGTATTGCGTGCCGAATACCTCGAAAATCATGAAATTTTAAATTTCGGTATAAAGTGACTGGATGTACTCGTCTGCATCCGAAAACATGCGAAAAACTGTTTAAAGTTCATTCGGACGTCCAGAAGGCCACCAGTGGTCGAAGAAGGATTTTAGGCTAAAAACCCGAATTCCGCATATCCGGGTATTGCGTTCCGAATACCTCGAAAATCATGAAATTTAAAATTTCGGTAAAAAGTGACTGGATGTACTCGTCGGCATCCGAAAACATGCGAAAAACTGTTTAAAGTTCATTCGGACGTCCAGAAGGCCACCAGTGGTCGAAGAAGGATCTTAGGCTAAAAACCCGAATTCCGCATATCCGGGTATTGCGTGCCGAATACCTCGAAAATCATGGAATTTTAAATTTCGGTATAAAGTGACTGGATGTACTCGTCGGCATCCGAAAACATGCGAAAAACTGTTTAAAGTTGATTCGGACGTCCAGGAGGCCACAAGTGGTCGAATAAGGATTTTAGGCTTAAAACCCGAATTCCGCATATCCGGGTATTGCGTTCCGAATACCTCGAAAATCATGACATTTTAAATTTCGGTAAAAAGTGACTGGATGTACTCGTCGGCATCCGAAAACATGCGAAAAATTGTTTAAAGTTCATTCGGACGTCCAGGAGGCCACCAGTGGTCGAAGAAGGATTTTAGGCTAAAAACCCGAATTCCGCATATCCGGGTATTGCGTTCCGAATACCTCGAAAATCATGAAATTTAAAATTTCGGCAAAAAGTGACTGGATGTACTCGTCGGCATCCGAAAACATGCGAAAAATTGTTTAAAGTTCATTCGGACGTCCAGGAGGCCACCAGTGGTCGAAGAAGGATTTTAGGCTAAAAACCCGAATTCCGCATATCCGGGTATTGCGTTCCGAATACCTCGAAAATCATGAAATTTTAAATTTCGGTAAAAAGTGACTGGATGTACTCGTCAGCATCCGAAAACATGCGAAAAATTGTTAAGAGTTCATTCGGACGTCCAGGAGGCCACCAGTGGTCGAAGAAGGATTTTAGGCTAAAAACCCGAATTCCGCATATCCGGGTATTGCGTTCCGAATACCTCGAAAATCATGAAATTTTAAATTTCGGTAAAAAGTGACAGGATGTACTCGTCGGCATCCGAAAACATGCGAAAAACTGTTTAAAGTTGATTCGGACGTCCAAGAGGCCACAAGTGGTCGAAGAAGGATTTTAGGCTAAAAACCCGAATTCCGCATATCCGGGTATTGCGTTCCGAATACCTCGAAAATCATGAAATTTTAAATTTCGGTAAAAAGTGACTGGATGTACTCGTCGGCATCCGAAAACATGCGAAAAATTGTTAAGAGTTCATTCGGACGTCCAGGAGGCCACCAGTGGTCGAAGAAGGATTTTAGGCTAAAAACCCGAATTCCGCATATCCGGGTATTGCGTTCCGAATACCTCGAAAATCATGGAATTTTAAATTTCGGTATAAAGTGACTGGATGTACTCGTCGGCATCCGAAAACATGCGAAAAATTGTTAAGAGTTCATTCGGACGTCCAGGAGGCCACCAGTGGTCGAAGAAGGATTTTAGGCTAAAAACCCGAATTCCGCATATCCGGGTATTGCGTTCCGAATACCTCGAAAATCATGAAATTTTAAATTTCGGTAAAAAGTGACAGGATGTACTCGTCGGCATCCGAAAACATGCGAAAAACTGTTTAAAGTTGATTCGGACGTCCAAGAGGCCACAAGTGGTCGAAGAAGGATTTTAGGCTAAAAACCCGAATTCCGCATATCCGGGTATTGCGTTCCGAATACCTCGAAAATCTTGGAATTTTAAATTTCGGTATAAAGTGACTGGATGTACCCGTCGGCATCCGAAAACATGCGAAAAATTGTTTAAAGTTCATTCGGACGTCCAGGAGGCCACCAGTGGTCGAAGAAGGATTTTAGGCTAAAAACCCGAATTCCGCATATCCGGGTATTGCGTTCCGAATACCTCGAAAATCATGAAATTTTAAATTTCGGTATAAAGTGACTGGATGTACTCGTCGGCATCCGAAAACATGCGAAAAATTGTTAAGAGTTCATTCGGACGTCCAGGAGGCCACCAGTGGTCGAAGAAGGATTTTAGGCTAAAAACCCGAATTCCTCATATCCGGGTATTGCGTTCCGAATACCTCGAAAATCTTGGAATTTTAAATTTCGGTATAAAGTGACTGGATGTACCCGTCGGCATCCGAAAATATGCGAAAAACTGTTTAAAGTTGATTCGGACGTCCAAGAGGCCACAAGTGGTCGAAGAAGGATTTTAGGCTTAAAACCCGAATTCCGCATATCCGGGTATTGCGTTCCGAATACCTCGAAAATCATGGAATTTTAAATTTCGGTATAAAGTGACAGGATGTACTCGTCGGCATCCGAAAACATGCGAAAAACTGTTTAAAGTTGATTCGGACGTCCAAGAGGCCACAAGTGGTCGAAGAAGGATTTTAGGCTAAAAACCCGAATTCCGCATATCCGGGTATTGCGTTCCGAATACCTCGAAAATCTTGGAATTTTAAATTTCGGTATAAAGTGACTGGATGTACCCGTCGGCATCCGAAAACATGCGAAAAATTGTTTAAAGTTCATTCGGACGTCCAGGAGGCCACCAGTGGTCGAAGAAGGATTTTAGGCTAAAAACCCGAATTCCGCATATCCGGGTATTGCGTTCCGAATACCTCGAAAATCATGAAATTTTAAATTTCGGTATAAAGTGACTGGATGTACTCGTCGGCATCCGAAAACATGCGAAAAATTGTTAAGAGTTCATTCGGACGTCCAGGAGGCCACCAGTGGTCGAAGAAGGATTTTAGGCTAAAAACCCGAATTCCTCATATCCGGGTATTGCGTTCCGAATACCTCGAAAATCATGGAATTTTAAATTTCGGTATAAAGTGACTGGATGTACTCGTCGGCATCCGAAAACATGCGAAAAATTGTTAATAGTTCATTCGGACGTCCAGGAGGCCACCAGTGGTCGAAGAAGGATTTTAGGCTAAAAACCCGAATTCCGCATATCCGGGTATTGCGTTCCGAATACCTCGAAAATCTTGGAATTTTAAATTTCGGTATAAAGTGACTGGATGTACCCGTCGGCATCCGAAAATATGCGAAAAACTGTTTAAAGTTGATTCGGACGTCCAAGAGGCCACAAGTGGTCGAAGAAGGATTTTAGGCTTAAAACCCGAATTCCGCATATCCGGGTATTGCGTTCCGAATACCTCGAAAATCATGGAATTTTAAATTTCGGTATAAAGTGACTGGATAAACTCGTCGGCATCCGAAAACATGCGAAAAATTGTTAAGAGTTCATTCGGACGTCCAGGAGGCCACCAGTGGTCGAAGAAGGATCTTAGGCTAAAAACCCCAATTCCGCATATCCGGGTATTGCGTTCCGAATACCTCGAAAATCATGAAATTTAAAATTTCGGTAAAAAGTGACTGGATGTACTCGTCGGCATCCGAAAACATGCGAAAAACTGTTTAAAGTTCATTCGGACGTCCAGGAGGCCACCAGTGGTCGAAGAAGGATTTTAGGCTAAAAACCCGAATTCCGCATATCCGGGTATTGCGTTCCGAATACCTCGAAAATCATGGAATTTTAAATTTCGGTATAAAGTGACTGGATGTACTCGTCGGCATCCGAAAACATGCGAAAAATTGTTTAAAGTTCATTCGGACGTCCAGGAGGCCACCAGTGGTCGAAGAAGGATCTTAGGCTAAAAACCCGAATTCCGCATATCCGGGTATTGCGTTCCGAATACCTCGAAAATAATGAAATTTTAAATTTCGGTATAAAGTGACTGGATGTACTCGTCGGCATCCGAAAACATGCGAAAAACTGTTTAAAGTTGATTCGGACGTCCAGGAGGCCACAAGTGGTCGAATAAGGATTTTAGGCTTAAAACCCGAATTCCGCATATCCGGGTATTGCGTTCCGAATACCTCGAAAATCATGAAATTTTAAATTTCGGTAAAAAGTGACTGGATGTACTCGTCAGCATCCGAAAACATGCGAAAAATTGTTAAGAGTTCATTCGGACGTCCAGGAGGCCACCAGTGGTCGAAGAAGGATTTTAGGCTAAAAACCTGAATTCCGCATATCCGGGTATTGCGTTCCGAATACCTCGAAAATCATGAAATTTTAAATTTCGGTAAAAAGTGACTGGATGTACTCGTCAGCATCCGAAAACATGCGAAAAATTGTTAAGAGTTCATTCGGACGTCCAGGAGGCCACCAGTGGTCGAAGAAGGATTTTAGGCTAAAAACCCGAATTCCGCATATCCGGGTATTGCGTTCCGAATACCTCGAAAATCATGGAATTTTAAATTTCGGTATAAAGTGACTGGATGTACTCGTCGGCATCCGAAAACATGCGAAAAATTGTTTAAAGTTCATTCGGACGTCCAGGAGGCCACCAGTGGTCGAAGAAGGATTTTAGGCTAAGAACCTGAATTCCGCATATTCGGGTATTGCGTTCCGAATACCTCGAAAATCATGAAATTTTAAATTTCGGTAAAAAGTGACTGGATGTACTCGTCGGCTTCCGAAAACATGCGAAAAATTGTTTAAAGTTCATTCGGACGTCCAGGAGGCCACCAGTGGTCGAAGAAGGATTTTAGGCTAAAAACCCGAATTCCGCATATCCGGGTATTGCGTTCCGAATACCTCAAAAATCATGAAATTTTAAATTTCGGTAAAAAGTGACTGGATGTACTCGTCGGCATCCGAAAACATGCGAAAAACTGTTTAAAGTTGATTCGGACGTCCAGGAGGCCACAAGTGGTCGAAGAAGGATTTTAGGCTAAAAACCCGAATTCCGCATATCCGGGTATTGCGTTCCGAATACCTCGAAGATCTTAGAATTTTAAATTTCGGTATAAAGTGACTGGATGTACCCGTCGGCATCCGAAAACATGCGAAAAATTGTTTAAAGTTCATTCGGACGTCCAGGAGGCCACCAGTGGTCGAAGAAGGATTTTAGGCTAAAAATACGAATTCCGCATATCCGGGTATTGCGTGCCGAATACCTCGAAAATCATGACATTTTAAATTTCGGTAAAAAGTGACTGGATGTACACGTCGGCATCCGAAAACATGCGAAAAACTGTTTAAAGTTCATTCGGACGTCCAGGAGGCCACCAGCGGTCGAAGAAGGATTTTAGGCTAAAAACCCGAATTCCGCATATCCGGGTATTGCGTTCCGAATACTTCGATAATCATGAAACTTTAAATTTCGGTAAAAAGTGACTGGATGTACTCGTCGGCATCCGAAAACATGCGAAAAATTGTTTAAAGTTCATTCGGACGTCCAGGAGGCCACCAGTCGTCGAAGAAGGATTTTAGGCTAAGAACCCGAATTCCGCATATCCGGGTATTGCGTTCCGAATACCTCGAAAATCACGAAATTTTAAATTTCGGTAAAAAGTGACTGGATGTACTCGTCGGCATCCGAAAACATGCGAAAAATTGTTAAGAGTTCATTCGGACGTCCAGGAAGCCACCAGTGGTCGAAGAAGGATTTTAGGCTAAAAACTCGAATTCCGCATATCCGGGTATTGCGTTCCGAATACCTCGAAAATCACGAAATTTTAAATTTCGGTAAAAAGGGACTGGATGTACTCGTAGGCATCCGAAAACATGTGAAAAATTGTTTTAAGTTCATTCGGACGTCCAGGAGGCCACCAGTGGTCGAAGAAGGATTTTAGGCTAAAAACCCGAATTCCGCATATCCGGGTATTGCGTTCCGAATACCTCGAAAATCATGAAATTTTAAATTTCGGTAAAAAGTGACTGGATGTACTCGTCGGCATCCGAAAACATGCGAAAAATTGTTTAAAGTTCATTCGGACGTCCAGGAGGCCACCAGTGGTCGAAGAAGGATTTAAGGCTAAAAACCCGAATTCCGCATATCCGGGTATTGCGTTCCGAATACCTCGAAAATCACGAAATTTTAAATTTCGGTAAAAAGTGACTGGATGTACTCGTCGGCATCCGAAAACATGCGAAAAATTGTTAAGAGTTCATTCGGACGTCCAGGAGGCCACCAGTGGTCGAAGAAGGATTTTAGGCTAAAAACCCGAATTCCGCATATCCGGGTATTGCGTTCCGAATACCTCGAAAATCATGAAACTTTAAATTTCGGTAAAAAGTGACTGGATGTACTCGTCGGCATCCGAAAACATGCGAAAAATTGTTTAAAGTTCATTCGGACGTCCAGGAGGCCACCAGTCGTCGAAGAAGGATTTTTGGCTAAAAACACGAATTCCGCATATCCGGGTATTGCGTTCCGAATACCTCGAAAATCACGAAATTTTAAATTTCGGTAAAAAGTGACTGGATGTACTCGTCGGCATCCGAAAACATGCGAAAAATTGTTAAGAGTTCATTCGGACGTCCAGGAGGCCACCAGTGGTCGAAGAAGGATTTTAGGCTAAAAACCCGAATTCCGCATATCCGGGTATTGCGTTCCGAATACCTCGAAAATCACGAAATTTTAAATTTCGGTAAAAAGTGACTGGATGTACTCGTCGGCATCCGAAAACATGCGAAAAATTGTTAAGAGTTCATTCGGACGTCCAGGAGGCCACCAGTGGTCGAAGAAGGATCTTAGGCTAAAAACCCGAATTCCGCATATCCGGGTATTGCGTTCCGAATACCTCGAAAATCACGAAATTTTAAATTTCGGTAAAAAGTGACTGGATGTACTCGTCGGCATCCGAAAACATGCGAAAAATTGTTAAGATTTCATTCGGACGTCCAGGAAGCCACCAGTGGTCGAAGAAGGATTTTAGGCTTAAAACTCGAATTCCGCATATCCGGGTATTGCGTTCCGAATACCTCGAAAATCACGAAATTTTAAATTTCGGTAAAAAGGGACTGGATGTACTCGTAGGCATCCGAAAACATGTGAAAAATTGTTTTAAGTTCATTCGGACGTCCAGGAGGCCACCAGTGGTCGAAGAAGGATTTTAGGCTAAAAACCCGAATTCCGCATATCCGGGTATTGCGTTCCGAATACCTCGAAAATCTTGGAATTTTAAATTTCGGTATAAAGTGACTGGATGTACCCGTCGGCATCCGAAAATATGCGAAAAATTGTTTAAAGTTCATTCGGACGTCCAGGAGGCCACCAGTGGTCGAAGAAGGATTTTAGGCTAAAAACCCGAATTCCGCATATCCGGGTATTGCGTTCCGAATACCTCGAAAATCTTGGAATTTTAAATTTCGGTATAAAGTGACTGGATGTACCCGTCGGCATCCGAAAATATGCGAAAAATTGTTTAAAGTTCATTCGGACGTCCAGGAGGCCACCAGTGGTCGAAGAAGGATTTTAGGCTAAAAACCCGAATTCCGCAGATCCGGGTATTGCGTTCCGAATACGTCGAAAATCATGAAACTTTAAATTTCGGTAAAAAGTGACTGGATGTACTCGTCGGCATCCGAAAACATGCGAAAAATTGTTTAGAGTTCATTCGGACGTCCAGGAGGCCACCAGTGGTCGAAGAAGGATTTTAGGCTAAAAACCCGAATTCCGCATATCCGGGTATTGCGTTCCGAATACCTCGAAAATCATGGAATTTTAAATTTCGGTATAAAGTGACTGGATGTACTCGTCGGCATCCGAAAACATGCGAAAAATTGTTAAGAGTTCATTCGGACGTCCAGGAGGCTACCAGTGGTCGAAGAAGGATCTTAGGCTAAAAACCCCAATTCCGCATATCCGGGTATTGCGTGCCGAATACCTCGAAAATCATGAAATTTTAAATTTCGGTATAAAGTGACTGGATGTACTCGTCTGCATCCGAAAACATGCGAAAAACTGTTTAAAGTTCATTCGGACGTCCAGAAGGCCACCAGTGGTCGAAGAAGGATTTTAGGCTAAAAACCCGAATTCCGCATATCCGGGTATTGCGTTCCGAATACCTCGAAAATCATGAAATTTAAAATTTCGGTAAAAAGTGACTGGATGTACTCGTCGGCATCCGAAAACATGCGAAAAACTGTTTAAAGTTCATTCGGACGTCCAGAAGGCCACCAGTGGTCGAAGAAGGATTTTAGGCTAAAAACCCGAATTCCGCATATCCGGGTATTGCGTTCCGAATACCTCGAAAATCATGGAATTTTAAATTTCGGTATAAAGTGACTGGATGTACTCGTCGGCATCCGAAAACATGCGAAAAATTGTTTAAAGTTCATTCGGACGTCCAGGAGGCCACCAGTGATCGAAGAAGGATTTTAGGCTAAAAACCCGAATTCCGCATATCCGGGTATTGCGTGCCGAATACCTCGAAAATCATGGAATTTTAAATTTCGGTATAAAGTGACTGGATGTACTCGTCGGCATCCGAAAACATGCGAAAAACTGTTTAAAGTTGATTCGGACGTCCAGGAGGCCACAAGTGGTCGAAGAAGGATTTTAGGCTTAAAACCCGAATTCCGCATATCCGGGTATTGCGTTCCGAATACCTCGAAAATCATGAAATTTAAAATTTCGGCATAAAGTGACTGGATGTACTCGTCGGCATCCGAAAACATGCGAAAAATTGTTTAAAGTTCATTCGGACGTCCAGGAGGCCACCAGTGGTCGAGGAAGGATTTTAGGCTAAAAACCCGAATTCCGCATATCCGGGTATTGCGTTCCGAATACCTCGAAAATCATGAAATTTAAAATTTCGGCATAAAGTGACTGGATGTACTCGTCGGCATCCGAAAACATGCGAAAAATTGTTTAAAGTTCATTCGGACGTCCAGGAGGCCACCAGTGGTCGAAGAAGGATTTTAGGCTAAAAACCCGAATTCCGCATATCCGGGTATTGCGTTCCGAATACCTCGAAAATCATGAAATTTTAAATTTCGGTAAAAAGTGACTGGATGTACTCGTCGGCATCCGAAAACATGCGAAAAATTGTTAAGAGTTCATTCGGACGTCCAGGAGACCACCAGTGGTCGAAGAAGGATTTTAGGCTATTGCGTTCCGAATACCTCGAAAATCATGAAATTTTAAATTTCGGTAAAAAGTGACTGGATGTACTCGTCAGCATCCGAAAACATGCGAAAAATTGTTAAGAGTTCATTCGGACGTCCAGGAGGCCACCAGTGGTCGAAGAAGGATTTTAGGCTAAAAACCCGAATTCCGCATATCCGGGTATTGCGTTCCGAATACCTCGAAAATCATGGAATTTTAAATTTCGGTATAAAGTGACTGGATGTACTCGTCGGCATCCGAAAACATGCGAAAAATTGTTTAAAGTTCATTCGGACGTCCAGGAGGCCACCAGTGGTCGAAGAAGGATTTTAGGCTAAGAACCTGAATTCCGCATATCCGGGTATTGCGTTCCGAATACCTCGAAAATCATGAAATTTTAAATTTCGGTAAAAAGTGACTGGATGTACTCGTCAGCATCCGAAAACATGCGAAAAATTGTTAAGAGTTCATTCGGACGTCCAGGAGGCCACCAGTGGTCGAAGAAGGATTTTAGGCTAAAAACCCGAATTCCGCATATCCGGGTATTGCGTTCCGAATACCTCAAAAATCATGAAATTTTAAATTTCGGTAAAAAGTGACTGGATGTACTCGTCGGCATCCGAAAACATGCGAAAAATTGTTTAAAGTTGATTCGGACGTCCAGGAGGCCACAAGTGGTCGAAGAAGGATTTTAGGCTAAAAACCCGAATTCCGCATATCCGGGTATTGCGTTCCGAATACCTCGAAGATCTTGGAATTTTAAATTTCGGTATAAAGTGACTGGATGTACCCGTCGGCATCCGAAAACATGCGAAAAATTGTTTAAAGTTCATTCGGACGTCCAGGAGGCCACCAGTGGTCGAAGAAGGATTTTAGGCTAAAAACCCGAATTCCGCATATCCGGGTATTGCGTGCCGAATACCTCGAAAATCATGAAATTTTAAATTTCGGTAAAAAGTGACTGGATGTACACGTCGGCATCCGAAAACATGCGAAAAACTGTTTAAAGTTCATTCGGACGTCCAGGAGGCCACCAGTGGTCGAAGAAGGATTTTAGGCTAAAAACCCGAATTCCGCATATCCGGGTATTGCGTTCCGAATACTTCGATAATCATGAAACTTTAAATTTCGGTAAAAAGTGACTGGATGTACTCGTCGGCATCCGAAAACATGCGAAAAATTGTTTAAAGTTCATTCGGACGTCCAGGAGGCCACTAGTGGTCGAAGAAGGATTTTAGACTTAAGACCCGAATTCCGCATATCCGGGTATTGCATGCCGAATACCTCGAAAATCATGAAATTTTAAATTTCGGTAAAAAGTGACTGGATGTACTCGTCGGCATCCGAAAACATGCGAAAAATTGTTTAAAGTTCATTCGGACGTCCAGGAGGCCACCAGTGGTCGAAGAAAGATTTTAGGCTAAAAACCCGAATTCCGCATATCCGGGTATTGCGTTCCGAATACCTCGAAAATCATGAATCTTTAAATTTCGGTAAAAAGTGACTGGATGTACTCGTCGGCATCCGAAAACATGCGAAAAATTGTTTAAAGTTCATTCGGACGTCCAGGAGGCCACCAGTCGTCGAAGAAGGATTTTAGGCTAAAAACCCGAATTCCGCATATCCGGGTATTGCGTTCCGAATACCTCGAAAATCACGAAATTTTAAATTTCGGTAAAAAGGGACTGGATGTACTCGTCAGCATCCGAAAACATGCGAAAAATTGTTAAGAGTTCATTCGGACGTCCAGGAGGCCACCAGTGGTCGAAGAAGGATTTTAGGCTAAAAACCCGAATTCCGCATATCCGGGTATTGCGTTCCGAATACCTCGAAAATCATGAAATTTTAAATTTCGGTAAAAAGTGACTGGATGTACTCGTCAGCATCCGAAAACATGCGAAAAATTGTTAAGAGTTCATTCGGACGTCCAGGAGGCCACCAGTGGTCGAAGAAGGATTTTAGGCTAAAAACCCGAATTCCGCATATGCGGGTATTGCGTTCCGAATACCTCGAAAATCATGAAATTTTAAATTTCGGTAAAAAGTGACAGGATGTACTCGTCGGCATCCGAAAACATGCGAAAAACTGTTTAAAGTTGATTCGGACGTCCAAGAGGCCACAAGTGGTCGAAGAAGGATTTTAGGCTAAAAACCCGAATTCCGCATATCCGGGTATTGCGTTCCGAATACCTCGAAAATCATGAAATTTTAAATTTCGGTAAAAAGTGACTGGATGTACTCGTCGGCATCCGAAAACATGCGAAAAATTGTTAAGAGTTCATTCGGACGTCCAGGAGGCCACCAGTGGTCGAAGAAGGATTTTAGGCTAAAAACCCGAATTCCGCATATCCGGGTATTGCGTTCCGAATACCTCGAAAATCATGGAATTTTAAATTTCGGTATAAAGTGACTGGATGTACTCGTCGGCATCCGAAAACATGCGAAAAATTGTTAAGAGTTCATTCGGACGTCCAGGAGGCCACCAGTGGTCGAAGAAGGATTTTAGGCTAAAAACCCGAATTCCGCATATCCGGGTATTGCGTTCCGAATACCTCGAAAATCATGAAATTTTAAATTTCGGTAAAAAGTGACAGGATGTACTCGTCGGCATCCGAAAACATGCGAAAAACTGTTTAAAGTTGATTCGGACGTCCAAGAGGCCACAAGTGGTCGAAGAAGGATTTTAGGCTAAAAACCCGAATTCCGCATATCCGGGTATTGCGTTCCGAATATAAATTTCGGTATAAAGTGACTGGATGTACCCGTCGGCATCCGAAAACATGCGAAAAATTGTTTAAAGTTCATTCGGACGTCCAGGAGGCCACCAGTGGTCGAAGAAGGATTTTAGGCTAAAAACCCGAATTCCGCATATACGGGTATTGCGTTCCGAATACCTCGAAAATCATGAAATTTTAAATTTCGGTATAAAGTGACTGGATGTACTCGTCGGCATCCGAAAACATGCGAAAAATTGTTAAGAGTTCATTCGGACGTCCAGGAGGCCACCAGTGGTCGAAGAAGGATTTTAGGCTAAAAACCCGAATTCCTCATATCCGGATATTGCGTTCCGAATACCTCGAAAATCATGGAATTTTAAATTTCGGTATAAAGTGACTGGATGTACTCGTCGGCATCCGAAAACATGCGAAAAATTGTTAATAGTTCATTCGGACGTCCAGGAGGCCACCAGTGGTCGAAGAAGGATTTTAGGCTAAAAACCCGAATTCCGCATATCCGGGTATTGCGTTCCGAATACCTCGAAAATCTTGGAATTTTAAATTTCGGTATAAAGTGACTGGATGTACCCGTCGGCATCCGAAAATATGCGAAAAACTGTTTAAAGTTGATTCGGACGTCCAAGAGGCCACAAGTGGTCGAAGAAGGATTTTAGGCTTAAAACCCGAATTCCGCATATCCGGGTATTGCGTTCCGAATACCTCGAAAATCATGGAATTTTAAATTTCGGTATAAAGTGACTGGATAAACTCGTCGGCATCCGAAAACATGCGAAAAATTGTTAAGAGTTCATTCGGACGTCCAGGAGGCCACCAGTGGTCGAAGAAGGATCTTAGGCTAAAAACCCCAATTCCGCATATCCGGGTATTGCGTTCCGAATACCTCGAAAATCATGAAATTTAAAATTTCGGTAAAAAGTGACTGGATGTACTCGTCGGCATCCGAAAACATGCGAAAAACTGTTTAAAGTTCATTCGGACGTCCAGAAGGCCACCAGTGGTCGAAGAAGGATTTTAGGCTAAAAACCCGAATTCCGCATATCCGGGTATTGCGTTCCGAATACCTCGAAAATCATGGAATTTTAAATTTCGGTATAAAGTGACTGGATGTACTCGTCGGCATCCGAAAACATGCGAAAAATTGTTTAAAGTTCATTCGGACGTCCAGGAGGCCACCAGTGGTCGAAGAAGGATCTTAGGCTAAAAACCCGAATTCCGCATATCCGGGTATTGCGTGCCGAATACCTCGAAAATCATGGAATTTTAAATTTCGGTATAAAGTGACTGGATGTACTCGTCGGCATCCGAAAACATCCGAAAAATTGTTTAAAGTTCATTCGGACGTCCAGGAGGCCACCAGTGGTCGAAGAAGGATTTTAGGCTAAAAACCCGAATTCCGCCAATCCGGGTATTGCGTTCCGAATACCTCGAAAATCACGAAATTTTAAATTTCGGTAAAAAGTGACTGGATGTACTCGTCGGCATCCGAAAACATGCGAAAAATTGTTAAGAGTTCATTCTCACGTCCAGGAAGCCACCAGTGGTCGAAGAAGGATTTAAGGCTAAAAACTCGAATTCCGCATATCCGGGTATTGCGTTCCGAATACCTCGAAAATCATGAAATTTTAAATTTCGGTAAAAAGTGACTGGATGTACTCGTCAGCATCCGAAAACATGCGAAAAATTGTTAAGAGTTCATTCGGACGTCCAGGAGGCCACCAGTGGTCGAAGAAGGATTTTAGGCTAAAAACCTGAATTCCGCATATCCGGGTATTGCGTTCCGAATACCTCGAAAATCATGAAATTTTAAATTTCGGTAAAAAGTGACTGGATGTACTCGTCAGCATCCGAAAACATGCGAAAAATTGTTAAGAGTTCATTCGGACGTCCAGGAGGCCACCAGTGGTCGAAGAAGGATTTTAGGCTAAAAACCCGAATTCCGCATATCCGGGTATTGCGTTCCGAATACCTCGAAAATCATGGAATTTTAAATTTCGGTATAAAGTGACTGGATGTACTCGTCGGCATCCGAAAACATGCGAAAAATTGTTTAAAGTTCATTCGGACGTCCAGGAGGCCACCAGTGGTCGAAGAAGGATTTTAGGCTAAGAACCTGAATTCCGCATATTCGGGTATTGCGTTCCGAATACCTCGAAAATCATGAAATTTTAAATTTCGGTAAAAAGTGACTGGATGTACTCGTCGGCTTCCGAAAACATGCGAAAAATTGTTTAAAGTTCATTCGGACGTCCAGGAGGCCACCAGTGGTCGAAGAAGGATTTTAGGCTAAAAACCCGAATTCCGCATATCCGGGTATTGCGTTCCGAATACCTCAAAAATCATGAAATTTTAAATTTCGGTAAAAAGTGACTGGATGTACTCGTCGGCATCCGAAAACATGCGAAAAACTGTTTAAAGTTGATTCGGACGTCCAGGAGGCCACAAGTGGTCGAAGAAGGATTTTAGGCTAAAAACCCGAATTCCGCATATCCGGGTATTGCGTTCCGAATACCTCGAAGATCTTAGAATTTTAAATTTCGGTATAAAGTGACTGGATGTACCCGTCGGCATCCGAAAACATGCGAAAAATTGTTTAAAGTTCATTCGGACGTCCAGGAGGCCACCAGTGGTCGAAGAAGGATTTTAGGCTAAAAATACGAATTCCGCATATCCGGGTATTGCGTGCCGAATACCTCGAAAATCATGACATTTTAAATTTCGGTAAAAAGTGACTGGATGTACACGTCGGCATCCGAAAACATGCGAAAAACTGTTTAAAGTTCATTCGGACGTCCAGGAGGCCACCAGCGGTCGAAGAAGGATTTTAGGCTAAAAAACCGAATTCCGCATATCCGGGTATTGCGTTCCGAATACTTCGATAATCATGAAACTTTAAATTTCGGTAAAAAGTGACTGGATGTACTCGTCGGCATCCGAAAACATGCGAAAAATTGTTTAAAGTTCATTCGGACGTCCAGGAGGCCACCAGTGGTCGAAGAAGGATTTTAGACTTAAGACCCGAATTCCGCATATCCGGGTATTGCGTTCCGAATACCTCGAAAATCATGAAACTTTAAATTTCGGTAAAAAGTGACTGGATGTACTCGTCGGCATCCGAAAACATGCGAAAAATTGTTTAAAGTTCATTCGGACGTCCAGGAGGCCACCAGTCGTCGAAGAAGGATTTTAGGCTAAAAACCCGAATTCCGCATATCCGGGTATTGCGTTCCGAATACCTCGAAAATCACGAAATTTTAAATTTCGGTAAAAAGTGACTGGATGTACTCGTCGGCATCCGAAAACATGCGAAAAATTGTTAAGAGTTCATTCGGACGTCCAGGAAGCCACCAGTGGTCGAAGAAGGATTTTAGGCTAAAAACTCGAATTCCGCATATCCGGGTATTGCGTTCCGAATACCTCGAAAATCACGAAATTTTAAATTTCGGTAAAAAGGGACTGGATGTACTCGTAGGCATCCGAAAACATGTGAAAAATTGTTTTAAGTTCATTCGGACGTCCAGGAGGCCACCAGTGGTCGAAGAAGGATTTTAGGCTAAAAACCCGAATTCCGCATATCCGGGTATTGCGTTCCGAATACCTCGAAAATCATGAAATTTTAAATTTCGGTAAAAAGTGACTGGATGTACTCGTCGGCATCCGAAAACATGCGAAAAATTGTTTAAAGTTCATTCGGACGTCCAGGAGGCCACCAGTGGTCGAAGAAGGATTTAAGGCTAAAAACCCGAATTCCGCATATCCGGGTATTGCGTTCCGAATACCTCGAAAATCACGAAATTTTAAATTTCGGTAAAAAGTGACTGGATGTACTCGTCGGCATCCGAAAACATGCGAAAAATTGTTAAGAGTTCATTCGGACGTCCAGGAGGCCACCAGTGGTCGAAGAAGGATTTTAGGCTAAAAACCCGAATTCCGCATATCCGGGTATTGCGTTCCGAATACCTCGAAAATCATGAAACTTTAAATTTCGGTAAAAAGTGACTGGATGTACTCGTCGGCATCCGAAAACATGCGAAAAATTGTTTAAAGTTCATTCGGACGTCCAGGAGGCCACCAGTCGTCGAAGAAGGATTTTTGGCTAAAAACACGAATTCCGCATATCCGGGTATTGCGTTCCGAATACCTCGAAAATCACGAAATTTTAAATTTCGGTAAAAAGTGACTGGATGTACTCGTCGGCATCCGAAAACATGCGAAAAATTGTTAAGAGTTCATTCGGACGTCCAGGAGGCCACCAGTGGTCGAAGAAGGATTTTAGGCTAAAAACCCGAATTCCGCATATCCGGGTATTGCGTTCCGAATACCTCGAAAATCACGAAATTTTAAATTTCGGTAAAAAGTGACTGGATGTACTCGTCGGCATCCGAAAACATGCGAAAAATTGTTAAGAGTTCATTCGGACGTCCAGGAGGCCACCAGTGGTCGAAGAAGGATCTTAGGCTAAAAACCCGAATTCCGCATATCCGGGTATTGCGTTCCGAATACCTCGAAAATCACGAAATTTTAAATTTCGGTAAAAAGTGACTGGATGTACTCGTCGGCATCCGAAAACATGCGAAAAATTGTTAAGATTTCATTCGGACGTCCAGGAAGCCACCAGTGGTCGAAGAAGGATTTTAGGCTTAAAACTCGAATTCCGCATATCCGGGTATTGCGTTCCGAATACCTCGAAAATCACGAAATTTTAAATTTCGGTAAAAAGGGACTGGATGTACTCGTAGGCATCCGAAAACATGTGAAAAATTGTTTTAAGTTCATTCGGACGTCCAGGAGGCCACCAGTGGTCGAAGAAGGATTTTAGGCTAAAAACCCGAATTCCGCATATCCGGGTATTGCGTTCCGAATACCTCGAAAATCTTGGAATTTTAAATTTCGGTATAAAGTGACTGGATGTACCCGTCGGCATCCGAAAATATGCGAAAAATTGTTTAAAGTTCATTCGGACGTCCAGGAGGCCACCAGTGGTCGAAGAAGGATTTTAGGCTAAAAACCCGAATTCCGCATATCCGGGTATTGCGTTCCGAATACCTCGAAAATCTTGGAATTTTAAATTTCGGTATAAAGTGACTGGATGTACCCGTCGGCATCCGAAAATATGCGAAAAATTGTTTAAAGTTCATTCGGACGTCCAGGAGGCCACCAGTGGTCGAAGAAGGATTTTAGGCTAAAAACCCGAATTCCGCAGATCCGGGTATTGCGTTCCGAATACCTCGAAAATCATGAAACTTTAAATTTCGGTAAAAAGTGACTGGATGTACTCGTCGGCATCCGAAAACATGCGAAAAATTGTTTAGAGTTCATTCGGACGTCCAGGAGGCCACCAGTGGTCGAAGAAGGATTTTAGGCTAAAAACCCGAATTCCGCATATCCGGGTATTGCGTTCCGAATACCTCGAAAATCATGGAATTTTAAATTTCGGTATAAAGTGACTGGATGTACTCGTCGGCATCCAAAAACATGCGAAAAATTGTTAAGAGTTCATTCGGACGTCCAGGAGGCTACCAGTGGTCGAAGAAGGATCTTAGGCTAAAAACCCCAATTCCGCATATCCGGGTATTGCGTGCCGAATACCTCGAAAATCATGAAATTTTAAATTTCGGTATAAAGTGACTGGATGTACTCGTCTGCATCCGAAAACATGCGAAAAACTGTTTAAAGTTCATTCGGACGTCCAGAAGGCCACCAGTGGTCGAAGAAGGATTTTAGGCTAAAAACCCGAATTCCGCATATCCGGGTATTGCGTTCCGAATACCTCGAAAATCATGAAATTTAAAATTTCGGTAAAAAGTGACTGGATGTACTCGTCGGCATCCGAAAACATGCGAAAAACTGTTTAAAGTTCATTCGGACGTCCAGAAGGCCACCAGTGGTCGAAGAAGGATTTTAGGCTAAAAACCCGAATTCCGCATATCCGGGTATTGCGTTCCGAATACCTCGAAAATCATGGAATTTTAAATTTCGGTATAAAGTGACTGGATGTACTCGTCGGCATCCGAAAACATGCGAAAAATTGTTTAAAGTTCATTCGGACGTCCAGGAGGCCACCAGTGATCGAAGAAGGATTTTAGGCTAAAAACCCGAATTCCGCATATCCGGGTATTGCGTGCCGAATACCTCGAAAATCATGGAATTTTAAATTTCGGTATAAAGTGACTGGATGTACTCGTCGGCATCCGAAAACATGCGAAAAACTGTTTAAAGTTGATTCGGACGTCCAGGAGGCCACAAGTGGTCGAAGAAGGATTTTAGGCTTAAAACCCGAATTCCGCATATCCGGGTATTGCGTTCCGAATACCTCGAAAATCATGAAATTTAAAATTTCGGCATAAAGTGACTGGATGTACTCGTCGGCATCCGAAAACATGCGAAAAATTGTTTAAAGTTCATTCGGACGTCCAGGAGGCCACCAGTGGTCGAAGAAGGATTTTAGGCTAAAAACCCGAATTCCGCATATCCGGGTATTGCGTTCCGAATACCTCGAAAATCATGGAATTTAAAATTTCGGCATAAAGTGACTGGATGTACTCGTCGGCATCCGAAAACATGCGAAAAATTGTTTAAAGTTCATTCGGACGTCCAGGAGGCCACCAGTGGTCGAAGAAGGATTTTAGGCTAAAAACCCGAATTCCGCATATCCGGGTATTGCGTTCCGAATACCTCGAAAATCATGAAATTTTAAATTTCGGTAAAAAGTGACTGGATGTACTCGTCGGCATCCGAAAACATGCGAAAAATTGTTAAGAGTTCATTCGGACGTCCAGGAGACCACCAGTGGTCGAAGAAGGATTTTAGGCTATTGCGTTCCGAATACCTCGAAAATCATGAAATTTTAAATTTCGGTAAAAAGTGACTGGATGTACTCGTCAGCATCCGAAAACATGCGAAAAATTGTTAAGAGTTCATTCGGACGTCCAGGAGGCCACCAGTGGTCGAAGAAGGATTTTAGGCTAAAAACCCGAATTCCGCATATCCGGGTATTGCGTTCCGAATACCTCGAAAATCATGGAATTTTAAATTTCGGTATAAAGTGACTGGATGTACTCGTCGGCATCCGAAAACATGCGAAAAATTGTTTAAAGTTCATTCGGACGTCCAGGAGGCCACCAGTGGTCGAAGAAGGATTTTAGGCTAAGAACCTGAATTCCGCATATCCGGGTATTGCGTTCCGAATACCTCGAAAATCATGAAATTTTAAATTTCGGTAAAAAGTGACTGGATGTACTCGTCAGCATCCGAAAACATGCGAAAAATTGTTAAGAGTTCATTCGGACGTCCAGGAGGCCACCAGTGGTCGAAGAAGGATTTTAGGCTAAAAACCCGAATTCCGCATATCCGGGTATTGCGTTCCGAATACCTCAAAAATCATGAAATTTTAAATTTCGGTAAAAAGTGACTGGATGTACTCGTCGGCATCCGAAAACATGCGAAAAACTGTTTAAAGTTGATTCGGACGTCCAGGAGGCCACAAGTGGTCGAAGAAGGTTTTTAGGCTAAAAACCCGAATTCCGCATATCCGGGTATTGCGTTCCGAATACCTCGAAGATCTTGGAATTTTAAATTTCGGTATAAAGTGACTGGATGTACCCGTCGGCATCCGAAAACATGCGAAAAATTGTTTAAAGTTCATTCGGACGTCCAGGAGGCCACCAGTGGTCGAAGAAGGATTTTAGGCTAAAAACCCGAATTCCGCATATCCGGGTATTGCGTGCCGAATACCTCGAAAATCATGAAATTTTAAATTTCGGTAAAAAGTGACTGGATGTACACGTCGGCATCCGAAAACATGCGAAAAACTGTTTAAAGTTCATTCGGACGTCCAGGAGGCCACCAGTGGTCGAAGAAGGATTTTAGGCTAAAAACCCGAATTCCGCATATCCGGGTATTGCGTTCCGAATACTTCGATAATCATGAAACTTTAAATTTCGGTAAAAAGTGACTGGATGTACTCGTCGGCATCCGAAAACATGCGAAAAATTGTTTAAAGTTCATTCGGACGTCCAGGAGGCCACTAGTGGTCGAAGAAGGATTTTAGACTTAAGACCCGAATTCCGCATATCCGGGTATTGCATGCCGAATACCTCGAAAATCATGAAATTTTAAATTTCGGTAAAAAGTGACTGGATGTACTCGTCGGCATCCGAAAACATGCGAAAAATTGTTTAAAGTTCATTCGGACGTCCAGGAGGCCACCAGTGGTCGAAGAAAGATTTTAGGCTAAAAACCCGAATTCCGCATATCCGGGTATTGCGTTCCGAATACCTCGAAAATCATGAAACTTTAAATTTCGGTAAAAAGTGACTGGATGTACTCGTCGGCATCCGAAAACATGCGAAAAATTGTTTAAAGTTCATTCGGACGTCCAGGAGGCCACCAGTCGTCGAAGAAGGATTTTAGGCTAAAAACCCGAATTCCGCATATCCGGGTATTGCGTTCCGAATACCTCGAAAATCACGAAATTTTAAATTTCGGTAAAAAGGGACTGGATGTACTCGTAGGCATCCGAAAACATGTGAAAAATTGTTTTAAGTTCATTCGGACGTCCAGGAGGCCACCAGTGGTCGAAGAAGGATTTTAGGCTAAAAACTCGAATTCCGCATATCCGGGTATTGCGTTCCGAATACCTCGAAAATCACGAAATTTTAAATTTCGGTAAAAAGGGACTGGATGTTCTCGTAGGCATCCGAAAACATGTGAAAAATTGTTTTAAGTTCATTCGGACGTCCAGGAGGCCACCAGTGGTCGAAGAAGGATTTTAGGCTAAAAACCCGAATTCCGCATATCCGGGTATTGCGTTCCGAATACCTCGAAAATCATGAAATTTTAAATTTCGGTAAAAAGTGACTGGATGTACTCGTCGGCATCCGAAAACATGCGAAAAATTGTTAAGAGTTCATTCGGACGTCCAGGAAGCCACCAGTGGTCGAAGAAGGATTTTAGGCTAAAAACTCGAATTCCGCATATCCGGGTATTGCGTTCCGAATACCTCGAAAATCACGAAATTTTAAATTTCGGTAAAAAGGGACTGGATGTACTCGTAGGCATCCGAAAACATGTGAAAAATTGTTTTAAGTTCATTCGGACGTCCAGGAGGCCACCAGTGGTCGAAGAAGGATTTTAGGCTAAAAACCCGAATTCCGCATATCCGGGTATTGCGTTCCGAATACCTCGAAAATCATGAAATTTTAAATTTCGGTAAAAAGTGACTGGATGTACTCGTCGGCATCCGAAAACATGCGAAAAATTGTTTAAAGTTCATTCGGACGTCCAGGAGGCCACCAGTGGTCGAAGAAGGATTTAAGGCTACAAACCCGAATTCCGCATATCCGGGTATTGCGTTCCGAATACCTCGAAAATCACGAAATTTTAAATTTCGGTAAAAAGTGACTGGATGTACTCGTCGGCATCCGAAAACATGCGAAAAATTGTTAAGAGTTCATTCGGACGTCCAGGAGGCCACCAGTGGTCGAAGAAGGATTTTAGGCTATTGCGTTCCGAATACCTCGAAAATCATGAAATTTTAAATTTCGGTAAAAAGTGACTGGATGTACTCGTCAGCATCCGAAAACATGCGAAAAATTGTTAAGAGTTCATTCGGACGTCCAGGAGGCCACCAGTGGTCGAAGAAGGATTTTAGGCTAAAAACCCGAATTCCGCATATCCGGGTATTGCGTTCCGAATACCTCGAAAATCATGGAATTTTAAATTTCGGTATAAAGTGACTGGATGTACTCGTCGGCATCCGAAAACATGCGAAAAATTGTTTAAAGTTCATTCGGACGTCCAGGAGGCCACCAGTGGTCGAAGAAGGATTTTAGGCTAAGAACCTGAATTCCGCATATCCGGGTATTGCGTTCCGAATACCTCGAAAATCATGAAATTTTAAATTTCGGTAAAAAGTGACTGGATGTACTCGTCAGCATCCGAAAACATGCGAAAAATTGTTAAGAGTTCATTCGGACGTCCAGGAGGCCACCAGTGGTCGAAGAAGGATTTTAGGCTAAAAACCCGAATTCCGCATATCCGGGTATTGCGTTCCGAATACCTCAAAAATCATGAAATTTTAAATTTCGGTAAAAAGTGACTGGATGTACTCGTCGGCATCCGAAAACATGCGAAAAACTGTTTAAAGTTGATTCGGACGTCCAGGAGGCCACAAGTGATCGAAGAAGGATTTTAGGCTAAAAACCCGAATTCCGCATATCCGGGTATTGCGTTCCGAATACCTCGAAGATCTTGGAATTTTAAATTTCGGTATAAAGTGACTGGATGTACCCGTCGGCATCCGAAAACATGCGAAAAATTGTTTAAAGTTCATTCGGACGTCCAGGAGGCCACCAGTGGTCGAAGAAGGATTTTAGGCTAAAAACCCGAATTCCGCATATCCGGGTATTGCGTGCCGAATACCTCGAAAATCATGAAATTTTAAATTTCGGTAAAAAGTGACTGGATGTACACGTCGGCATCCGAAAACATGCGAAAAACTGTTTAAAGTTCATTCGGACGTCCAGGAGGCCACCAGTGGTCGAAGAAGGATTTTAGGCTAAAAACCCGAATTCCGCATATCCGGGTATTGCGTTCCGAATACTTCGATAATCATGAAACTTTAAATTTCGGTAAAAAGTGACTGGATGTACTCGTCGGCATCCGAAAACATGCGAAAAATTGTTTAAAGTTCATTCGGACGTCCAGGAGGCCACCAGTGGTCGAAGAAGGATTTTAGACTTAAGACCCGAATTCCGCATATCCGGGTATTGCATGCCGAATACCTCGAAAATCATGAAATTTTAAATTTCGGTAAAAAGTGACTGGATGTACTCGTCGGCATCCGAAAACATGCGAAAAATTGTTTAAAGTTCATTCGGACGTCCAGGAGGCCACCAGTGGTCGAAGAAGGATTTTAGGCTAAAAACCCGAATTCCGCATATCCGGGTATTGCGTTCCGAATACCTCGAAAATCATGAAACTTTAAATTTCGGTAAAAAGTGACTGGATGTACTCGTCGGCATCCGAAAACATGCGAAAAATTGTTTAAAGTTCATTCGGACGTCCAGGAGGCCACCAGTCGTCGAAGAAGGATTTTAGGCTAAAAACCCGAATTCCGCATATCCGGGTATTGCGTTCCGAATACCTCGAAAATCACGAAATTTTAAATTTCGGTAAAAAGGGACTGGATGTACTCGTAGGCATCCGAAAACATGTGAAAAATTGTTTTAAGTTCATTCGGACGTCCAGGAGGCCACCAGTGGTCGAAGAAGGATTTTAGGCTAAAAACTCGAATTCCGCATATCCGGGTATTGCGTTCCGAATACCTCGAAAATCACGAAATTTTAAATTTCGGTAAAAAGGGACTGGATGTACTCGTAGGCATCCGAAAACATGTGAAAAATTGTTTTAAGTTCATTCGGACGTCCAGGAGGCCACCAGTGGTCGAAGAAGGATTTTAGGCTAAAAACCCGAATTCCGCATATCCGGGTATTGCGTTCCGAATACCTCGAAAATCATGAAATTTTAAATTTCGGTAAAAAGTGACTGGATGTACTCGTCGGCATCCGAAAACATGCGAAAAATTGTTAAGAGTTCATTCGGACGTCCAGGAAGCCACCAGTGGTCGAAGAAGGATTTTAGGCTAAAAACTCGAATTCCGCATATCCGGGTATTGCGTTCCGAATACCTCGAAAATCACGAAATTTTAAATTTCGGTAAAAAGGGACTGGATGTACTCGTAGGCATCCGAAAACATGTGAAAAATTGTTTTAAGTTCATTCGGACGTCCAGGAGGCCACCAGTGGTCGAAGAAGGATTTTAGGCTAAAAACCCGAATTCCGCATATCCGGGTATTGCGTTCCGAATACCTCGAAAATCATGAAATTTTAAATTTCGGTAAAAAGTGACTGGATGTACTCATCGGCATCCGAAAACATGCGAAAAATTGTTTAAAGTTCATTCGGACGTCCAGGAGGCCACCAGTGGTCGAAGAAGGATTTAAGGCTACAAACCCGAATTCCGCATATCCGGGTATTGCGTTCCGAATACCTCGAAAATCACGAAATTTTAAATTTCGGTAAAAAGTGACTGGATGAACTCGTCGGCATCCGAAAACATGCGAAAAATTGTTAAGAGTTCATTCGGACGTCCAGGAGGCCACCAGTGGTCGAAGAAGGATTTTAGGCTAAAAACCCGAATTCCGCATATCCGGGTATTGCGTTCCGAATACCTCGAAAATCACGAAATTTTAAATTTCGGTAAAAAGTGACTGGATGTACTCGTCGGCATCCGAAAACATGCGAAAAATTGTTAAGAGTTCATTCGGACGTCCAGGAGGCCACCAGTGGTCGAAGAAGGATTTTAGGCTAAAAACCCGAATTCCGCATATCCGGGTATTGCGTTCCGAATACCTCGAAAATCATGAAATTTTAAATTTCGGTAAAAAGTGACTGGATGTACTCGTCGGCATCCGAAAACACGCGAAAAATTGTTAAGAGTTCATTCGGACGTCCAGGAGGCCACCAGTGGTCGAAGAAGGATTTTAGGCTAAAAACCCGAATTCCGCATATCCGGGTATTGCGTTCCGAATACCTCGAAAATCACGAAATTTTAAATTTCGGTAAAAAGTGACTGGATGTACTCGTCGGCATCCGAAAACATGCGAAAAATTGTTTAAAGTTCATTCGGACGTCCAGGAGGCCACCAGTGGTCGAAGAAGGATTTTAGGCTAAAAACCCGAATTCCGCATATCCGGGTATTGCGTTCCGAATACCTCGAAAATCACGAAATTTTAAATTTCGGTAAAAAGTGACTGGATGTACTCGTCGGCATCCGAAAACATGCGAAAAATTGTTTAAAGTTCATTCGGACGTCCAGGAGGCCACCAGTGGTCGAAGAAGGATTTTAGGCTAAAAACCCGAATTCCGCATATCCGGGTATTGCGTTCCGAATACCTCGATAATCATGAAACTTTAAATTTCGGTAAAAAGTGACTGGATGTACTCGTCGGCATCCGAAAACATGCGAAAAATTGTTTTAAGTTCATTCGGACGTCCAATAGGCCACCAGTGGTCGAAGAAGGATTTTAGGCTAAAAACCCGAATTCCGCATATCCGGGTATTGCGTTCCGAATACCTCGAAAATCACGAAATTTTAAATTTCGGTAAAAAGTGACTGGATGTACTCGTCGGCATCCGAAAACATGCGAAAAATTGTTTTAAGTTCATTCGGACGTCCAGGAGGCCACCAGTGGTCGAAGAAGGATTTTAGGCTAAAAACCCGAATTCCGCATATCCGGGTATTGCGTTCCGAATACCTCGATAATCATGAAACTTTAAATTTCGGTAAAAAGTGACTGGATGTACTCGTCGGCATCCGAAAACATGCGAAAAATTGTTTTAAGTTCATTCGGACGTCCAGGAGGCCACCAGTGATCGAAGAAGGATTTTAGGCTAAAAACCCGAATTCCGCATATCCGGGTATTGCGTTCCGAATACCTCGATAATCATGAAACTTTAAATTTCGGTAAAAAGTGACTAGATGTACTCGTCGGCATCCGAAAACATGCGAAAAATTGTTTTAAGTTCATTCGGACGTCCAGGAGGCCACCAGTGGTCGAAGAAGGATTTTAGGCTAAAAACCCGAATTCCGCATATCCGGGTATTGCGTTCCGAATACCTCGAAAATCATGAAATTTTAAATTTCGGTAAAAAGTGACTGGATGTACTCGTCGGCATCCGAAAACACGCGAAAAATTGTTAAGAGTTCATTCGTACGTCCAGGAGGCCACCAGTGGTCGAAGAAGGATTTTAGGCTAAAAACCCGAATTCCGCATATCCGGGTATTGCGTTCCGAATACCTCGAAAATCACGAAATTTTAAATTTCGGTAAAAAGTGACTGGATGTACTCGTCGGCATCCGAAAACATGCGAAAAATTGTTTAAAGTTCATTCGGACGTCCAGGAGGCCACCAGTGGTCGAAGAAGGATTTTAGGCTAAAAACCCGAATTCCGCATATCCGGGTATTGCGTTCCGAATACCTCGAAAATCACGAAATTTTAAATTTCGGTAAAAAGTGACTGGATGTACTCGTCGGCATCCGAAAACATGCGAAAAATTATTTAAAGTTCATTCGGACGTCCAGGAGGCCACCAGTGGTCGAAGAAGGATTTTAGGCTAAAAACCCGAATTCCGCATATCCGGGTATTGCGTTCCGAATACCTCGAAAATCACGAAATTTTAAATTTCGGTAAAAAGTGACTGGATGTACTCGTCGGCATCCGAAAACATGCGAAAAATTGTTTTAAGTTCATTCGGACGTCCAGGAGGCCACCAGTGGTCGAAGAAGGATTTTAGGCTAAGAACCTGAATTCCGCATATCCGGGTATTGCGTTCCGAATACCTCGAAAATCATGAAATTTTAAATTTCGGTAAAAAGGGAGTTCATTCGGACGTCCAGGAAGCCACCAGTGGTCGAAGAAGGATTTTAGGCTAAAAACTCGAATTCCGCATATCCGGGTATTGCGTTCCGAATACCTCGAAAATCACGAAATTTTAAATTTCGGTAAAAAGGGACTGGATGTACTCGTAGGCATCCGAAAACATGTGAAAAATTGTTTTAAGTTCATTCGGACGTCCAGGAGGCCACCAGTGGTCGAAGAAGGATTTTAGGCTAAAAACCCGAATTCCGCATATCCGGGTATTGCGTTCCGAATACCTCGAAAATCACGAAATTTTAAATTTCGGTAAAAAGTGACTGGATGTACTCGTCGGCATCCGAAAACATGCGAAAAATTGTTAAGAGTTCATTCGGACGTCCAGGAGGCCACCAGTGGTCGAAGAAGGATTTTAGGCTAAAAACTCGAATTCCGCATATCCGGGTATTGCGTTCCGAATACCTCGAAAATCACGAAATTTTAAATTTCGGTAAAAAGTGACTGGATGTACTCGTCGGCATCCGAAAACATGCGAAAAATTGTTAAGAGTTCATTCGGACGTCCAGGAAGCCACCAGTGGTCGAAGAAGGATTTAAGGCTAAAAACTCGAATTCCGCATATCCGGGTATTGCGTTCCGAATACCTCGAAAATCACGAAATTTTAAATTTCGGTAAAAAGGGACTGGATGTACTCGTAGGCATCCGAAAACATGTGAAAAATTGTTTTAAGTTCATTCGGACGTCCAGGAGGCCACCAGTGGTCGAAGAAGGATTTTAGGCTAAAAACCCGAATTCCGCATATCCGGGTATTGCGTTCCGAATACCTCGAAAATCATGAAATTTTAAATTTCGGTAAAAAGTGACTGGATGTACTCGTCGGCATCCGAAAACATGCGAAAAATTGTTTAAAGTTCATTCGGACGTCCAGGAGGCCACCAGTGGTCGAAGAAGGATTTTAGGCTAAGAACCCGAATTCCGCATATCCGGGTATTGCGTTCCGAATACCTCGAAAATCATGAAATTTTAAATTTCGGTAAAAAGTGACTGGATGTACTCGTCGGCATCCGAAAACATGCGAAAAATTGTTTAAAGTTCATTCGGACGTCCAGGAGGCCACCAGTGGTCGAAGAAGGATTTTAGGCTAAAAACCCGAATTCCGCATATCCGGGTATTGCGTTCCGAATACCTCGAAAATCACGAAATTTTAAATTTCGGTAAAAAGTGACTGGATGTACTCGTCGGCATCCGAAAACATGCGAAAAATTGTTAAGAGTTCATTCGGACGTCCAGGAGGCCACCAGTGGTCGAAGAAGGATTTTAGGCTAAAAACTCGAATTCCGCATATTGCGTTCCGAATACCTCGAAAATCACGAAATTTTAAATTTCGGTAAAAAGTGACTGGATGTACTCGTCGGCATCCGAAAACATGCGAAAAATTGTTAAGAGTTCATTCGGACGTCCAGGAAGCCACCAGTGGTCGAAGAAGGATTTAAGGCTAAAAACTCGAATTCCGCATATCCGGGTATTGCGTTCCGAATACCTCGAAAATCACGAAATTTTAAATTTCGGTAAAAAGGGACTGGATGTACTCGTAGGCATCCGAAAACATGTGAAAAATTGTTTTAAGTTCATTCGGACGTCCAGGAGGCCACCAGTGGTCGAAGAAGGATTTTAGGCTAAAAACCCGAATTCCGCATATCCGGGTATTGCGTTCCGAATACCTCGAAAATCATGAAATTTTAAATTTCGGTAAAAAGTGACTGGATGTACTCGTCGGCATCCGAAAACATGCGAAAAATTGTTTAAAGTTCATTCGGACGTCCAGGAGGCCACCAGTGGTCGAAGAAGGATTTAAGGCTAAAAACCCGAATTCCGCATATCCGGGTATTGCGTTCCGAATACCTCGAAAATCACGAAATTTTAAATTTCGGTAAAAAGTGACTGGATGTACTCGTCGGCATCCGAAAACATGCGAAAAATTGTTAAGAGTTCATTCGGACGTCCAGGAGGCCACCAGTGGTCGAAGAAGGATTTTAGGCTAAAAACTCGAATTCCGCATATTGCGTTCCGAATACCTCGAAAATCACGAAATTTTAAATTTCGGTAAAAAGTGACTGGATGTACTCGTCGGCATCCGAAAACATGCGAAAAATTGTTAAGAGTTCATTCGGACGTCCAGGAAGCCACCAGTGGTCGAAGAAGGATTTAAGGCTAAAAACTCGAATTCCGCATATCCGGGTATTGCGTTCCGAATACCTCGAAAATCACGAAATTTTAAATTTCGGTAAAAAGGGACTGGATGTACTCGTAGGCATCCGAAAACATGTGAAAAATTGTTTTAAGTTCATTCGGACGTCCAGGAGGCCACCAGTGGTCGAAGAAGGATTTTAGGCTAAAAACCCGAATTCCGCATATCCGGGTATTGCGTTCCGAATACCTCGAAAATCATGAAATTTTAAATTTCGGTAAAAAGTGACTGGATGTACTCGTCGGCATCCGAAAACATGCGAAAAATTGTTTAAAGTTCATTCGGACGTCCAGGAGGCCACCAGTGGTCGAAGAAGGATTTAAGGCTAAAAACCCGAATTCCGCATATCCGGGTATTGCGTTCCGAATACCTCAAAAATCACGAAATTTTAAATTTCGGTAAAAAGTGACTGGATGTACTCGTCGGCATCCGAAAACATGCGAAAAATTGTTAAGAGTTCATTCGGACGTCCAGGAGGCCACCAGTGGTCGAAGAAGGATTTTAGGCTAAAAACCCGAATTCCGCATATCCGGGTATTGCGTTCCGAATACCTCGAAAATCATGAAATTTTAAATTTCGGTAAAAAGTGACTGGATGTACTCGTCGGCATCCGAAAACATGCGAAAAATTGTTTTAAGTTCATTCGGACGTCCAGGAGGCCACCAGTGGTCGAAGAAGGATTTTAGGCTAAAAACCCGAATTCCGCATATCCGGGTATTGCGTTCCGAATACCTCGAAAATCATGAAACTTTAAATTTCGGTAAAAAGTGACTGGATGTACTCGTCGGCATCCGAAAACATGCGAAAAATTGTTTAAAGTTCATTCGGACGTCCAGGAGGCCACCAGTCGTCGAAGAAGGATTTTTGGCTAAAAACCCGAATTCCGCATATCCGGGTATTGCGTTCCGAATACCTCGAAAATCACGAAATTTTAAATTTCGGTAAAAAGTGACTGGATGTACTCGTCGGCATCCGAAAACATGCGAAAAATTGTTAAGAGTTCATTCGGACGTCCAGGAGGCCACCAGTGGTCGAAGAAGGATTTTAGGCTAAAAACCCGAATTCCGCATATCCGGGTATTGCGTTCCGAATACCTCGAAAATCACGAAATTTTAAATTTCGGTAAAAAGTGACTGGATGTACTCGTCGGCATCCGAAAACATGCGAAAAATTGTTAAGAGTTCATTCGGACGTCCAGGAGGCCACCAGTGGTCGAAGAAGGATCTTAGGCTAAAAACCCGAATTCCGCATATCCGGGTATTGCGTTCCGAATACCTCGAAAATCACGAAATTTTAAATTTCGGTAAAAAGTGACTGGATGTACTCGTCGGCATCCGAAAACATGCGAAAAATTGTTAAGAGTTCATTCGGACGTCCAGGAGGCCACCAGTGGTCGAAGAAGGATTTTAGGCTAAAAACTCGAATTCCGCATATCCGGGTATTGCGTTCCGAATACCTCGAAAATCACGAAATTTTAAATTTCGGTAAAAAGTGACTGGATGTACTCGTCGGCATCCGAAAACATGCGAAAAATTGTTAAGAGTTCATTCGGACGTCCAGGAAGCCACCAGTGGTCGAAGAAGGATTTAAGGCTAAAAACTCGAATTCCGCATATCCGGGTATTGCGTTCCGAATACCTCGAAAATCACGAAATTTTAAATTTCGGTAAAAAGGGACTGGATGTACTCGTAGGCATCCGAAAACATGTGAAAAATTGTTTTAAGTTCATTCGGACGTCCAGGAGGCCACCAGTGGTCGAAGAAGGATTTTAGGCTAAAAACCCGAATTCCGCATATCCGGGTATTGCGTTCCGAATACCTCGAAAATCATTAAATTTTAAATTTCGGTAAAAAGTGACTGGATGTACTCGTCGGCATCCGAAAACATGCGAAAAATTGTTTAAAGTTCATTCGGACGTCCAGGAGGCCACCAGTCGTCGAAGAAGGATTTATGGCTAAAAACCCGAATTCCGCATATCCGGGTATTGCGTTCCGAATACCTCGAAAATCACGAAATTTTAAATTTCGGTAAAAAGTGACTGGATGTACTCGTCGGCATCCGAAAACATGCGAAAAATTGTTAAGAGTTCATTCGGACGTCCAGGAGGCCACCAGTGGTCGAAGAAGGATTTTAGGCTAAAAACCCGAATTCCGCATATCCGGGTATTGCGTTCCGAATACCTCGAAAATCACGAAATTTTAAATTTCGGTAAAAAGTGACTGGATGTACTCGTCGGCATCCGAAAACATGCGAAAAATTGTTAAGAGTTCATTCGGACGTCCAGGAGGCCACCAGTGGTCGAAGAAGGATCTTAGGCTAAAAACCCGAATTCCGCATATCCGGGTATTGCGTTCCGAATACCTCGAAAATCACGAAATTTTAAATTTCGGTAAAAAGTGACTGGATGTACTCGTCGGCATCCGAAAACATGCGAAAAATTGTTAAGAGTTCATTCGGACGTCCAGGAGGCCACCAGTGGTCGAAGAAGGATTTTAGGCTAAAAACTCGAATTCCGCATATCCGGGTATTGCGTTCCGAATACCTCGAAAATCACGAAATTTTAAATTTCGGTAAAAAGTGACTGGATGTACTCGTCGGCATCCGAAAACATGCGAAAAATTGTTAAGAGTTCATTCTCACGTCCAGGAAGCCACAAGTGGTCGAAGAAGGATTTAAGGCTAAAAACTCGAATTCCGCATATCCGGGTATTGCGTTCCGAATACCTCGAAAATCACGAAATTTTAAATTTCGGTAAAAAGGGACTGGATGTACTCGTAGGCATCCGAAAACATGTGAAAAATTGTTTTAAGTTCATTCGGACGTCCAGGAGGCCACCAGTGGTCGAAGAAGGATTTTAGGCTAAAAACCCGAATTCCGCATATCCGGGTATTGCGTTCCGAATACCTCGAAAATCATTAAATTTTAAATTTCGGTAAAAAGTGACTGGATGTACTCGTCGGCATCCGAAAACATGCGAAAAATTGTTTAAAGTTCATTCGGACGTCCAGGAGGCCACCAGTGGTCGAAGAAGGATTTAAGGCTAAAAACCCGAATTCCGCATATCCGGGTATTGCGTTCCGAATACCTCGAAAATCACGAAATTTTAAATTTCGGTAAAAAGTGACTGGATGTACTCGTCGGCATCCGAAAACATGCGAAAAATTGTTAAGAGTTCATTCGGACGTCCAGGAGGCCACCAGTGGTCGAAGAAGGATTTTAGGCTAAAAACCCGAATTCCGCATATCCGGGTATTGCGTTCCGAATACCTCGAAAATCATGAAATTTTAAATTTCGGTAAAAAGTGACTGGATGTACTCGTCGGCATCCGAAAACATGCGAAAAATTGTTTTAAGTTCATTCGGACGTCCAGGAGGCCACCAGTGGTCGAAGAAGGATTTTAGGCTAAAAACCCGAATTCCGCATATCCGGGTATTGCGTTCCGAATACCTCGAAAATCATGAAACTTTAAATTTCGGTAAAAAGTGACTGGATGTACTCGTCGGCATCCGAAAACATGCGAAAAATTGTTAAGAGTTCATTCGGACGTCCAGGAGGCCACCAGTGGTCGAAGAAGGATTTTAGGCTAAAAACCCGAATTCCGCATATCCGGGTATTGCGTTCCGAATACCTCGAAAATCACGAAATTTTAAATTTCGGTAAAAAGTGACTGGATGTACTCGTCGGCATCCGAAAACATGCGAAAAATTGTTAAGAGTTCATTCGGACGTCCAGGAGGCCACCAGTGGTCGAAGAAGGATCTTAGGCTAAAAACCCGAATTCCGCATATCCGGGTATTGCGTTCCGAATACCTCGAAAATCATGAAATTTTAAATTTCGGTAAAAAGTGACTGGATGTACTCGTCGGCATCCGAAAACATGCGAAAAATTGTTTAAAGTTCATTCGGACGTCCAGGAGGCCACCAGTGGTCGAAGAAGGATTTTAGGCTAAAAACCCGAATTCCGCGTATCCGGGTATTGCGTTCCGAATACCTCGAAAATCATGAAATTTTAAATTTCGGTAAAAAGTGACTGGATGTACTCGTCGGCATCCGAAAACATGCGAAAAATTGTTTAAAGTTCATTCGGACGTCCAGGAGGCCACCAGTGGTCGAAGAAGGATCTTAGGCTAAAAACCCGAATTCCGCATATCCGGGTATTGCGTTCCGAATACCTCGAAAATCATGAAATTTTAAATTTCGGTAAAAAGTGACTGGATGTACTCGTCGGCATCCGAAAACATGCGAAAAATTGTTTAAAGTTCATTCGGACGTCCAGGAGGCCACCAGTGGTCGAAGAAGGATCTTAGGCTAAAAACCCGAATTCCGCATATCCGGGTATTGCGTTCCGAATACCTCGAAAATCATGAAATTTTAAATTTCGGTAAAAAGTGACTGGATGTACTCGTCGGCATCCGAAAACGTCAGAAAACATGCGAAAAATTGTTTAAAGTTCATTCGGACGTCCAGGAGGCCACCAGTGGTCGAAGAAGGATCTTAGGCTAAAAACCCGAATTCCGCATATCCGGGTATTGCGTTCCGAATACCTCGAAAATCATGAAATTTTAAATTTCGGTAAAAAGTGACTGGATGTACTCGTCGGCATCCGAAAACATGCGAAAAATTGTTTAAAGTTCATTCGGACGTCCAGGAGGCCACCAGTGGTCGAAGAAGGATTTTAGGCTAAAAACCCGAATTCCGCATATCCGGGTATTGCGTTCCGAATACCTCGAAAATCATGAAATTTTTAATTTCGGAAAAAAGTGACTGGATGTACTCGTCGGCATCCGAAAACATGCGAAAAATTGTTTAAAGTTCATTCGGACGTCCAGGAGGCCACCAGTGGTCGAAGAAGGATTTTGAGCTAAAAACCCGAATTCCGCATATCCGGGTATTGCGTTCCGAATACCTCGAAAATCATGAAATTTTAAATTTCGGTAAAAAGTGACTGGATGTACTCGTCGGCATCCGAAAACATGCGAAAAATTGTTTAAAGTTCATTCGGACGTCCAGGAGGCCACCAGTGGTCGAAGAAGGATCTTAGGCTAAAAACCCGAATTCCGCATATCCGGGTATTGCGTTCCGAATACCTCGAAAATCATGAAATTCTAAATTTCGGTAAAAAGTGACTGGATGTGCTCGTCGGCATCCGAAAACATGCGAAAAATTGTTTAAAGTTCATTCGGACGTCCAGGAGGCCACCAGTGGTCGAAGAAGGATTTTAGGCTAAAAACCCGAATTCCGCATATCCGGGTATTGCGTTCCGAATACCTCGAAAATCATGAAATTTTAAATTTCGGTAAAAAGTGACTGGATGTACTCGTCGGCATCCGAAAACATGCGAAAAATTGTTTAAAGTTCATTCGGACGTCCAGGAGGCCACCAGTGGTCGAAGAAGGATTTTAGGCTAAAAACCCGAATTCCGCATATCCGGGTATTGCGTTCCGAATACCTCGAAAATCATGAAATTTTAAATTTCGGTAAAAAGTGACTGGATGTGCTCGTCGGCATCCGAAAACATGCGAAAAAATGTTTAAAGTTCATTCGGACGTCCAGGAGGCCACCAGTGGTCGAAGAAGGATTTTAGGCTAAAAACCCGAATTCCGCATATCCGGGTATTGCGTTCCGAATACCTCGAAAATCATGAAATTTTAAATTTCGGTAAAAAGTGACTGGCTGTACTCGTCGGCATCCGAAAACATGCGAAAAATTGTTTAAAGTTCATTCGGACGTCCAGGAGGCCACCAGTGGTCGAAGAAGGATTTTAGGCTAAAAACCCGAATTCCGCATATCCGGGTATTTCCGAATACCTCGAAAATCATGAAATTTTAAATTTCGGTAAAAAGTGACTGGATGTACTCGTCGGCATCCGAAAACATCAGAAAACATGCGAAAAATTGTTTAAAGTTCATTCGGACGTCCAGGAGGCCACCAGTGGTCGAAGAAGGATTTTAGGCTAAAAACCCGAATTCCGCATATCCGGGTATTGCGCTCCGAATACCTCGAAAATCATAAAATTTTAAATTTCGGTAAAAAGTGACTGGATGTACTCGTCGGCATCCGAAAACATGCGAAAAATTGTTTAAAGTTCATTCGGACGTCCAGGAGGCCACCAGTGGTCGAAGAAGGATTTTAGGTTAAAAACCCGAATTCCGCATATCCGGGTATTGCGTTCCGAATACCTCGAAAATCATGAAATTTTAAATTTCGGTAAAAAGTGACTGGATGTACTCGTCGGCATCCGAAAACATGCGAAAAATTGTTTAAAGTTCATTCGGACGTCCAGGAGGCCACCAGGGGTCGAAGAAGGATTTTAGGCTAAAAACCCGAATTCCGCATATCCGGGTATTGCGTTACGAATACCTCGAAAATCATGAAATTTTATATTACGGTAAAAAGTGACTGGATGTACTCGTCGGCATCCGAAAACATGCGAAAAATTGTTTAAAGTTCATTCGGACGTCCAGGAGGCCACCAGTGGTCGAAGAAGGATCTTAGGCTAAAAACCCGAATTCCGCATATCCGGGTATTGCGTTCCGAATACCTCGAAAATCATGAAATTTTAAATTTCGGTAAAAAGTGACTGGATGTACTCGTCGGCATCCGAAAACATGCGAAAAATTGTTAAGTGTTCATTCGGACGTCCAGGAGGCCACCAGTGGTCGAAGAAGGATTTTAGGCTAAAAACCCGAATTCCGCATATCCGGGTATTGCGTTCCGAATACCTCGAAAGTCATGAAATTTTAAATTTCGGTAAAAAGTGACTGGATGTACTCGTCGGCATCCGAAAACATGCGAAAAATTGTTAAGAGTTCATTCGGACGTCCAGGAGGCCACCAGTGGTCGAAGAAGGATTTTAGGCTAAAAACCCGAATTCCGCATATCCGGGTATTGCGTTCCGAATACCTCGAAAATCATGAAATTTTAAATTTCGGTAAAAAGTGACTGGATGTACTCGTCGGCATCCGAAAACATGCGAAAAATTGTAAAGTGTTCATTCGGACGTCCAGGAGGCCACCAGTGGTCGAAGAAGGATCTTAGGCTAAAAACCCGAATTCCGCATATCCGGGTATTGCGTTCCGAATACCTCGAAAATCATGAAATTTTAAATTTCGGTAAAAAGTGACTGGATGTACTCGTCGGCATCCGAAAACATGCGAAAAATTGTTTAAAGTTCATTCGGACGTCTAGGAGGCCACCAGTGGTCGAAGAAGGATTTAAGGCTAACAACCCGAATTCCGCATATCCGGGTATTGCGTTCCGAATACCTCGAAAATCATGAAATTTTAAATTTCGGTAAAAAGTGACTGGATGTACTCGTCGGCATCCGAAAACATGCGATAAACTGTTTAAAGTTCATTCGGACGTCCAGGAGGCCACAAGTGGTCGAAGAAGGATCTTAGGCTTAAAACCCGAATTCCGCATATCCGGGTATTGCGTTCCGAATACCTCGAAAATCATGAAATTTTAAATTTCGGTAAAAAGTGACTGGATGTACTCGTCGGCATCCGAAAACATGCGAAAAATTGTTTAAAGTTCATTCGGACGTCCAGGAGGCCACCAGTGGTCGAAGAAGGATTTTAGGCTAAAAACCCGAATTCCGCATATCCGGGTATTGCGTTCCGAATACCTCGAAAATCATGAAATTTTAAATTTCGGTAAAAAGTGACTGGATGTACTCGTCGGCATCCGAAAACATGCGAAAAATTGTTTAAAGTTCATTCGGACGTCCAGGAGGCCACCAGTGGTCGAAGAAGGATCTTAGGCTAAAAACCCGAATTCCGCATATCCGGGTATTGCGTTCCGAATACCTCGAAAATCATGAAATTTTAAATTTCGGTAAAAAGTGACTGGATGTACTCGTCGGCATCCGAAAACATGCGAAAAATTGTTTAAAGTTCATTCGGACGTCCAGGAGGCCACCAGTGGTCGAAGAAGGATCTTAGGCTAAAAACCCGGATTCCGCATATCCGGGTATTGCGTTCCGAATACCTCGAAAATCATGAAATTTTAAATTTCGGTAAAAAGTGACTGGATGTACTCGTCGGCATCCGAAAACATGCGATAAACTGTTTAAAGTTCATTCGGACGTCCAGGAGGCCACAAGTGGTCGAAGAAGGATCTTAGGCTTAAAACCCGAATTCCGCATATCCGGGTATTGCGTTCCGAATACCTCGAAAATCATGAAATTTTAAATTTCGGTAAAAAGTGACTGGATGTACTCGTCGGCATCCGAAAACATGCGAAAAAAAATTGTTTAAAGTTCATTCGGACGTCCAGGAGGCCACCAGTGGTCTAAGAAGGATTTTAGGCTAAAAACCCGAATTCCGCATATCCGGGTATTGCGTTCCGAATACCTCGAAAATCATGAAATTTTAAATTTCGGTAAAAAGTGACTGGATGTACTCGTCGGCATCCGAAAACATGCGAAAAATTGTTTAAAGTTCATTTGGACGTCCAGGAGGCCACCAGTGGTCGAAGAAGGATTTTAGGTTAAAAACCCGAATTCCGCATATCCGGGTATTGCGTTCCGAATACCTCGAAAATCATGAAATTTTAAATTTCGGTAAAAAGTAACTGGATGTACTCGGCGGCATCCGAAAACATGCGAAAAATTGTTTAAAGTTCATTCGGACGTCCAGGAGGCCACCAGTGGTCGAAGAAGGATTTTAGGCTAAAAACCCGAATTCCGCATATCCGGGTATTGCGTTCCGAATACCTCGAAAGTCATGAAATTTTAAATTTCGGTAAAAAGTGACTGGATGTACTCGTCGGCATCCGAAAACATGCGAAAAATTGTTAAGAGTTCATTCGGACGTCCAGGAGGCCACCAGTGGTCGAAGAAGGATTTTAGGCTAAAAACCCGAATTCCGCATATCCGGGTATTGCGTTCCGAATACCTCGAAAATCATGAAATTTTAAATTTCGGTAAAAAGTGACTGGATGTACTCGTCGGCATCCGAAAACATGCGAAAAATTGTAAAGTGTTCATTCGGACGTCCAGGAGGCCACCAGTGGTCGAAGAAGGATTTTAGAATAAAAATCTGAATTCCGCATATCCGGGTATTGCGTTCCGAATACCTCGAAAATCATGAAATTTTAAATTTCGGTAAAAAGTGACTGGATGTACTCGTCGGCATCCGAAAACATGCGAAAAATTGTTTAAAGTTCATTCGGACGTCTAGGAGGCCACCAGTGGTCGAAGAGGATTTAAGGCTAACAACCCGAATTCCGCATATCCGGGTATTGCGTTCCGAATACCTCGAAAATCATGAAATTTTAAATTTCGGTAAAAAGTGACTGGATGTACTCGTCGGCATCCGAAAACATGCGATAAACTGTTTAAAGTTCATTCGGACGTCCAGGAGGCCACAAGTGGTCGAAGAAGGATCTTAGGCTTAAAACCCGAATTCCGCATATCCGGGTATTGCGTTCCGAATACCTCGAAAATCATGAAATTTTAAATTTCGGTAAAAAGTGACTGGATGTACTCGTCGGCATCCGAAAACATGCGAAAAATTGTTTAAAGTTCATTCGGACGTCCAGGAGGCCACCAGTGGTCGAAGAAGGATTTTAGGCTAAAAACCCGAATTCCGCATATCCGGGTATTGCGTTCCGAATACCTCGAAAATCATGAAATTTTAAATTTCGGTAAAAAGTGACTGGATGTACTCGTCGGCATCCGAAAACATGCGAAAAATTGTTTAAAGTTCATTCGGACGTCCAGGAGGCCACCAGTGGGCGAAGAAGGATTTTAGGCTAAAAACCCGAATTCCGCATATCCGGGTATTGCGTTCCGAATACCTCGAAAATCATGAAATTTTAAATTTCGGTAAAAACTGACTGGATGTGCTCGTCGGCATCCGAAAACATGCGAAAAAATGTTTAAAGTTCATTCGGACGTCCAGGAGGCCACCAGTGGTCGAAGAAGGATTTTAGGCTAAAAACCCGAATTCCGCATATCCGGGTATTGCGTTCCGAATACCTCGAAAATCATGAAATTTTAAATTTCGGTAAAAAGTGACTGGCTGTACTCGTCGGCATCCGAAAACATGCGAAAAATTGTTTAAAGTTCATTCGGACGTCCAGGAGGCCACCAGTGGTCGAAGAAGGATTTTAGGCTAAAAACCCGAATTCCGCATATCCGGGTATTGCGTTCCGAATACCTCGAAAATCATGAAATTTTAAATTTCGGTAAAAAGTGACTGGATGTACTCGTCGGCATCCGAAAACATGCGAAAAATTGTTTAAAGTTCATTCGGACATGCGAAAAATTGTTTAAAGTTCATTCGGACGTCCAGGAGGCCACCAGTGGTCGAAGAAGGATCTTAGGCTAAAAACCCGAATTCCGCATATCCGGGTATTGCGTTCCGAATACCTCGAAAATCATGAAATTTTAAATTTCGGTAAAAAGTGACTGGATGTACTCGTCGGCATCCGAAAACATGCGAAAAATTGTTTAAAGTTCATTCGGACGTCCAGGAGGCCACCAGTGGTCGAAGAAGGATCTTAGGCTAAAAACCCGGATTCCGCATATCCGGGTATTGCGTTCCGAATACCTCGAAAATCATGAAATTTTAAATTTCGGTAAAAAGTGACTGGATGTACTCGTCGGCATCCGAAAACATGCGATAAACTGTTTAAAGTTCATTCGGACGTCCAGGAGGCCACAAGTGGTCGAAGAAGGATCTTAGGCTTAAAACCCGAATTCCGCATATCCGGGTATTGCGTTCCGAATACCTCGAAAATCATGAAATTTTAAATTTCGGTAAAAAGTGACTGGATGTACTCGTCGGCATCCGAAAACATGCGAAAAATTGTTTAAAGTTCATTCGGACGTCCAGGAGGCCACCAGTGGTCTAAGAAGGATTTTAGGCTAAAAACCCGAATTCCGCATATCCGGGTATTGCGTTCCGAATACCTCGAAAATCATGAAATTTTAAATTTCGGTAAAAAGTGACTGGATGTACTCGTCGGCATCCGAAAACATGCGAAAAATTGTTTAAAGTTCATTTGGACGTCCAGGAGGCCACCAGTGGTCGAAGAAGGATTTTAGGTTAAAAACCCGAATTCCGCATATCCGGGTATTGCGTTCCGAATACCTCGAAAATCATGAAATTTTAAATTTCGGTAAAAAGTAACTGGATGTACTCGGCGGCATCCGAAAACATGCGAAAAATTGTTTAAAGTTCATTCGGACGTCCAGGAGGCCACCAGTGGTCGAAGAAGGATTTTAGGCTAAAAACCCGAATTCCGCATATCCGGGTATTGCGTTCCGAATACCTCGAAAGTCATGAAATTTTAAATTTCGGTAAAAAGTGACTGGATGTACTCGTCGGCATCCGAAAACATGCGAAAAATTGTAAAGTGTTCATTCGGACGTCCAGGAGGCCACCAGTGGTCGAAGAAGGATTTTAGAATAAAAATCTGAATTCCGCATATCCGGGTATTGCGTTCCGAATACCTCGAAAATCATGAAATTTTAAATTTCGGTAAAAAGTGACTGGATGTACTCGTCGGCATCCGAAAACATGCGAAAAATTGTTTAAAGTTCATTCGGACGTCTAGGAGGCCACCAGTGGTCGAAGAAGGATTTAAGGCTAACAACCCGAATTCCGCATATCCGGGTATTGCGTTCCGAATACCTCGAAAATCATGAAATTTTAAATTTCGGTAAAAAGTGACTGGATGTACTCGTCGGCATCCGAAAACATGCGATAAACTGTTTAAAGTTCATTCGGACGTCCAGGAGGCCACAAGTGGTCGAAGAAGGATCTTAGGCTTAAAACCCGAATTCCGCATGTCCGGGTATTGCGTTCCGAATACCTCGAAAATCATGAAATTTTAAATTTCGGTAAAAAGTGACTGGATGTACTCGTCGGCATCCGAAAACATGCGAAAAATTGTTTAAAGTTCATTCGGACGTCCAGGAGGCCACCAGTGGTCGAAGAAGGATTTTAGGCTAAAAACCCGAATTCCGCATATCCGGGTATTGCGTTCCGAATACCTCGAAAATCATGAAATTTTAAATTTCGGTAAAAAGTGACTGGATGTACTCGTCGGCATCCGAAAACATGCGAAAAATTGTTTAAAGTTCATTCGGACGTCCAGGAGGCCACCAGTGGGCGAAGAAGGATTTTAGGCTAAAAACCCGAATTCCGCATATCCGGGTATTGCGTTCCGAATACCTCGAAAATCATGAAATTTTAAATTTCGGTAAAAACTGACTGGATGTGCTCGTCGGCATCCGAAAACATGCGAAAAAATGTTTAAAGTTCATTCGGACGTCCAGGAGGCCACCAGTGGTCGAAGAAGGATTTTAGGCTAAAAACCCGAATTCCGCATATCCGGGTATTGCGTTCCGAATACCTCGAAAATCATGAAATTTTAAATTTCGGTAAAAAGTGACTGGCTGTACTCGTCGGCATCCGAAAACATGCGAAAAATTGTTTAAAGTTCATTCGGACGTCCAGGAGGCCACCAGTGGTCGAAGAAGGATTTTAGGCTAAAAACCCGAATTCCGCATATCCGGGTATTGCGCTCCGAATACCTCGAAAATCATAAAATTTTAAATTTCGGTAAAAAGTGACTGGATGTACTCGTCGGCATCCGAAAACATGCGAAAAATTGTTTAAAGTTCATTCGGACGTCCAGGAGGCCACCAGTGGTCGAAGAAGGATTTTAGGTTAAAAACCCGAATTCCGCATATCCGGGTATTGCGTTCCGAATACCTCGAAAATCATGAAATTTTAAATTTCGGTAAAAAGTGACTGGATGTACTCGTCGGCATCCGAAAACATGCGAAAAATTGTTTAAAGTTCATTCGGACGTCCAGGAGGCCACCAGGGGTCGAAGAAGGATTTTAGGCTAAAAACCCGAATTCCGCATATCCGGGTATTGCGTTACGAATACCTCGAAAATCATGAAATTTTATATTACGGTAAAAAGTGACTGGATGTACTCGTCGGCATCCGAAAACATGCGAAAAATTGTTTAAAGTTCATTCGGACGTCCAGGAGGCCACCAGTGGTCGAAGAAGGATCTTAGGCTAAAAACCCGAATTCCGCATATCCGGGTATTGCGTTCCGAATACCTCGAAAATCATGAAATTTTAAATTTCGGTAAAAAGTGACTGGATGTACTCGTCGGCATCCGAAAACATGCGAAAAATTGTTAAGTGTTCATTCGGACGTCCAGGAGGCCACCAGTGGTCGAAGAAGGATTTTAGACTAAAAACCCGAATTCCGCATATCCGGGTATTGCGTTCCGAATACCTCGAAAGTCATGAAATTTTAAATTTCGGTAAAAAGTGACTGGATGTACTCGTCGGCATCCGAAAACATGCGAAAAATTGTTAAGAGTTCATTCGGACGTCCAGGAGGCCACCAGTGGTCGAAGAAGGATTTTAGGCTAAAAACCCGAATTCCGCATATCCGGGTATTGCGTTCCGAATACCTCGAAAATCATGAAATTTTAAATTTCGGTAAAAAGTGACTGGATGTACTCGTCGGCATCCGAAAACATGCGCAAAATTGTAAAGTGTTCATTCGGACGTCCAGGAGGCCACCAGTGGTCGAAGAAGGATTTTAGAATAAAAATCTGAATTCCGCATATCCGGGTATTGCGTTCCGAATACCTCGAAAATCATGAAATTTTAAATTTCGGTAAAAAGTGACTGGATGTACTCGTCGGCATCCGAAAACATGCGAAAAATTGTTTAAAGTTCATTCGGACGTCTAGGAGGCCACCAGTGGTCGAAGAAGGATTTAAGGCTAACAACCCGAATTCCGCATATCCGGGTATTGCGTTCCGAATACCTCGAAAATCATGAAATTTTAAATTTCGGTAAAAAGTGACTGGATGTACTCGTCGGCATCCGAAAACATGCGATAAACTGTTTAAAGTTCATTCGGACGTCCAGGAGGCCACAAGTGGTCGAAGAAGGATCTTAGGCTTAAAACCCGAATTCCGCATATCCGGGTATTGCGTTCCGAATACCTCGAAAATCATGAAATTTTAAATTTCGGTAAAAAGTGACTGGATGTACTCGTCGGCATCCGAAAACATGCGAAAAATTGTTTAAAGTTCATTCGGACGTCCAGGAGGCCACCAGTGGTCGAAGAAGGATTTTAGGCTAAAAACCCGAATTCCGCATATCCGGGTATTGCGTTCCGAATACCTCGAAAATCATGAAATTTTAAATTTCGGTAAAAAGTGACTGGATGTACTCGTCGGCATCCGAAAACATGCGAAAAATTGTTTAAAGTTCATTCGGACGTCCAGGAGGCCACCAGTGGTCGAAGAAGGATTTTAGGCTAAAAACCCGAATTCCGCATATCCGGGTATTGCGTTCCGAATACCTCGAAAATCATGAAATTTTAAATTTCGGTAAAAAGTGACTGGATGTGCTCGTCGGCATCCGAAAACATGCGAAAAAATGTTTAAAGTTCATTCGGACGTCCAGGAGGCCACCAGTGGTCGAAGAAGGATTTTAGGCTAAAAACCCGAATTCCGCATATCCGGGTATTGCGTTCCGAATACCTCGAAAATCATGAAATTTTAAATTTCGGTAAAAAGTGACTGGCTGTACTCGTCGGCATCCGAAAACATGCGAAAAATTGTTTAAAGTTCATTCGGACGTCCAGGAGGCCACCAGTGGTCGAAGAAGGATTTTAGGCTAAAAACCCGAATTCCGCATATCCGGGTATTGCGTTCCGAATACCTCGAAAATCATGAAATTTTAAATTTCGGTAAAAAGTGACTGGATGTACTCGTCGGCATCCGAAAACATCAGAAAACATGCGAAAAATTGTTTAAAGTTCATTCGGACGTCCAGGAGGCCACCAGTGGTCGAAGAAGGATTTTAGGCTAAAAACCCGAATTCCGCATATCCGGGTATTGCGCTCCGAATACCTCGAAAATCATAAAATTTTAAATTTCGGTAAAAAGTGACTGGATGTACTCGTCGGCATCCGAAAACATGCGAAAAATTGTTTAAAGTTCATTCGGACGTCCAGGAGGCCACCAGTGGTCGAAGAAGGATTTTAGGTTAAAAACCCGAATTCCGCATATCCGGGTATTGCGTTCCGAATACCTCGAAAATCATGAAATTTTAAATTTCGGTAAAAAGTGACTGGATGTACTCGTCGGCATCCGAAAACATGCGAAAAATTGTTTAAAGTTCATTCGGACGTCCAGGAGGCCACCAGGGGTCGAAGAAGGATTTTAGGCTAAAAACCCGAATTCCGCATATCCGGGTATTGCGTTACGAATACCTCGAAAATCATGAAATTTTATATTACGGTAAAAAGTGACTGGATGTACTCGTCGGCATCCGAAAACATGCGAAAAATTGTTTAAAGTTCATTCGGACGTCCAGGAGGCCACCAGTGGTCGAAGAAGGATCTTAGGCTAAAAACCCGAATTCCGCATATCCGGGTATTGCGTTCCGAATACCTCGAAAATCATGAAATTTTAAATTTCGGTAAAAAGTGGTAAAAAGTGACTGGATGTACTCGTCGGCATCCGAAAACATGCGAAAAATTGTTTAAAGTTCATTCGGACGTCCAGGAGGCCACCAGTGGTCGAAGAAGGATTTCAGGCTAAAAACCCGAATTCCGCATATGCGGGTATTGCGTTCCGAATACCTCGAAAATCATGAAATTTTAAATTTCGGTAAAAAGTGACTGGATGTACTCGTCGGCATCCGAAAACATGCGAAAAATTGTTTAAAGTTCATTCGGACGTCCAGGAGGCCACCAGTGGTCGAAGAAGGATTTTAGGTTAAAAACCCGAATTCCGCATATCCGGGTATTGCGTTCCGAATACCTCGAAAATCATGAAATTTTAAATTTCGGTAAAAAGTGACTGGATGTACTCGTCGGCATCCGAAAACATGCGAAAAATTGTTTAAAGTTCATTCGGACGTCCAGGAGGCCACCAGTGGTCGAAGAAGGATTTTAGGCTAAAAACCCGAATTCCGTATATCCGGGTATTGCGTTCCGAATACCTCGAAAATCATGAAATTTTAAATTTCGGTAAAAAGTGACTGGATGTACTCGTCGGCATCCGAAAACATGCGAAAAATTCTTTAAAGTTCATTCGGACGTCCAGGAGGCCACCAGTGGTCAAAGAAGGATTTTAGGCTAAAAACCCGAATTCCGCATATCCGGGTATTGCGTTCCGAATACCTCGAAAATCATGAAATTTTAAATTTCGGTAAAAAGTGACTGGATGTACTCGTCGGCATCCGAAAACATGCGAAAAATTGTTTAAAGTTCATTCGGACGTCCAGGAGGCCACCAGTGGTCGAAGAAGGATCTTAGGCTAAGAACCCGAATTCCGCATATCCGGGTATTGCGTTCCGAATACCTCGAAAATCATGAAATTTTAAATTTCGGTAAAAAGTGACTGGATGTACTCGTCGGCATCCGAAAACATGCGAAAAATTGTTTAAAGTTCATTCGGACGTCCAGGAGGCCACCAGTGGTCGAAGAAGGATCTTAGGCTAAGAACCCGAATTCCGCATATCCGGGTATTGCGTTCCGAATACCTCGAAAATCATGAAATTTTAAATTTCGGTAAAAAGTGAGTGGATGTACTCGTCGGCATCCGAAAACACGCGAAAAATTGTTTAAAGTTCATTCGGACGTCCAGGAGGCCACCAGTGGTCGAAGAAGGATTTTAGGCTAAAAACCCGAATTCCGCATATCCGGGTATTGCGTTCCGAATACCTCGAAAATCATGAAATTTTAAATTTCGGTAAAAAGTGACTGGATGTACTCGTCGGCATCCGAAAACATGCGAAAAATTGTTTAAAGTTCATTCGGACGTCCAGGAGGCCACCAGTGGTCGAAGAAGGATCTTAGGCTAAGAACCCGAATTCCGCATATCCGGGTATTGCGTTCCGAATACCTCGAAAATCATGAAATTTTAAATTTCGGTAAAAAGTGAGTGGATGTACTCGTCGGCATCCGAAAACACGCGAAAAATTGTTTAAAGTTCATTCGGACGTCCAGGAGGCCACCAGTGGTCGAAGAAGGATCTTAGGCTAAGAACCCGAATTCCGCATATCCGGGTATTGCGTTCCGAATACCTCGAAAATCATGAAATTTTAAATTTCGGTAAAAAGTGACTGGATGTACTCGTCGGCATCCGAAAACATGCGAAAAATTGTTTAAAGTTCATTCGGACGTCCAGGAGGCCACCAGTGGTCGAAGAAGGATTTTAGGCTAAAAACCCGAATTCCGCATATCCGGGTATTGCGTTCCGAATACCTCGAAAATCATGAAATTTTAAATTTCGGTAAAAAGTGACTGGATGTACTCGTCGGCATCCGAAAACATGCGAAAAATTGTTTAAAGTTCATTCGGACGTCCAGGAGGCCACCAGTGGTCGAAGAAAGATCTTAGGCTAAGAACCCGAATTCCGCATATCCGGGTATTGCGTTCCGAATACCTCGAAAATCATGAAATTTTAAATTTCGGTAAAAAGTGACTGGATGTACTCGTCGGCATCCGAAAACATGCGAAAAATTGTTTAAAGTTCATTCGGACGTCCAGGAGGCCACCAGTGGTCGAAGAAGGATCTTAGGCTAAGAACCCGAATTCCGCATATCCGGGTATTGCGTTCCGAATACCTCGAAAATCATGAAATTTTAAATTTCGGTAAAAAGTGAGTGGATGTACTCGTCGGCATCCGAAAACACGCGAAAAATTGTTTAAAGTTCATTCGGACGTCCAGGAGGCCACCAGTGGTCGAAGAAGGATTTTAGGCTAAAAACCCGAATTCCGCATATCCGGGTATTGCGTTCCGAATACCTCGAAAATCATGAAATTTTAAATTTCGGTAAAAAGTGACTGGATGTACTCGTCGGCATCCGAAAACATGCGAAAAATTGTTTAAAGTTCATTCGGACGTCCAGGAGGCCACCAGTGGTCGAAGAAGGATCTTAGGCTAAGAACCCGAATTCCGCATATCCGGGTATTGCGTTCCGAATACCTCGAAAATCATGAAATTTTAAATTTCGGTAAAAAGTGAGTGGATGTACTCGTCGGCATCCGAAAACACGCGAAAAATTGTTTAAAGTTCATTCGGACGTCCAGGAGGCCACCAGTGGTCGAAGAAGGATTTTAGGCTAAAAACCCGAATTCCGCATATCCGGGTATTGCGTTCCGAATACCTCGAAAATCATGAAATTTTAAATTTCGGTAAAAAGTGACTGGATGTACTCGTCGGCATCCGAAAACATGCGAAAAATTGTTTAAAGTTCATTCGGAGGTCCAGGAGGCCACCAGTGGTCGAAGAAGGATTTTAGGCTAAAAACCCGAATTCCGCATATCCGGGTATTGCGTTCCGAATACCTCGAATATCATGAAATTTTAAATTTCGGTAAAAAGTGACTGGATGTACTCGTCGGCATCCGAAAACATGCGGAAAATTGTTTAAAGTTCATTCGGACGTCCAGGAGGCCCCCAGTGGTCGAAGAAGTATTTTAGGCTTAAAACCCGAATTCCGCATATCCGGGTATTGCGTTCCGAATACCTCGAAAATCATGTAATTTTAAATTTCGGTAAAAAGTGACTGGATGTACTCGTCGGCATCCGAAAACATGCGAAAAATTGTTTAAAGTTCATTCGGACGTCCAGGAGGCCACCAGTGGTCGAAGAAGGATTTTAGGCTAAAAACCCGAATTCCGCATATCCGGGTATTGCGTTCCGAATACCTCGAAAATCATGAAATTTTAAATTTCGGTAAAAAGTGACTGGATGTACTCGTCGGCATCCGAAAACATGCGAAAAATTGTTTAAAGTTCATTCGGACGTCCAGGAGGCCACCAGTGGTCGAAGAAGGATTTTAGGCTAAAAACCCGAATTCCGCATATCCGGATATTGCGTTCCGAATACCTCGAAAATCATGAAATTTTAAATTTCGGTAAAAAGTGACTGGATGTACTCGTCGGCATCCGAAAACATGCGAAAAATTGTTTAAAGTTCATTCGGACGTCCAGGAGGCCACCAGTGGTCGAAGAAGGATTTTAGGCTAAAAACCCGAATTCCGCATATCCGGGTATTGCGTTCCGAAGACCTCGAAAATCATGAAATTTTAAATTTCGGTAAAAAGTGACTGGATGTACTCGTCGGCATCCGAAAACATGCGAAAAATTGTTTAAAGTTCATTCGGACGTCCAGGAGGCCACCAGTGGTCGAAGAAGGATCTTAGGCTAAAAACCCGAATTCCGTATATCCGGGTATTGCGTTCCGAATACCTCGAAAATCATGAAATTTTAAATTTCGGTAAAAAGTGACTGGATGTACTCGTCGGCATCCGAAAACATGCGAAAAATTGTTAAGTGTTCATTCGGACGTCCAGGAGGCCACCAGTGGTCGAAGAAGGATTTAAGGCTAAAAACCCGAATTCCGCATATCCGGGTATTGCGTTCCGAATACCTCGAAAATCATGAAATTTTAAATTTCGGTAAAAAGTGACTGGATGTACTCGTCGGCATCCGAAAACATGCGAAAAATTGTTTAAAGTTTATTCGGACGTCCAGTAGGCTACCAGTGGTCGAAGAAGGATTTTAGGCTAAAAACCCGAATTCCGCATATCCGGGTATTGTGTTCCGAATACCTCGAAAATCATGAAATTTTAAATTTCGGTAAAAAGTGACTGGATGTACTCGTCGGCATCCGAAAACATGCGAAAAATTGTTTAAAGTTCATTCGGACGTCCAGGAGGCCACCAGTGGTCGAAGAAGGATTTTAGGCTAAAAACCCGAACCGCATATCCGGGTATTGCGTTCCGAATACCTCGAAAATCATGAAATTTTAAATTTCGGTAAAAAGTGACTGGATGTACTCGTCGGCATCCGAAAACATGCGAAAAATTGTTTAAAGTTCATTCGGACGTCCAGGAGGCCACCAGTGGTCGAAGAAGGATTTTAGGCTAAAAACCCGAACCGCATATCCGGGTATTGCGTTCCGAATACCTCGAAAATCATGAAATTTTAAATTTCGGTAAAAAGTGACTGGATGTACTCGTCGGCATCCGAAAACATGCGAAAAATTGTTAAGTGTTCATTCGGACGTCCAGGAGGCCACCAGTGGTCGAAGAAGGATTTTAGGCTAAAAACCCGAATTCCGCATATCCGGGTATTGCGTTCCGAACACCTCGAAAATCATGAAATTGTAAATTTCGGTAAAAAGTGACTGGATGTACTCGTCGGCATCCGAAAACATGCGAAAAATTGTTTAAAGTTCATTCGGACGTCCAGGAGGCCACCAGTGGTCGAAGAAGGATTTTAGGATAAAAACCCGAATTCCGCATATCCGGGTATTGTGTTCCGAATACTTTGAAAATCATGAAATTTTAAATTTCGGTAAAAAGTGACTGGATGTACTCGTCGGCATCCGAAAACATGCGAAAAATTGTTTAAAGTTCATTCGGACGTCCAGGAGGCCACCAGTGGTCGAAGAAGGATTTTAGGCTAAAAACCCGAATTCCGCATATCCGGGTATTGTGTTCCGAACACCTCGAAAATCATGAAATTTTAAATTTCGGTAAAAAGTGACTGGATGTACTCGTCGGCATCCGAAAACATGCGAAAAATTGTTTAAAGTTCATTCGGACGTCCAGTAGGCCACCAGTGGTCGAAGAAGGATTTTAGGCTAAAAACCCGAATTCCGCATATCCGGGTATTGTGTTCCGAACACCTCGAAAATCATGAAATTTTAAATTTCGGTAAAAAGTGACTGGATGTACTCGTCGGCATCCGAAAACGTGCGAAAAATTGTTTAAAGTTCATTCGGACGTCCAGTAGGCCACCAGTGGTCGAAGAAGGATTTTAGGCTAAAAACCCGAATTCCGCATATCCGGGTATTGTGTTCCGAACACCTCGAAAATCATGAAATTTTAAATTTCGGTAAAAAGTGACTGGATGTACTCGTCGGCATCCGAAAACATGCGAAAAATTGTTAAGTGTTCATTCGGACGTCCAGGAGGCCACCGGTGGTCGAAGAAGGATCTTAGGCTAAAAACCCGAATTCCGCATATCCGGGTATTGCGTTTCGAATACGTCGAAAGTCATGAAATTTTAAATTTCGGTAAAAAGTGACTGGATGTACTCGTCGGCATCCAAAAACATGCGAAAAATTGTTTAAAGTTCGTTCGGACGTCCAGGAGGCCACCAGTGGTCGAAGAAGGCTTTTAGGCTTAAAACCCGAATTCCGCATATCCGGGTATTGCGTTCCGAATACCTCGAAAATCACGAAATTTTAAATTTCGGTAAAAAGTGACTGGATGTACTCGTCGGCATCCGAAAACATGCGAAAAATTGTTTAAAGTTCATTCGGACGTCCAGGAGGCCACCAGTGGTCGAAGAAGGATTTCAGGCTAAAAACCCGAATTCCGCATATGCGGGTATTGCGTTCCGAATACCTCGAAAATCATGAAATTTTAAATTTCGATAAAAAGGGACTGGATGTACTCGTCGGCATCCGAAAACATGCGAAAAATTGTTTAAAGTTCATTCGGACGTCCAGTAGGCCACCAGTGGTCGAAGAAGGATTTTAGGCTAAAAACCCGAATTCCGCATATCCGGGTATTGCGTTCCGAATACCTCGAAAATCATGAAATTTTAAATTTCGGTAAAAAGTGACTGGATGTACTCGTCGGCATCCGAAAACATGCGAAAAATTGTTTAAAGTTCATTCGGACGTCCAGGAGGCCACCAGTGGTCGAAGAAGGATTTTAGGTTAAAAACCCGAATTCCGCATATCCGGGTATTGCGTTCCGAATACCTCGAAAATCATGAAATTTTAAATTTCGGTAAAAAGTGACTGGATGTACTCGTCGGCATCCGAAAACATGCGAAAAATTGTTTAAAGTTCATTCGGACGTCCAGGAGGCCACCAGTGGTCGAAGAAGGATTTTAGGCTAAAAACCCGAATTCCGTATATCCGGGTATTGCGTTCCGAATACCTCGAAAATCATGAAATTTTAAATTTCGGTAAAAAGTGACTGGATGTACTCGTCGGCATCCGAAAACATGCGAAAAATTGTTTAAAGTTCATTCGGACGTCCAGGAGGCCACCAGTGGTCGAAGAAGGATTTTAGGCTAAAAACCCGAATTCCGCATATCCGGGTATTGCGTTCCGAATACCTCGAAAATCATGAAATTTTAAATTTCGGTAAAAAGTGACTGGATGTACTCGTCGGCATCCGAAAACATGCGAAAAATTGTTTAAAGTTCATTCGGACGTCCAGGAGGCCACCAGTGGTCGAAGAAGGATCTTAGGCTAAGAACCCGAATTCCGCATATCCGGGTATTGCGTTCCGAATACCTCGAAAATCATGAAATTTTAAATTTCGGTAAAAAGTGACTGGATGTACTCGTCGGCATCCGAAAACATGCGAAAAATTGTTTAAAGTTCATTCGGACGTCCAGGAGGCCACCAGTGGTCGAAGAAGGATCTTAGGCTAAGAACCCGAATTCCGCATATCCGGGTATTGCGTTCCGAATACCTCGAAAATCATGAAATTTTAAATTTCGGTAAAAAGTGAGTGGATGTACTCGTCGGCATCCGAAAACACGCGAAAAATTGTTTAAAGTTCATTCGGACGGCCAGGAGGCCACCAGTGGTCGAAGAAGGATTTTAGGCTAAAAACCCGAATTCCGCATATCCGGGTATTGCGTTCCGAATACCTCGAAAATCATGAAATTTTAAATTTCGGTAAAAAGTGACTGGATGTACTCGTCGGCATCCGAAAACATGCGAAAAATTGTTTAAAGTTCATTCGGACGTCCAGGAGGCCACCAGTGGTCGAAGAAGGATCTTAGGCTAAGAACCCGAATTCCGCATATCCGGGTATTGCGTTCCGAATACCTCGAAAATCATGAAATTTTAAATTTCGGTAAAAAGTGACTGGATGTACTCGTCGGCATCCGAAAACATGCGAAAAATTGTTTAAAGTTCATTCGGACGTCCAGGAGGCCACCAGTGGTCGAAGAAGGATTTTAGGCTAAAAACCCGAATTCCGCATATCCGGGTATTGCGTTCCGAATACCTCGAAAATCATGAAATTTTAAATTTCGGTAAAAAGTGACTGGATGTACTCGTCGGCATCCGAAAACATGCGAAAAATTGTTTAAAGTTCATTCGGACGTCCAGGAGGCCACCAGTGGTCGAAGAAGGATCTTAGGCTAAGAACCCGAATTCCGCATATCCGGGTATTGCGTTCCGAATACCTCGAAAATCATGAAATTTTAAATTTCGGTAAAAAGTGACTGGATGTACTCGTCGGCATCCGAAAACATGCGAAAAATTGTTTAAAGTTCATTCGGACGTCCAGGAGGCCACCAGTGGTCGAAGAAGGATCTTAGGCTAAGAACCCGAATTCCGCATATCCGGGGATTGCGTTCCGAATACCTCGAAAATCATGAAATTTTAAATTTCGGTAAAAAGTGAGTGGATGTACTCGTCGGCATCCGAAAACACGCGAAAAATTGTTTAAAGTTCATTCGGACGTCCAGGAGGCCACCAGTGGTCGAAGAAGGATTTTAGGCTAAAAACCCGAATTCCGCATATCCGGGTATTGCGTTCCGAATACCTCGAAAATCATGAAATTTTAAATTTCGGTAAAAAGTGACTGGATGTACTCGTCGGCATCCGAAAACATGCGAAAAATTGTTTAAAGTTCATTCGGACGTCCAGGAGGCCACCAGTGGTCGAAGAAGGATCTTAGGCTAAGAACCCGAATTCCGCATATCCGGGTATTGCGTTCCGAATACCTCGAAAATCATGAAATTTTAAATTTCGGTAAAAAGTGAGTGGATGTACTCGTCGGCATCCGAAAACACGCGAAAAATTGTTTAAAGTTCATTCGGACGTCCAGGAGGCCACCAGTGGTCGAAGAAGGATTTTAGGCTAAAAACCCGAATTCCGCATATCCGGGTATTGCGTTCCGAATACCTCGAAAATCATGAAATTTTAAATTTCGGTAAAAAGTGACTGGATGTACTCGTCGGCATCCGAAAACATGCGAAAAATTGTTTAAAGTTCATTCGGAGGTCCAGGAGGCCACCAGTGGTCGAAGAAGGATTTTAGGCTAAAAACCCGAATTCCGCATATCCGGGTATTGCGTTCCGAATACCTCGAATATCATGAAATTTTAAATTTCGGTAAAAAGTGACTGGATGTACTCGTCGGCATCCGAAAACATGCGGAAAATTGTTTAAAGTTCATTCGGACGTCCAGGAGGCCCCCAGTGGTCGAAGAAGTATTTTAGGCTTAAAACCCGAATTCCGCATATCCGGGTATTGCGTTCCGAATACCTCGAAAATCATGTAATTTTAAATTTCGGTAAAAAGTGACTGGATGTACTCGTCGGCATCCGAAAACATGCGAAAAATTGTTTAAAGTTCATTCGGACGTCCAGGAGGCCACCAGTGGTCGAAGAAGGATTTTAGGCTAAAAACCCGAATTCCGCATATCCGGGTATTGCGTTCCGAATACCTCGAAAATCATGAAATTTTAAATTTCGGTAAAAAGTGACTGGATGTACTCGTCGGCATCCGAAAACATGCGAAAAATTGTTTAAAGTTCATTCGGACGTCCAGGAGGCCACCAGTGGTCGAAGAAGGATCTAAGGCTAAGAACCCGAATTCCGCATATCCGGGTATTGCGTTCCGAATACCTCGAAAATCATGAAATTTTAAATTTCGGTAAAAAGTGAGTGGATGTACTCGTCGGCATCCGAAAACACGCGAAAAATTGTTTAAAGTTCATTCGGACGTCCAGGAGGCCACCAGTGGTCGAAGAAGGATTTTAGGCTAAAAACCCGAATTCCGCATATCCGGGTATTGCGTTCCGAATACCTCGAAAATCATGAAATTTTAAATTTCGGTAAAAAGTGACTGGATGTACTCGTCGGCATCCGAAAACATGCGAAAAATTGTTTAAAGTTCATTCGGACGTCCAGGAGGCCACCAGTGGTCGAAGAAGGATCTTAGGCTAAGAACCCGAATTCCGCATATCCGGGTATTGCGTTCCGAATACCTCGAAAATCATGAAATTTTAAATTTCGGTAAAAAGTGACTGGATGTACTCGTCGGCATCCGAAAACATGCGAAAAATTGTTTAAAGTTCATTCGGACGTCCAGGAGGCCACCAGTGGTCGAAGAAGGATTTTAGGCTAAAAACCCGAATTCCGCATATCCGGGTATTGCGTTCCGAATACCTCGAAAATCATGAAATTTTAAATTTCGGTAAAAAGTGACTGGATGTACTCGTCGGCATCCGAAAACATGCGAAAAATTGTTTAAAGTTCATTCGGACGTCCAGGAGGCCACCAGTGGTCGAAGAAGGATCTTAGGCTAAGAACCCGAATTCCGCATATCCGGGTATTGCGTTCCGAATACCTCGAAAATCATGAAATTTTAAATTTCGGTAAAAAGTGACTGGATGTACTCGTCGGCATCCGAAAACATGCGAAAAATTGTTTAAAGTTCATTCGGACGTCCAGGAGGCCACCAGTGGTCGAAGAAGGATCTTAGGCTAAGAACCCGAATTCCGCATATCCGGGTATTGCGTTCCGAATACCTCGAAAATCATGAAATTTAAATTTCGGTAAAAAGTGAGTGGATGTACTCGTCGGCATCCGAAAACACGCGAAAAATTGTTTAAAGTTCATTCGGACGTCCAGGAGGCCACCAGTGGTCGAAGAAGGATTTTAGGCTAAAAACCCGAATTCCGCATATCCGGGTATTGCGTTCCGAATACCTCGAAAATCATGAAATTTTAAATTTCGGTAAAAAGTGACTGGATGTACTCGTCGGCATCCGAAAACATGCGAAAAATTGTTTAAGTTCATTCGGACGTCCAGGAGGCCACCAGTGGTCGAAGAGAGGATCTTAGGCTAAGAACCCGAATTCCGCATATCCGGGTATTGCGTTCCGAATACCTCGAAAATCATGAAATTTTAAATTTCGGTAAAAAGTGAGTGGATGTACTCGTCGGCATCCGAAAACACGCGAAAAATTGTTTAAAGTTCATTCGGACGTCCAGGAGGCCACCAGTGGTCGAAGAAGGATTTTAGGCTAAGAACCCGAATTCCGCATATCCGGGTATTGCGTTCCGAATACCTCGAAAATCATGTAATTTTAAATTTCGGTAAAAAGTGACTGGATGTACTCGTCGGCATCCGAAAACATGCGAAAAATTGTTTAAAGTTCATTCGGACGTCCAGGAGGCCACCAGTGGTCGAAGAAGGATTTTAGGCTAAAAACCCGAATTCCGCATATCCGGGTATTGCGTTCCGAATACCTCGAAAATCATGAAATTTTAAATTTCGGTAAAAAGTGACTGGATGTACTCGTCGGCATCCGAAAACATGCGAAAAATTGTTTAAAGTTCATTCGGAGGTCCAGGAGGCCACCAGTGGTCGAAGAAGGATTTTAGGCTAAAAACCCGAATTCCGCATATCCGGGTATTGCGTTCCGAATACCTCGAATATCATGAAATTTTAAATTTCGGTAAAAAGTGACTGGATGTACTCGTCGGCATCCGAAAACATGCGGAAAATTGTTTAAAGTTCATTCGGACGTCCAGGAGGCCCCCAGTGGTCGAAGAAGTATTTTAGGCTTAAAACCCGAATTCCGCATATCCGGGTATTGCGTTCCGAATACCTCGAAAATCATGTAATTTTAAATTTCGGTAAAAAGTGACTGGATGTACTCGTCGGCATCCGAAAACATGCGAAAAATTGTTTAAAGTTCATTCGGACGTCCAGGAGGCCACCAGTGGTCGAAGAAGGATTTTAGGCTAAAAACCCGAATTCCGCATATCCGGGTATTGCGTTCCGAATACCTCGAAAATCATGAAATTTTAAATTTCGGTAAAAAGTGACTGGATGTACTCGTCGGCATCCGAAAACATGCGAAAAATTGTTTAAAGTTCATTCGGACGTCCAGGAGGCCACCAGTGGTCGAAGAAGGATTTTAGGCTAAAAACCCGAATTCCGCATATCCGGATATTGCGTTCCGAATACCTCGAAAATCATGAAATTTTAAATTTCGGTAAAAAGTGACTGGATGTACTCGTCGGCATCCGAAAACATGCGAAAAATTGTTTAAAGTTCATTCGGACGTCCAGGAGGCCACCAGTGGTCGAAGAAGGATTTTAGGCTAAAAACCCGAATTCCGCATATCCGGGTATTGCGTTCGAAGACCTCGAAAATCATGAAATTTTAAATTTCGGTAAAAAGTGACTGGATGTACTCGTCGGCATCCGAAAACATGCGAAAAATTGTTAAGTGTTCATTCGGACGTCCAGGAGGCCACCAGTGGTCGAAGAAGGATTTAAGGCTAAAAACCCGAATTCCGCATATCCGGGTATTGCGTTCCGAATACCTCGAAAATCATGAAATTTTAAATTTCGGTAAAAAGTGACTGGATGTACTCGTCGGCATCCGAAAACATGCGAAAAATTGTTTAAAGTTCATTCGGACGTCCAGGAGGCCACCAGTGGTCGAAGAAGGATTTTAGGCTAAAAACCCGAATTCCGCATATCCGGGTATTGCGTTCCGAATACCTCGAAAATCATGAAATTTTAAATTTCGGTAAAAAGTGACTGGATGTACTCGTCGGCATCCGAAAACATGCGAAAAATTGTTTAAAGTTCATTCGGACGTCCAGGAGGCCACCAGTGGTCGAAGAAGGATCTTAGGCTAAAAACCCGAATTCCGCATATCCGGGTATTGCGTTCCGAATACCTCGAAAATCATGAAATTTTAAATTTCGGTAAAAAGTGACTGGATGTACTCGTCGGCATCCGAAAACATGCGAAAAATTGTTAAGTGTTCATTCGGACGTCCAGGAGGCCACCAGTGGTCGAAGAAGGATTTAAGGCTAAAAACCCGAATTCCGCATATCCGGGTATTGCGTTCCGAATACCTCGAAAATCATGAAATTTTAAATTTCGGTAAAAGTGACTGAATGTACTCGTCGGCATCCGAAAACATGCGAAAAATTGTTTAAAGTTCATTCGGACGTCCAGGAGGCCACCAGTGGTCGAAGAAGGATTTTAGGCTAAAAACCCGAATTCCGCATATCCGGGTATAGCGTTCCGAATACCTCGAAAATCATGAAATTTTAAATTTCGGTAAAAAGTGACTGGATGTACTCGTCGGCATCCGAAAACATGCGAAAAATTGTTAAGTGTTCATTCGGACGTCCAGGAGGCCACCAGTGGTCGAAGAGGGATTTAAGGCTAAAAACCCGAATTCCGCATATCCGGGTATTGCGTTCCGAATACCTCGAAAATCATGAAATTTTAAATTTCGGTAAAAAGTGACTGGATGTACTCGTCGGCATCCGAAAACATGCGAAAATTTTTTTAAAGTTCATTCGGACGTCCAGGAGGCCACCAGTGGTCGAAGAAGGATTTTAGGCTAAAAACCCGAATTCCGCATATCCGGGTATTGCGTTCCGAATACCTCGAAAATCATGAAATTTTAAATTTCGGTAAAAAGTGACTGGATGTACTCGTCGGCATCCGAAAACATGCGAAAAATTGTTTAAAGTTCATTCGGACGTCCAGGAGGCCACCAGTGGTCAAAGAAGGATTTTAGGCTAAAAACCCGAATTCCGCATATCCGGGTATTGCGTTCCGAATACCTCGAATATCATGAAATCTTAAACTTCGGTAAAAAGTGACTGGATGTACTCGTCGGCATCCGAAAACATGCGAAAAATTGTTTAAAGTTCATTCGGACGTCCAGGAGGCCACCAGTGGTCGAAGAAGGATTTTAGGCTAAAAACCCGAATCCCGCATATCCGGGTATTGCGTTCCGAATACCTCGAAAATCATGAAATTTTAAATTTCGGTAAAAAGTGACTGGATGTACTCGTCGGCATCCGAAAACATGCGAAAAATTGTTTAAAGTTCATTCGGACGTCCAGGAGGCTACCAGTGGTCGAAGAAGGATTTTAGGCTAAAAACCCGAATTCCGCATATCCGGGTATTGCGTTCCGAATACCTCGAAAATCATGAAATTTTAAATTTCGGTAAAAAGTGACTGGATGTACTCGTCGGCATCCGAAAACATGCCGAAAATTGTTAAGTGTTCATTCGGACGTCCAGGAGGCCACCAGTGGTCGAAGAAGGATTTTAGGCTAAAAACCCGAATTCCGCATATCCGGGTATTGCGTTCCGAATACCTCGAAAATCATGAAATTTTAAATTTCGGTAAAAAGTGACTGGATGTACTCGTCGGCATCCGAAAACATGCGAAAAATTGTTTAAAGTTCATTCGGACGTCCAGGAGGCCACCAGTGGTCGAAAAAAGATCTTAGGCTAAAAACCCGAATTCCGCATATCCGGGTATTGCGTTCCGAATACCTCGAAAATCATGAAATTTTAAATTTCGGTAAAAAGTGACTGGATGTACTCGTCGGCATCCGAAAACATGCCGAAAATTGTTAAGTGTTCATTCGGACGTCCAGGAGGCCACCAGTGGTCGAAGAAGGATTTTAGGCTAAAAACCCGAATTCCGCATATCCGGGTATTGCGTTCCGAATACCTCGAAAATCATGAAATTTTAAATTTCGGTAAAAAGTGACTGGATGTACTCGTCGGCATCCGAAAACATGCGAAAAATTGTTTAAAGTTCATTCGGACGTCCAGGAGGCCACCAGTGGTCGAAAAAAGATCTTAGGCTAAAAACCCGAATTCCGCATATCCGGGTATTGCGTTCCGAATACCTCGAAAATCATGAAATTTTAAATTTCGGTAAAAAGTGACTGGATGTACTCGTCGGCATCCGAAAACATGCCGAAAATTGTTAAGTGTTCATTCGGACGTCCAGGAGGCCACCAGTGGTCGAAGAAGGATTTTAGGCTAAAAACCCGAATTCCGCATATCCGGGTATTGCGTTCCGAATACCTCGAAAATCATGAAATTTTAAATTTCGGTAAAAAGTGACTGGATGTACTCGTCGGCATCCGAAAACATGCGAAAAATTGTTTAAAGTTCATTCGGACGTCCAGGAGGCCACCAGTGATCGAAAAAAGATCTTAGGCTAAAAACCCGAATTCCGCATATCCGGGTATTGCGTTCCGAATACCTCGAAAATCATGAAATTTTAAATTTCGGTAAAAAGTGACTGGATGTACTCGTCGGCATCCGAAAACATGCGAAAAATTGTTTAAAGTTCATTCGGACGTCCAGGAGGCCACCAGTGGTCGAAGAAGGATTTTAGGCTAAAAACCCGAATTCCGCATATCCGGGTATTGCGTTCCGATTACCTCGAAAATCATGAAATTTTAAATTTCGGTAAAAAGTGACTGGATGTACTCGTCGGCATCCGAAAACATGCGAAAAATTGTTTAAAGTTCATTCGGACGTCCAGGAGGCCACCAGTGGTCGAAGAAGGATTTTAGGCTAAAAACCCGAATTCCGCATATCCGGGTATTGCGTTCCGAATACCTCGAATATCATGAAATCTTAAACTTCGGTAAAAAGTGACTGGATGTACTCGTCGGCATCCGAAAACATGCGAAAAATTGTTTAAAGTTCATTCGGACGTCCAGGAGGCCACCAGTGGTCGAAGAAGGATTTTAGGCTAAAAACCCGAATCCCGCATATCCGGGTATTGCGTTCCGAATACCTCGAAAATCATGAAATTTTAAATTTCGGTAAAAAGTGACTGGATGTACTCGTCGGCATCCGAAAACATGCGCAAAATTGTTTAAAGTTCATTCGGACGTCCAGGAGGCTACCAGTGGTCGAAGAAGGATTTTAGGCTAAAAACCCGAATTCCGCATATCCGGGTATTGCGTTCCGAATACCTCGAAAATCATGAAATTTTAAATTTCGGTAAAAAGTGACTGGATGTACTCGTCGGCATCCGAAAACATGCGAAAAATTCTTTAAAGTTCATTCGGACGTCCAGGAGGCCACCAGTGGCAGAAGAAGGATTTTAGGCTAAAAACCCGAATTCCGCATATCCGGGTATTGCGTTCCGAATACCTCGAAAATCATGAAATTTTAAATTTCGGTAAAAAGTGACTGGATGTACTCGTCGGCATCCGAAAACATGCGAAAAATTGTTTAAAGTTCATTCGGACGTCCAGGAGGCCACCAGTGGCCGAAGAAGGATATTAGGCTAAAAACCTGAATTCCGCATATCCGAGTATTGCGTTCCGAATACCTCGAAAATCATGAAATTTTAAATTTCGGTAAAAAGTGACTGGATGTACTCGTCGGCATCCGAAAACATGCCGAAAATTGTTAAGTGTTCATTCGGACGTCCAGGAGGCCACCAGTGGTCGAAGAAGGATTTTAGGCTAAAAACCCGAATTCCGCATATCCGGGTATTGCGTTCCGAATACCTCGAAAATCATGAAATTTTAAATTTCGGTAAAAAGTGACTGGATGTACTCGTCGGCATCCGAAAACATGCGAAAAATTGTTTAAAAATCATTCGGACGTCCAGGAGGCCACCAAAGGTCGAAAAAAGATCTTAGGCTAAAAACCCGAATTCCGCATATCCGGGTATTGCGTTCCGAATACCTCGAAAATCATGAAATATTAAATTTCGGTAAAAAGTGACTGGATGTACTCGTCGGCATCCGAAAACATGCGAAAAATTTAATAAAGTTCATTCGGACGTCCAGGAGGCCACCAGTGGTCGAAGAAGGATTTTAGGCTAAAAACCCGAATTCCGCATATCCGGGTATTGCGTTCCGAATACCTCGAAAATCATGAAATTTTAAATTTCGGTAAAAAGTGACTGGATGTACTCGTCGGCATCCGAAAACATGCGAAAAATTGTTTAAAGTTCATTCGGACGTCCAGGAGGCCACCAGTGGTCGAAGAAGGATTTTAGGCTAAAAACCCGAATTCCGCATATCCGGGTATTGCGTTCCGAATACCTCGAAAATCATGAAATTTTAAATTTCGGTAAAAAGTGACTGGATGTACTCGTCGGCATCCGAAAACATGCGAAAAATTGTTTAAAGTTCATTCGGACGTCCAGGAGGCCACCAGTGGTCGAAGAAGGATTTTAGGCTAAAAACCCGAATTCCGCATATCCGGGTATTGCGTTCCGAATACCTCGAAAATCATGAAATTTTAAATTTCGGTAAAAAGTGACTGGATGTACCCGTCGGCATCCGAAAACATGCGAAAAATTGTTAAGTGTTCATTCGGACGTCCAGGAGGCCACCAGTGGTCGAAGAAGGATTTTAGGCTAAAAACCCGAATTCCGCATATCCGGGTATTGCGTTCCGAATACCTCAAAAATCATGAAATTTTAAATTTCGGTAAAAAGTGACTGGATGTACTCGTCGGCATCCGAAAACATGCGAAAAATTGTTTAATGTTCATTCGGACGTCCAGGAGGCCACCAGTGGTCGAAGAAGGATTTTAGGCTAAAAACCCGAATTCCGCATATCCGGGTTTTGCGCTCCGAATACCTCGAAAATCATGAAATTTTAAATTTCGGTAAAAAATGACTGGATGTACTCGTCGGCATCCGAAAACATGCGAAAAATTGTTTAAAGTACATTCGGACGTCCAGGAGGCCACCAAAGGTCGAAGAAAGATCTTAGGCTAAAAACCCGAATTCCGCATATCCGGGTATTGCGTTCCGAATACCTCGAAAATCATGAAATTTTAAATTTCGGTAAAAAGTGACTGGATGTACTCGTCGGCATCCGAAAACATGCGAAAAATTGTTTAAAGTTCATTCGGACGTCCAAGAGGCCACCAGTGGTCGAAGAAGGATCTTAGGCTAAAAACCCGAATTCCGCATATCCGGGTATTGCGTTCCGAATACCTCGAAAATCATGAAATTTTAAATTTCGGTAAAAAGTGACTGGATGTACTCGTCGGCATCCGAAAACATGCGAAAAATTGTTTAAAGTTCATTCGGACGTCCAGGAGTCCACCAGTGGTCGAAGAAGGATCTTAGGCTAAAAACCCGAATTCCGCATATCCGGGTATTGCGTTCCGAATACCTCGAAAATCATAAAATTTTAAATTTCGGTAAAAAGTGACTGGATGTACTCGTCGGCATCCGAAAACATGCGAAAAATTGTTTAAAGTTCATTCGGACGTCCAGGAGGCCACCAGTGGTCGAAGAAGGATTTTAGGCTAAAAACCCGAATTCCGCATATCCGGGTATTGCGTTCCGAATACCTCGAAAATCATGAAATTTTAAATTTCGGTAAAAAGTGACTGGATGTACTCGTCGGCATCCGAAAACATGCGAAAAATTGTTTAAAAATCATTCGGACGTCCAGGAGGCCACCAAAGGTCGAAAAAAGATCTTAGGCTAAAAACCCGAATTCCGCATATCCGGGTATTGCGTTCCGAATACCTCGAAAATCATGAAATATTAAATTTCGGTAAAAAGTGACTGGATGTACTCGTCGGCATCCGAAAACATGCGAAAAATTTAATAAAGTTCATTCGGACGTCCAGGAGGCCACCAGTGGTCGAAGAAGGATTTTAGGCTAAAAACCCGAATTCCGCATATCCGGGTATTGCGTTCCGAATACCTCGAAAATCATGAAATTTTAAATTTCGGTAAAAAGTGACTGGATGTACTCGTCGGCATCCGAAAACATGCGAAAAATTGTTTAAAGTTCATTCGGACGTCCAGGAGGCCACCAGTGGTCGAAGAAGGATTTTAGGCTAAAAACCCGAATTCCGCATATCCGGGTATTGCGTTCCGAATACCTCGAAAATCATGAAATTTTAAATTTCGGTAAAAAGTGACTGGATGTACTCGTCGGCATCCGAAAACATGCGAAAAATTGTTTAAAGTTCATTCGGACGTCCAGGAGGCCACCAGTGGTCGAAGAAGGATTTTAGGCTAAAAACCCGAATTCCGCATATCCGGGTATTGCGTTCCGAATACCTCGAAAATCATGAAATTTTAAATTTCGGTAAAAAGTGACTGGATGTACCCGTCGGCATCCGAAAACATGCGAAAAATATTTAAGTGTTCATTCGGACGTCCAGGAGGCCACCAGTGGTCGAAGAAGGATTTTAGGCTAAAAACCCGAATTCCGCATATCCGGGTATTGCGTTCCGAATACCTCAAAAATCATGAAATTTTAAATTTCGGTAAAAAGTGACTGGATGTACTCGTCGGCATCCGAAAACATGCGAAAAATTGTTTAATGTTCATTCGGACGTCCAGGAGGCCACCAGTGGTCGAAGAAGGATTTTAGGCTAAAAACCCGAATTCCGCATATCCGGGTTTTGCGCTCCGAATACCTCGAAAATCATGAAATTTTAAATTTCGGTAAAAAATGACTGGATGTACTCGTCGGCATCCGAAAACATGCGAAAAATTGTTTAAAGTACATTCGGACGTCCAGGAGGCCACCAAAGGTCGAAGAAGGATCTTAGGCTAAAAACCCGAATTCCGCATATCCGGGTATTGCGTTCCGAATACCTCGAAAATCATGAAATTTTAAATTTCGGTAAAAAGTGACTGGATGTACTCGTCGGCATCCGAAAACATGCGAAAAATTGTTTAAAGTTCATTCGGACGTCCAAGAGGCCACCAGTGGTCGAAGAAGGATCTTAGGCTAAAAACCCGAATTCCGCATATCCGGGTATTGCGTTCCGAATACCTCGAAAATCATGAAATTTTAAATTTCGGTAAAAAGTGACTGGATGTACTCGTCGGCATCCGAAAACATGCGAAAAATTGTTTAAAGTTCATTCGGACGTCCAGGAGTCCACCAGTGGTCGAAGAAGGATCTTAGGCTAAAAACCCGAATTCCGCATATCCGGGTATTGCGTTCCGAATACCTCGAAAATCATAAAATTTTAAATTTCGGTAAAAAGTGACTGGATGTACTCGTCGGCATCCGAAAACATGCGAAAAATTGTTTAAAGTTCATTCGGACGTCCAGGAGGCCACCAGTGGTCGAAGAAGGATTTTAGGCTAAAAACCCGAATTCCGCATATCCGGGTATTGCGCTCCGAATACCTCGAAAATCATGAAATTTTAAATTTCGGTAAAAAATGACTGGATGTACTCGTCGGCATCCGAAAACATGCGAAAAATTGTTTAAAGTTCATTCGGACGTCCAGGAGGCCACCAGTGGTCGAAGAAGGATTTTAGGCTAAAAACCCGAATTCCGCATATCCGGGTATTGCGTTCCGAATACCTCGAAAATCATGAAATTTTAAATTTCGGTAAAAAGTGACTGGATGTACTCGTCGGCATCCGAAAACATGCGAAAAATTGTTTAAAGTTCATTCGGACGTCCAGGAGGCCACCAGTGGTCGAAGAAGGATTTTAGGCTTAAAACCCGAATTCCGCATATCCGGGTATTGCGTTCCGAATACCTCGAAAATCATGAAATTTTAAATTTCGGTAAAAAGTGACTGGATGTACTCGTCGGCATCCGAAAACATGCGAAAAATTGTTTAAAGTTCATTCGGACGTCCAGGAGGCCACCAGTGGTCGAAGAAGGATCTTAGGCTAAAAACCCGAATTCCGCATATCCGGGTATTGCGTTCCGAATACCTCGAAAATCATGAAATTTTAAATTTCGGTAAAAAGTGACTGGATGTACTCGTCGGCATCCGAAAACATGCGAAAAATTGTTTAAAGTTCATTCGGACGTCCAGGAGGCCACCAGTGGTCGAAGAAGGATTTTAGGCTAAAAACCCGAATTCCGCATATCCGGGTATTGCGTTCCGAATACCTCGAAAATCATGAAATTTTAAATTTCGGTAAAAAGTGACTGGATGTACTCGTCGGCATCCGAAAACATGCGAAAAATTGTTTAAAGTTCATTCGGACGTCCAGGAGGCCACCAGTGGTCGAAGAAGGATTTTAGGCTAAAAGCCCGAATTCCGCATATCCGGGTATTGCGTTCCAAATACCTCGAAAATCATGAAATTTTAAATTTCGGTAAAAAGTGACTGGATGTACTCGTCGGCATCCGAAAACATGCGAAAAATTGTTTAAAGTTCATTCGGACGTCCAGGAGGCCACCAGTGGTCGAAGAAGGATTTTAGGCTAAAAACCCGAATTCCGCATATCCGGGTACTGCGTTCCGAATACCTCGAAAATCTTGAAATTTTAAATTTCGGTAAAAAATGACTGGATGTACTCGTCGGCATCCGAAAACATGCGAAAAATTGTTTAAAGTTCATTCGGACGTCCAGGAGGCCAACCAAGGTCGAAGAAGGATCTTAGGCTAAAAACCCGAATTCCGCATATCCGGGTATTGCGTTCCGAATACCTCGAAAATCATGAAATTTTAAATTTCGGTAAAAAGTGACTGGATGTACTCGTCGGCATCCGAAAACATGCGAAAAATTGTTAAAAGTTCATTCGGACGTCCAGGAGGCCACCAGTGGTCGAAGAAGGATCTTAGGCTAAAAACCCGAATTCCGCATATCCGGGTATTGCGTTCCGAATACCTCGAAAATCATGAAATTTTAAATTTCGGTAAAAAGTGACTGGATGTACTCGTCGGCATCCGAAAACATGCGAAAAATTGTTTAAAGTTCATTCGGACGTCCAGGAGGCCACCAGTGGTCGAAGAAGGATTTTAGGCTAAAAACCCAAATTCCGCATATCCGGGTATTGCGTTCCGAATACCTCGAAAATCATGAAATTTTAAATTTCGGTAAAAAGTGACTGGATGTACTCGTCGGCATCCGAAAACATGCGAAAAATTGTTTAAAGTTCATTCGGACGTCCAGGAGGCCACCAGTGGTCGAAGAAGGATTTTAGGCTAAAAACCCGAATTCCGCATATCCGGGTATTGCGTTCCGAATACCTCGAAAATCATGAAATTTTAAATTTCGGTAAAAAGTGACTGGATGTAATCGTCGGCATCCGAAAACATGCGAAAAATTGTTTTAAGTTCATTCGGACGTCCAGGAGGCCACCAGTGGTCGAAGAAGGATTTTAGGCTAAAAACCCGAATTCCGCATATCCGGGTATTGCGTTCCGAATACCTCGAAAATCATGAAATTTTAAATTTCGGTAAAAAGTGACTGGATGTACTCGTCGGCGTCCGAAAACATGCGAAAAATTGTTTAAAGTTCATTCGGACGTCCAGGAGGCCACCAGTGGTCGAAGAAGGATTTTAGGCTTAAAACTCGAATTCCGCATATCCGGGTATTGCGTTCCGAATACCTCGAAAATCATGAAATTTTAAATTTCGGTAAAAAGTGACTGGATGTACTCGTCGGCATCCGAAAACATGCGAAAAATTGTTTAAAGTTCATTCGGACGTCCAGGAGGCCACCAGTGGTCGAAGAAGGATTTTAGGCTAAAAACCCGAATTCCGCATATCCGGGTATTGCGTTCCGAATACCTCGAAAATCATGAAATTTTAAATTTCGGTAAAAAGTGACTGGATGTACTCGTCGGCATCCGAAAACATGTAAAAAATTGTTTAAAGTTCATTCGGACGTCCAGGAGGCCACCAGTGGTCGAAGAAGGATTTTAGGCTAAAAACCCGAATTCCGTATATCCGGGTATTGCGTTCCGAATACCTCGAAAATCATGAAATTTTAAATTTCGGTAAAAAGTGACTGGATGTACTCGACGGCATCCGAAAACATGCGAAAAATTGTTTGAAGTTCATTCGGACGTCCAGGAGGCCACCAGTGGTTGAAGAAGGATTTTAGGCTTAAAACCCGAATTCCGCATATCCGGGTATTGCGTTCCGAATACCTCGAAAATCATGAAATTTTAAATTTCGGTAAAAAGTGACTGGATGTACTCGTCGGCATCCGAAAACATGCGAAAAATTGTTTAAAGTTCATTCGGACGTCCAGGAGGCCACCAGTGGTCGAAGAAGGATTTTAGGCTAAAAACCCGAACTCCGCATATCCGGGTATTGCGTTCCGAATACCTCGAAAATCATGAAATTTTAATTTTCGGTAAAAAGTGACTGGATGTACTCGTCGGCATCCGAAAACATGCGAAAAATTGTTTAAAGTTCATTCGGACGTCCAGGAGGCCACCAGTGGTCGAAGAAGGATTTTAGGCTAAAAACCCGAATTCCGCATATCCGGGTATTGCGTTCCGAATACCTCGAAAATCATGAAATTTTAAATTTCGGTAAAAAGTGACTGGATGTACTCGTCGGCATCCGAAAACATGCGAAAAATTGTTTAAAGTTCATTCGGACGTCCAGGAGGCCACCAGTGGTCGAAGAAGGATTTTAGGCTAAAAACCCGAATTCCGCATATCCGGGTATTGCGTTCCGAATACCTCGAAAATCATGAAATTTTAAATTTCGGTAAAAAGTGACTGGATGTACTCGTCGGCATCCGAAAACATGCGAAAAATTGTTTAAAGTTCATTCGGACGTCCAGGAGGCCACCAGTGGTCGAAGAAGGATTTTAGGCTAAAAACCCGAACTCCGCATATCCGGGTATTGCGTTCCGAATACCTCGAAAATCATGAAATTTTAAATTTCGGTAAAAAGTGACTGGATGTACTCGTCGGCATCCGAAAACATGCGAAAAATTGTTTAAAGTTCATTCGGACGTCCAGGAGGCCACCAGTGGTCGAAGAAGGATTTTAGGCTAAAAACCCGAATTCCGCATATCCGGGTATTGCGTTCCGAATACCTCGAAAATCATTAAATTTTAAATTTCGGTAAAAAGTGACTGGATGTACTCGTCGGCATCCGAAAACATGCGAAAAATTGTTTAAAGTTCATTCGGACGTCCAGGAGGCCACCAAAGGTCGAAGAAGGATCTTAGGCTAAAAACCCGAATCCCGCATATCCGGGTATTGCGTTCCGAATACCTCGAAAATCATGAAATTTTAAATTTCGGTAAAAAGTGACTGGATGTACTCGTCGGCATCCGAAAACATGCGAAAAATTGTTTAAAGTTCATTCGGACGTCCAGGAGGCCACCAGTGGTCGAAGAAGGATCTTAGGCTAAAAACCCGAATTCCGCATATCCGGGTATTGCGTTCCAAATACCTCGAAAATCATGAAATTTTAAATTTCGGTAAAAAGTGACTGGATGTACTCGTCGGCATCCGAAAACATGTGAAAAATTGTTTGAAGTTCATTCGGACGTCCAGGAGGCCACCAAAGGTCGAAGAAGGATCTTAGGCTAAAAACCCGAATTCTGCATATCCGGGTATTGCGTTCCGAATACCTCGAAAATCATGAAATTTTAAATTTCGGTAAAAAGTGACTGGATGTACTCGTCGGCATCCGAAAACATGCGAAAAATTGTTTAGAGTTCATTCGGACGTCCAGGAGGCCACCAGTGGTCGAAGAAGGATCTTAGGCTAAAAACCCGAATTCCGCATATCCGGGTATTGCGTTCCGAATACTTCGAAAATCATGAAATTTTAAATTTCGGTAAAAAGTGACTGGATGTACTCGACGGCATCCGAAAACATGCGACAAATTGTTTAAAGTTCATTCGGACGTCCAGGAGGCCACCAGTGGTTGAAGAAGGATTTTAGGCTTAAAACCCGAATTCCGCATATCCGGGTATTGCGTTCCGAATACCTCGAAAATCATGAAATTTTAAATTTCGGTAAAAAGTGACTGGATGTACTCGACGGCATCCGAAAACATGCGAAAAATTGTTTAAAGTTCATTCGGACGTCCAGGAGGCCACCAGTGGTTGAAGAAGGATTTTAGGCTAAAAACCCGAATTCCGCATATCCGGGTATTGCGTTCCGAATACCTCGAAAATCATGAAATTTTAAATTTCGGTAAAAAGTGACTGGATGTACTCGACGGCATCCGAAAACATGCGACAAATTGTTTAAAGTTCATTCGGACGTCCAGGAGGCCACCAGTGGTTGAAGAAGGATTTTAGGCTTAAAACCCGAATTCCGCATATCCGGGTATTGCGTTCCGAATACCTCGAAAATCATGAAATTTTAAATTTCGGTAAAAAGTGACTGGATGTACTCGTCGGCATCCGAAAACATGCGAAAAATTGTTTAAAGTTCATTCGGACGTCCAGGAGGCCACCAGTGGTCGAAGAAGGATTTTAGGCTAAAAACCCGAATTCCGCATATCCGGGTATTGCGTTCCGAATACCTCGAAAATCATGAAATTTTAAATTTCGGTAAAAAGTGACTGGATGTACTCGTCGGCATCCGAAAACATGCGAAAAATTGTTTAAAGTTCATTCGGACGTCCAGGAGGCCACCAGTGGTCGAAGAAGGATTTTAGGCTAAAAACCCGAATTCCGCATATCCGGGTATTGTGTTCCGAATACCTCGAAAATCATGAAATTTTAAATTTCGGTAAAAAGTGACTGGATGTACTCGTCGGCATCCGAAAACATGCGAAAAATTGTTTAAAGTTCATTCGGACGTCCAGGAGGCCACCAGTGGTCGAAGAAGGATTTTAGGCTAAAAACCCGAATTCCGCATATCCGGGTATTGCGTTCCGAATACCTCGAAAATCATGAAATTTTAAATTTCGGTAAAAAGTGACTGGATGTACTCGTCGGAATCCGAAAACATGCGAAAAATTGTTTAAAGTTCATTCGGACGTCCAGGAGGCCACCAGTGGTCGAAGAAGGATTTTAGGCTAAAAACCCGAATTCCGCATATCCGGGTATTGCGTTCCGAATACCTCGAAAATCATGAAATTTTAAATTTCGGTAAAAAGTGACTGGATGTACTCGTCGGCATCCGAAAACATGCGAAAAATTGTTTAAAGCTCATTCGGACGTCCAGGAGGCCACCAGTGGTTGAAGGAGGATTTTAGGCTAAAAACCCGAATTCCGCATATCCGGATATTGCGTTCCGAATACCTCGAAAATCATGAAATTTTAAATTTCGGTAAAAAGTGACTGGATGTACTCGTCGGCATCGGAAAACATGCGAAAAATTGTTTAAAGTTCATTCGGACGTCCAGGAGGCCACCAAAGGTCGAAGAAGGATCTTAGGCTAAAAACCCGAATCCCGCATATCCGGGTATTGCGTTCCGAATACCTCGAAAATCATGAAATTTTAAATTTCGGTAAAAAGTGACTGGATGTACTCGTCGGCATCCGAAAACATGCGAAAAATTGTTTAAAGTTCATTCGGACGTCCAGGAGGCCACCAGTGGTCGAAGAAGGATCTTAGGCTAAAAACCCGAATTCCGCATATCCGGGTATTGCGTTCCAAATACCTCGAAAATCATGAAATTTTAAATTTCGGTAAAAAGTGACTGGATGTACTCGTCGGCATCCGAAAACATGTGAAAAATTGTTTGAAGTTCATTCGGACGTCCAGGAGGCCACCAAAGGTCGAAGAAGGATCTTAGGCTAAAAACCCGAACTCTGCATATCCGGGTATTGCGTTCCGAATACCTCGAAAATCATGAAATTTTAAATTTCGGTAAAAAGTGACTGGATGTACTCGTCGGCATCCGAAAACATGCGAAAAATTGTTTAAAGTTCATTCGGACGTCCAGGAGGCCACCAGTGGTCGAAGAAGGATTTTAGGCTAAAAACCCGAATTCCGCATATCCGGGTATTGCGTTCCGAATACCTCGAAAATCATGAAATTTTAAACTTCGGTAAAAAGTGACTGGATGTACTCGTCGGCATCCGAAAACATGCGAAAAATTGTTTAAAGTTCATTCGGACGTCCAGGAGGCCACCAGTGGTCGAAGAAGGATTTTAGGCTAAAAGCCCGAATTCCGCATATCCGGGTATTGCGTTCCGAATACCTCGAAAATCATGAAATTTTAAATTTCGGTAAAAAGTGACTGGATGTACTCGACGGCATCCGAAAACATGCGAAAAATTGTTTAAAGTTCATTCGGACGTCCAGGAGGCCACCAGTGGTTGAAGAAGGATTTTAGGCTAAAAACCCGAATTCCGCATATCCGGGTATTGCGTTCCGAATACCTCGAAAATCATGAAATTTTAAATTTCGGTAAAAAGTGACTGGATGTACTCGACGGCATCCGAAAACATGCGACAAATTGTTTAAAGTTCATTCGGACGTCCAGGAGGCCACCAGTGGTTGAAGAAGGATTTTAGGCTTAAAACCCGAATTCCGCATATCCGGGTATTGCGTTCCGAATACCTCGAAAATCATGAAATTTTAAATTTCGGTAAAAAGTGACTGGATGTACTCGTCGGCATCCGAAAACATGCGAAAAATTGTTTAAAGTTCATTCGGACGTCCAGGAGGCCACCAGTGGTTGAAGAAGGATTTAAGGTTAAAAACCCGAATTCCGCATATCCGGGTATTGCGTTCCGAATACCTCGAAAATCATGAAATTTTAAATTTCGGTAAAAAGTGACTGGATGTACTCGTCGACATCCGAAAACATGCGAAAAATTGTTTAAAGTTCATTCGGACGTCCAGGAGGCCACCAGTGGTCGAAGAAGGATTTTAGGCTAAAAACCCGAATTCCGCATATCCGGGTATTGCGTTCCGAATACCTCGAAAATCATGAAATTTTAAATTTCGGTTAAAAGTGACTGGATGTACTCGTCGGCATCCGAAAACATGCGAAAAATTGTTTAAAGTTCATTCGGACGTCCAGGAGGCCACCAGTGGTCGAAGAAGGATTTTAGGCTAAAAACCCGAAATCCGCATATCCGGGTATTGCGTTCCGAATACCTCGAAAATCATGAAATTTTAAATTTCGGTAAAAAGTGACTGGATGTACTCGTCGGCATCCGAAAACATGCGAAAAATTGTTTAAAGTTCATTCGGACGTCCAGGAGGCCACCAGTGGTCGAAGAAGGATTTTAGGCTAAAAACCCGAAATCCGCATATCCGGGTATTGCGTTCCGAATACCTCGAAAATCATGAAATTTTAAATTTCGGTAAAAAGTGACTGGATGTACTCGTCGACATCCGAAAACATGCGAAAAATTGTTTAAAGTTCATTCGGACGTCCAGGAGGCCACCAGTGGTCGAAGAAGGATTTTAGGCTAAAAACCCGAATTCCGCATATCCGGGTATTGCGTTCCGAATACCTCGAAAATCATGAAATTTTAAATTTCGGTAAAAAGTGACTGGATGTACTCGTCGGCATCCGAAAACATGCGAAAAATTGTTTAAAGTTCATTCGGACGTCCAGGAGGCCACCAGTGGTCGAAGAAGGATTTTAGGCTAAAAACCCGAAATCCGCATATCCGGGTATTGCGTTCCGAATACCTCGAAAATCATGAAATTTTAAATTTCGGTAAAAAGTGACTGGATGTACTCGTCGGCATCCGAAAACATGCGAAAAATTGTTTAAAGTTCATTCGGACGTCCAGGAGGCCACCAGTGGTCGAAGAAGGATTTTAGGCTAAAAACCCGAAATCCGCATATCCGGGTATTGCGTTCCGAATACCTCGAAAATCATGAAATTTTAAATTTCGGTAAAAAGTGACTGGATGTACTCGTCGGCATCCGAAAACATGCGAAAAATTGTTTAAAGTTCATTCGGACGTCCAGGAGGCCACCAGTGGTCGAAGAAGGATTTTAGGCTTAAAACCCGAATTCCGCATATCCGGGTATTGCGTTCCAAATACCTCGAAAATCATGAAATTTTAAATTTCGGTAAAAAGTGACTGGATGTACTCGTCGGCATCCGAAAACATGCGAAAAATTGTTTAAAGTTCATTCGGACGTCCAGGAGGCCACCAGTGGTCGAAGAAGGATTTTAGGCTAAAAACCCGAATTCCGCATACCCGGGTATTGCGTTCCGAATACCTCGAAAATCATGAAATTTTAAATTTCGGTAAAAAGTGACTGGATGTACTCGTCGGCATCCGAAAACATGCGAAAAATTGTTTAAAGTTCATTCGGACGTCCAGGAGGCCACCAGTGGTCGAAGAAGGATTTTAGGCTAAAAACCCGAATTCCGCATATCCGGGTATTGCGTTCCGAATACCTCGAAAATCATGAAATTTTAAATTTCGGTAAAAAGTGACTGGATGTACTCGTCGGCATCCGAAAATATGCGAAAAATTGTTTAAAGTTCATTCGGACGTCCAGGAGGCCACCAGTGGTCGAAGAAGGATTTTAGGCTAAAAACCTGAATTCCGCATATCCGGGTATTGCGTTCCGAATACCTCGAAAATCATGAAATTTTAAATTTCGGTAAAAAGTGACTGGATGTACTCGTCGGCATCCGAAAACATGCGAAAAATTGTTTAAAGTTCATTCGGACGTCCAGGAGGCCACCAGTGGTCGAAGAAGGATTTTAGGCTAAAAACCCGAATTCCGCATATCCGGGTATTGCGTTCCGAATACCTCGAAAATCATGAAATTTTAAATTTCGGTAAAAAGTGACTGGATGTACTCGTCGGCATCCGAAAACATGCGAAAAATTGTTTAATGTTCATTCGGACGTCCAGGAGGCCACCAGTGGTCGAAGAAGGATTTTAGGCTAAAAACCCGAATTCCGCATATCCGGGTATTGCGTTCCGAATACCTCGAAAATCATGAAATTTTAAATTTCGGTAAAAAGTGACTGGATGTACTCGTCGGCATCCGAAAACATGCGAAAAATTGTTTAAAGTTAATTCGGACGTCCAGGGACCACCAGTGGTCGAAGAAGGATCTTAGGCTAAAAGCCCGAATTCCGCATATCCGGGTATTGCGTTCCGAATACCTCGAAAATCATGAAATTTTAAATTTCGGTAAAAAGTGACTGGATGTACTCGTCGGCATCCGAAAACATGCGAAAAATTGTTTAAAGTTCATTCGGACGTCCAGGAGGCCACCAGTGGTCGAAGAAGGATCTTAGGCTAAAAACCCGAATTCCGCATATCCGGGTATTGCGTTCCGAATATCTCGAAAATCATGAAATCTTATATTTCGGTAAAAAGTGACTGGATGTACTCGTCGGCATCCGAAAACATGCGAAAAATTGTTTAAAGTTCATTCGGACGTCCAGGAGGCCACCAGTGGTCGAAGAAGGATCTTAGGCTAAAAAACCCGAATTCCACATATCCGGGTATTGCGTTCCGAATACCTCGAAAATCATGAAATTTTAAATTTCGGTAAAAAGTGACTGGATGTACTCGTCGGCATCCGAAAACATGCGAAAAATTGTTTAAAGTTCATTCGGACGTCCAGGAGGCCACCAGTGGTCGAAGAAGGATTTTAGGCTAAAAACCCGAAATCCGCATACCCGGGTATTGCGTTCCGAATATCTCGAAAATCATGAAATCTTATATTTCGGTAAAAAGTGACTGGATGTACTCGTCGGCATCCGAAAACATGCGAAAAATTGTTTAAAGTTCATTCGGACGTCCAGGAGGCCACCAGTGGTCGAAGAAGGATCTTAGGCTAAAAACCCGAATTCCGCATATCCGGGTATTGCGTTCCGAATACCTCGAAAATCATGAAATTTTAAATTTCGGTAAAAAGTGACTGGATGTACTCGTCGGCATCCGAAAACGTGCGAAAAATTGTTTAAAGTTCATTCGGACGTCCAGTAGGCCACCAGTGGTCGAAGAAGGATTTTAGGCTAAAAACCCGAATTCCGCATATCCGGGTATTGCGTTCCGAATACCTCGAAAATCATGAAATTTTAAATTTCGGTAAAAAGTGACTGGATGTACTCGTCGGCATCCGAAAACATGCGAAAAATTGTTTAAAGTTCATTCGGACGTCCAGGAGGCCACCAGTGGTCGAAGAAGGATTTTAGGCTAAAAACCTGAATTCCGCATATCCGGGTATTGCGTTCCGAATACCTCGAAAATCATGAAATTTTAAATTTCGGTTAAAAGTGACTGGATGTACTCGTCGGCATCCGAAAACATGCGAAAAATTGTTTAAAGTTCATTCGGACGTCCAGGAAGCCACCAGTGGTCGAAGAAGGATTTTAGGCTAAAAACCCGAAATCCGCATATCCGGGTATTGCGTTCCGAATACCTCGAAAATCATGAAATTTTAAATTTCGGTAAAAAGTGACTGGATGTACTCGTCGGCATCCGAAAACATGCGAAAAATTGTTTAAAGTTCATTCGGACGTCCAGGAGGCCACCAGTGGTCGAAGAAGGATTTTAGGCTAAAAACCCGAAATCCGCATATCCGGGTATTGCGTTCCGAATACCTCGAAAATCATGAAATTTTAAATTTCGGTAAAAAGTGACTGGATGTACTCGTCGACATCCGAAAACATGCGAAAAATTGTTTAAAGTTCATTCGGACGTCCAGGAGGCCACCAGTGGTCGAAGAAGGATTTTAGGCTAAAAACCCGAATTCCGCATATCCGGGTATTGCGTTCCGAATACCTCGAAAATCATGAAATTTTAAATTTCGGTAAAAAGTGACTGGATGTACTCGTCGGCATCCGAAAACATGCGAAAAATTGTTTAAAGTTCATTCGGACGTCCAGGAGGCCACCAGTGGTCGAAGAAGGATTTTAGGCTAAAAACCCGAAATCCGCATATCCGGGTATTGCGTTCCGAATACCTCGAAAATCATGAAATTTTAAATTTCGGTAAAAAGTGACTGGATGTACTCGTCGGCATCCGAAAACATGCGAAAAATTGTTTAAAGTTCATTCGGACGTCCAGGAGGCCACCAGTGGTCGAAGAAGGATTTTAGGCTAAAAACCCGAATTCCGCATATCCGGGTATTGCGTTCCGAATACCTCGAAAATCATGAAATTTTAAATTTCGGTAAAAAGTGACTGGATGCACTCGTCGGCATCCGAAAACATGCGAAAAATTGTTTAAAGTTCATTCGGACGTCCAGGAGGCCACCAGTGGTCGAAGAAGGATTTTAGGCTAAAAACCCGAATTCCGCATACCCGGGTATTGCGTTCCGAATACCTCGAAAATCATGAAATTTTAAATTTCGGTAAAAAGTGACTGGATGTACTCGTCGGCATCCGAAAACATGCGAAAAATTGTTTAAAGTTCATTCGGACGTCCAGGAGGCCACCAGTGGTCGAAGAAGGATTTTAGGCTAAAAACCCGAATTCCGCATATCCGGGTATTGCGTTCCGAATACCTCGAAAATCATGAAATTTTAAATTTCGGTAAAAAGTGACTGGATGTACTCGTCGGCATCCGAAAATATGCGAAAAATTGTTTAAAGTTCATTCGGACGTCCAGGAGGCCACCAGTGGTCGAAGAAGGATTTTAGGCTAAAAACCTGAATTCCGCATATCCGGGTATTGCGTTCCGAATACCTCGAAAATCATGAAATTTTAAATTTCGGTAAAAAGTGACTGGATGTAATCGTCGGCATCCGAAAACATGCGAAAAATTGTTTAAAGTTCATTCGGACGTCCAGGAGGCCACCAGTGGTCGAAGAAGGATTTTAGGCTAAAAACCCGAATTCCGCATATCCGGGTATTGCGTTCCGAATACCTCGAAAATCATGAAATTTTAAATTTCGGTAAAAAGTGACTGGATGTACTCGTCGGCATCCGAAAACATGCGAAAAATTGTTTAAAGTTCATTCGGACGTCCAGGAGGCCACCAGTGGTCGAAGAAGGATTTTAGGCTAAAAACCCGAATTCCGCATATCCGGGTATTGCGTTCCGAATACCTCGAAAATCATGAAATTTTAAATTTCGGTAAAAAGTGACTGGATGTACTCGTCGGCATCCGAAAACATGCGAAAAATTGTTTAAAGTTAATTCGGACGTCCAGGGACCACCAGTGGTCGAAGAAGGATCTTAGGCTAAAAGCCCGAATTCCGCATATCCGGGTATTGCGTTCCGAATACCTCGAAAATCATGAAATTTTAAATTTCGGTAAAAAGTGACTGGATGTACTCGTCGGCATCCGAAAACATGCGAAAAATTGTTTAAAGTTCATTCGGACGTCCAGGAGGCCACCAGTGGTCGAAGAAGGATCTTAGGCTAAAAACCCGAATTCCGCATATCCGGGTATTGCGTTCCGAATATCTCGAAAATCATGAAATCTTATATTTCGGTAAAAAGTGACTGGATGTACTCGTCGGCATCCGAAAACATGCGAAAAATTGTTTAAAGTTCATTCGGACGTCCAGGAGGCCACCAGTGGTCGAAGAAGGATCTTAGGCTAAAAACCCGAATTCCACATATCCGGGTATTGCGTTCCGAATACCTCGAAAATCATGAAATTTTAAATTTCGGTAAAAAGTGACTGGATGTACTCGTCGGCATCCGAAAACATGCGAAAAATTGTTTAAAGTTCATTCGGACGTCCAGGAGGCCACCAGTGGTCGAAGAAGGATCTTAGGCTAAAAACCCGAAATCCGCATATCCGGGTATTGCGTTCCGAATATCTCGAAAATCATGAAATCTTATATTTCGGTAAAAAGTGACTGGATGTACTCGTCGGCATCCGAAAACATGCGAAAAATTGTTTAAAGTTCATTCGGACGTCCAGGAGGCCACCAGTGGTCGAAGAAGGATTTTAGGCTAAAAACCCGAATTCCGCATATCCGGGTATTGCGTTCCGAATACCTCGAAAATCATGAAATTTTAAATTTCGGTAAAAAGTGACTGGATGTACTCGTCGGCATCCGAAAACATGCGAAAAATTGTTTAAAGTTCATTCGGACGTCCAGAAGGCCACCAGTGGTCGAAAAAGGATTTTAGGCTAAAAACCCGAATTCCGCATATCCAGGTATTGCGTTCCGAATACCTCGAAAATCATGAAATTTTAAATTTCGGTAAAAAGTGACTGGATGTACTCGTCGGCATCCGAAAACATGCGAAAAATTGTTTAAAGTTCATTCGGACGTCCAGGAGGCCACCAGTGGTCGAAGAAGGATTTTAGGCTAAAAACCCGAATTCCGCATATCCGGGTATTGCGTTCCGAATACCTCGAAAATCATGAAATTTTAAATTTCGGTAAAAAGTGACTGGATGTACTCGTCGGCATCCGAAAACATGCGAAAAATTGTTTAAAGTTCATTCGGACGTCCAGGAGGCCACCAGTGGTCGAAGAAGGATTTTAGGCTAAAAACCCGAATTCCGCATATCCGGGTATTGCGTTCCGAATACCTCGAAAATCATGAAATTTTAAATTTCGGTAAAAAGTGACTGGATGTACTCGTCGGCATCCGAAAACATGCGAAAAATTGTTTAAAGTTCATTCGGACGTCCAGGAGGCCACCAGTGGTCGAAGAAGGATTTTAGGCTAAAAACCCGAATTCCGCATATCCGGGTATTGCGTTCCGAATACCTCGAAAATCATGAAATTTTAAATTTCGGTAAAAAGTGACTGGATGTACTCGTCGGCATCCGAAAACATGCGAAAAATTGTTTAAAGTTCATTCGGACGTCCAGGAGGCCACCAGTGGTCGAAGAAGGATTTTAGGCTAAAAACCCGAATTCCGCATATCCGGGTATTGCGTTCCGAATACCTCGAAAATCATGAAATTTTAAATTTCGGTAAAAAGTGACTGGATGTACTCGTCGGCATCCGAAAACATGCGAAAAATTGTTTAAAGTTCATTCGGACGTCCAGGAGGCCACCAGTGGTCGAAGAAGGATTTTAGGCTAAAAACCCGAATTCCGCATATCCGGGTATTGCGTTCCGAATACCTCGAAAATCATGAAATTTTAAATTTCGGTAAAAAGTGACTGGATGTACTCGTCGGCATCCGAAAACATGCGAAAAATTGTTTAAAGTTCATTCGGACGTCCAGGAGGCCACCAGTGGTCGAAGAAGGATCTTAGGCTAAAAACCCGAATTCCGCATATCCGGGTATTGCGTTCCGAATACCTCGAAAATCATGAAATTTTAAATTTCGGTAAAAAGTGACTGGATGTACTCGTCGGCATCCGAAAACATGCGAAAAATTGTTTAAAGTTCATTCGGACGTCCAGGAGGCCACCAGTGGTCGAAGAAGGATTTTAGGCTAAAAACCCGAATTCCGCATATCCGGGTATTGCGTTCCGAATACCTCGAAAATCATGAAATTTTAAATTTCGGTAAAAAGTGACTGGATGTACTCGTCGGCATCCGAAAACATGCGAAAAAAAAAAAAAAAAAAGTGCAGTGTAGTGCAGTGTAGTGCAGTGTAGTGCAGTGAAGTGATTCGGTAGAGCGCACTTGGCCCGCTCCCCCTTCTCCCACTCCTTCACAAGCCACTGTTGGGCATTCTCGGTCGCAACTCCCGTTTGATTTACCAGACGGGCTGGGGCGATGTCCGAGTCTGCCTAACATCTGACATAGCGGATTCGGAAGTGTGAATTTTTGTTAGTTAACCAATTCAAGTCAATGTACGGGCATAACACCTACGTTGATTTGTTTTGTGAAGCTAATCGCAGAATTTACACTTCTGAACTCTGCTTACTTTCACCAATTGCATTGTCGGAGTTGGTTTTCAAATGCCTACGACTGACATGAGGGGGCAATTTCGTGTTGACGTGAGCAACATTCGCGGACTGAGAACTAATCTCTTTGCCGTTTACGTCCACCTCTCTCGTCACAAACCAGCTGTCTTGGCGCTGAGCGAAACACAGGTGGGTGAGAATACCGATTTATCGGATTTGAACCTGCCTGGATATAGTTTGGTGCCCTTATTCTTTTTACACCGCGGTCTCGCCGTTTATGTGCGTAGTGACGTTGCTTACCAAATTCAACCACAATATGGCCACTGTTCCAATCCGGAATTTGATTTTCTGTGGTTAAAATTCCTTGTCCGTAAGCATTTAATCCACTACTGCTTTATTTATAGAAGTCCAAACCTGGACAGCAACTCAACTTATAACGAGTTTGATGCGCTGTCCGACTCCATCACAAGAATTGTATACTTGTATCCTCGCACTGAAATCGCTATTGCAGGCGATTTTAATGTACACAATTCTAGTTGGCTTCGATATTCAGGCAAGACAACACCCGGAGGAAGGTATGTTGAAGTCTTCGCTGAGGTAAATAATTTAACCCAGCTTGTGAATGACCCAACACGAATACCTGACATTGCAGATCATACCGCCAACACCTTGGATCTGTTTCTCACCTCTCATCCGGAAAAATATTCAATTGATATATTGTCGCAATTCTCGTACTCCTCCCACACAGTTAGAGAACAAATTCCGAAAAGAACAGTATGGCTCTACGAGAACTGGAGCGAACTTAACAACTTCTTTAGGAATTTTAACTGGTCACTATGCTTCCTCGATAGTGACGTGGATGCCGCTGCTGATGCGATTACAAACATTATTTCGCTGGGCATGAGGTCCTTCATTCCTCACAGAGTGAAGAGCATCAAGCCTAAGGCAAACGCGTGGTTCGACTTGAGCTGCAAAGAGGCTATCAGGGTGAGAGAGTTGAGTTTCCGGGATTATAAAGCCAACCCTTCTGAGGAAGCCCGGAAAAAGTTCAAACGGATCCGAAATGACTGTAATGCATTAATAAGACGTGTTAAATTCTCCTTTGACCAACGTTGAGGCAAAAATATCTACAATGCCCCAAGGGTAGCAGAAGCTTTTGGTCTTTCGTAAAAGACATAAGGAATTCAGCCTCGTCTTCGATCCCAATGATCATTTGCAATGACATTCCAGCTGTCAGCTCTTTGGACAAAGCTAATCTGCTTGCTGCCAGATAGCACTTTGTGCCCGCCTGTACTTGAGAGAGTAAATTTCTCCATGGGGCAAATCCATTTTCGCACTCGTACAGTAGCAAAAGTACTTAAAGATCTAAACAAAAACAAATCCGCTGGCCCGGATGGTATACCCCCTGTTCTTCTGAAGAGGTGTTCTTCTACGCTGGCAAAACCACTGCGTAAGCTTTTCCATCTGTCCTACTCTTCAGGGCTCTTTCCGAGTAAGTGGAAAACTGCATTTGTCCAGCCCGTCCCTAAAAAGGGCGAATATTCGTCACCCACCTGCTACCGATCCATAGCACTAACGTCCCTTCTCTCCAAGGTCATGGAAACGCTGATAAACCGTCAGCTTATGAAATATCTTGAGTCCCGGTAGCTTCTTAATGACCGGCAGTACGGCTTCCGAAACAACCGTTCCACTGGTGATCTGATGGCATATCTCACTGAAAAGTGAAACAAATCTTTGCTCAATGTAGGAGAAAGCAAGATTGTTGCGCTAGATATTTTACAGGTATTTGACAGGGTCTGGCATCAGGCTCTCTTGTCGAAAATGCGTGCTTTTGGGATCGATGAGTCTCTTCTTCAATGGATTAGAAATAACCCTTCGAATCGTTCAATACAAGTCGTTTTGGATGGATTCAAGTCTGATATTCATCATATGCTGGTGTTCCCCAGGGCTCAGTTTTGTCTCCGACACTCTTCCACTCTTCCTGTCTGCCTGTCGAAACGGCAGCTTATGTTAAGCACATTAAATTCCGATCTTGACAGCATTAATCGATTGGGGAAATAAGAATAGAGTGGAATTTAATGCTTCCAAAACTCAGTGCTGTATATTGTCGTTAAAGCGATCACAAAATAATCAGCCGGTATCCATGAACGGCACTTGCCTTTTTGAAACCGAAGGACTTCCCATCCTCGGTATGTGCATCAACCCAACAATAAGTTGCAACGATCACATATTTGAGGTCGCAGCGAAATGTCTAGGCTTCCTTAAACGATGCAAGAAGAACTTCACCCCCTCTGATCTGGCTACAAAATACAAGGCCTACATACGCCCATAGCTTGAGTATAACGCTCCTATTTGATCAGGTGCTCAGACCTCCCTGCACCTGCTGGATAGAATTCAAAAGCGAGCGATAAAACTTATAGGTGGCAGTAATATTGCGAAGTCGATTGACTCGTTAGAACACAAACGTAATGTCGCGTCGCTGTCACTCTTTTATCTCTACTTTAATAAGAAATACTCAGATGAATTAGCCAGTTGCATTCCTCCCCTTCAAGAATTCAGGAATGCCCACCAATTCACCCTCAAGCCCTCTTTCCGGCGTACAGTTAAATTCAGAGACTCGTTCTTTAGCCGCACTACACGAATGTGGAATACTCTTCCCAGCTCGATTTTTCCTCCTCATTACAATCCACAGGCATTTAAAACCAATGTGAATCGGTACCTCCTCTCCCTCTCTTCCTCTATACCATCGGCCCGTGCTGTGACTTGATCCGGTCACATAAGGGTACTCCCAACCTATTTTGCACGCGTCAATTATAAAAAAAAGGCTAAAAACCCAAATTTCGCATATCCGGGTATTGCGTGCCGCATACCTCGAAAATCATGAAATTTTAAATTTCGGTAAAAAGTGACTGGATGTACTCGTCGGCATCCGAAAACACGCGAAAAATTGTTTAGAGTTCATTCGGACGTCCAGGAGGCCACCAGTGGTCGAAGAAGGATTTTAGGCTAAGAACACAAATTCCGCATATCCGGGTATTGCGTGCCGCATACCTCGAAAATCATGAAATTTTAAATTTCGGTAATAAGTGACTGGATGTACTCGTCGGCATCCGAAAACATGCGACAAATTGTTTAAAGTTCATTCGGACGTCCAGAAGGCCACCAGTGGTCGAAGAAGGATTTTAGCCTAAAAACCCGAATTCCGCATATCCGGGTATTGCGTGCCGCATACCTCGAAAATCATTAAATTTTCAATTTCGGTAAAAAGTGACTGGATGTCCTCGTCGGCATCAGGAAACATGCGAAAAATTGAATAGAGTTCATTCGGACGTCCAGGAGGCCACCAGTGGGCGAAGAAGGATTTTATTCCAAAACCACAAATTCCGCATATCCGGGTATTGCGTGCCGCATACCTCGAAAATCATGAAATTTTCAATTTCGGTAAAAAGTGACTGGATGTCCTCGTCGGCATCCGAAAACATGCGAAAAATTGTTAAGAGTTCATTCGGACGTCAAGGAGGCCACCAGTGGTCGAAGAAGGATTTTAGCCTAAAAACCCGAATTCCGCATATCCGGGTATTGCGTGCCGCATACCTCGAAAATCATGAAATCTTAAATTTCGGTGAAAAGTGCCTGGATGTACTCGTCGGCATCCGAAAACAGGCGAAAAATTGTTTAGAGTTCATTCGGACGTCCAGGAGGCCACCAGTGGTCGAAGAAGGATTTTAGGCTAAAAACCCGAATTCCGCATATCCGGGTATTGCGTGCCGCATACCTCGAAAATCATGAAATTGTCAATTTCGGTAAAAAGTGACTAAATGTCCTCGTCGGCATCCGAAAACATGCGAAAAATTGTTTAGAGTTCATTCGGACGTCCAGGAGGCCACCAGTGGGCGAAGAAGGATTTTATTCCAAAACCACAAATTCCGCATATCCGGGTATTGCGTGCCGCATACCTCGAAAATCATGAAATTTTAAATTTCGGTAAAAAGTGACTGGATGTACTCGTCGGCATCCGAAAACATGCGAAAAATTGTTTAGAGTTCATTTGGACGTCCAGGAGGCCACCAGTGGTCGAAGAAGGATCTTAGGCTAAAAACCCGAATTCCGCATATCCTCGTATTGCGTGCCGTATACCTCGAAAATCATGAAATTTTAAATTTCGGTAAAAAGTGACTGGATGTACTCGTCGGCATCCGAAAACATGCGAAAAGTTGTTAAGAGCTCATTCGGACGTCCAGGAGGCAACCAGTGGTTGAAGAAGGATTTAAGCCTTAAAACCCAAATTCCGCATATCCGGGTATTGCGTGCCGCATACCTCGAAAATCATGAAATTTTAAATTTCGGTGAAAAGTGACTGGATGTACTCGTCGGCATCCGAAAACATGCGAAAAATTGTTGAAAGTTCATTCGGACGTCCAGGAGGCCACCAGTGGTCGAAGAAGGATTTTAGGCTTAAATCCCGAATTCCGCATATCCGGGTATTGCGTGCCGAATACCTCCAAAATCATGAAATTTTAAATTTCGGTGAAAAGTGACTGGATGTACTCGTCGGCATCCGAAAACATGCGAAAAATTGTTGAAAGTTCATTCGGACGTCCAGGAGGCCACCAGTGGTCGAAGAAGGACTTTAGGCTAAAACCCCGAATTCCGCATATCCGGGTATTGCGTGCCGAATACCTCCAAAATCATGAAATTTTAAATTTCGGTGAAAAGTGACTGGATGTACTCGTCGGCATCCGAAAACATGCGAAAAATTGTTTAGAGTTCATTGGGACGTCCAGGAGGCCACCAGTGGTCGAAGAAGGATTTTAGCCTAAAAAGCCGAATTCCGCATATCCGGGTATTGCGTGCCGCATACCCCGTAAATCATGAAATTTTAAATTTCGGTAAAAAGTGACTGGATGTACTCGTCGGCATCCGAAAACATTCGAAAAATTGTTAGAGTTCATTCGGACGTCCAGGAGGCCACCAGTGGTCGAAGAAGGATCTTAGGCTAAAAACCCGAATTCCGCATATCCTCGTATTGCGTGCCGCATACCTCGAAAATCATGAAATTTTAAATTTCGGTGAAAAGTGACTGGATGTACTCGTCGGCATCCGAAAACATGCGAAAAATTGTTTGGAGCTCATTCGGACGTCCAGGAGGCCACCAGTGGTCGAAGAAGGATTTTAGGCTAAAAACCCGAATTCCACATATCCGGGTATTGCGTGCCGCATACCTCGAAAATCATGAAATTTTCAATTTCGGTAAAAAGTGACTGGATGTCCTCGTCGGCATCCGAAAACATGCGAAAAATTGTTTAGAGTTCATTCGGACGTTCAGGAGGCCACCAGTGGGCGAAGAAGGATTTTATTCCAAAACCACAAATTCCGCATATCCGGGTATTGCGTGCCGCATACCTCGAAAATCATGAAATCTTAAATTTCGGTGAAAAGTGCCTGGATGTACTCGTCGGCATCCGAAAACATGCGAAAAATTGTTTAGAGCTCATTCGGACGTCCAGGAGGCCACCAGTGGGCGAAGAAGGATTTTATTCCAAAACCACAAATTCCTTATATCCGGGTATTGCCTGCCGCATACCTCGAAAATCATGAAATTTTCAATTTCGGTAAAAAGTGACTGGATGTACTCGTCGGCATCCGAAAACATGCGAAAAATTGTTTAGAGTTCATTCGGACGTCCAGGAGGCCACCAGTGGTCGAAGAAGGATTTTAGGCTAAAAACCCGAATTCCGCATATCGGGTATTGCGTGCCGCATACCTCGAAAATCATGAAATTTTCAATTTCGGTAAAAAGTGACTGGATGTACTCGTCGGTATCCGAAAACATGCGAAAAATTGTTTAGAGTTCATTCGGACGTCCAGGAGGCCACCAGTGGTCGAAGAAGGATTTTAGGCTAAAAAACCCAAATTCCGCATATCCGGGTATTGCGTGCCGCATACCTCGAAAATCATGAAATTTTAAATTTCGGTGAAAAGTGACTGGATGTACTCGTCGGCATCCGAAAACATGCGAAAAATTGTTGAAAGTTCATTCGGACGTCCAGGAGGCCACCAGTGGTCGAAGAAGGATCTTAGGCTAAAACCCGAATTCCGCATATCCTCGTATTGCGTGCCGCATACCTCGAAAATCATGAAATTTTAAATTTCGGTGAAAACTGACTGGATGTACTCGTCGGCATCCGAAAACATGCGAAAAATTGTTTAGAGTTCATTCGGACGTCCAGGAGGCCACAGTGGGCGAAGAAGGATTTTATTCCAAAACCACAAATTCCGCTTATCCGGGTATTGCGTGCCGCATACCCCGAAAATCATGAAATTTTAAATTTCGGTAAAAAGTGACTGGATGTAACTCGTCGGCATCCGAAAACATGCGAAAAATTGTTTAGAGTTCATTCGGACGTCCAGGAGGCCACCAGTGGTCGAAGAAGAATTTTAGGCTAAAAACGTGAATTCCGCATATCCGGGTATTGCGTGCCGCATACCTCGAAAATCATGAAATTTTAAATTTCGGTAAAAAGTGACTGGATGTACTCGTCGGCATCTGAAAACATGCGAAAAATTGTTTAGAGCTCATTCGGACGTCCAGGAGGCCACCAGTGGGCGAAGAAGGATTTTATTCCAAAACCACAAATTCCACATATCCGGGTATTGCGTGCCGCATACCTCGAAAATCATGAAATTGTCAATTTCGGTAAAAAGTGACTGGATGTCCTCGTCGGCATCCGAAAACATGCGAAAAATTGTTTAGAGTTCATTCGGACGTCCAGGAGGCCACCAGTGGTCGAAGAAGGACTTTAGCCTAAAACCCAAATTCCGCATATCCGGGTATTGCGTGCCGCAACCTCGAAAATCATGAAATTTTAAATTTCGGTAAAAAGTGACTGGATGTACTCGTCGGCATCCGAAAACATGCGACAAATTGTTTAGGAATTCATTCGGACGTCCAGAAGGCCACCAGTGGTCGAAGAAGGATTTTAGGCTAAAAACCCAAACTCCGCATATCCGGGTATTGCGTGCCGCATACCTCGAAAATCACGAAATTTTAAATTTCGGTAAAAAGTGACTGGATGTACTCGTCGGCATCCGAAAACACGCGAAAAATTGTTTAGAGTTCATTCGGACGTCCAGGAGGCCACCAGTGGTCGAAGAAGGATTTTAGCCCGAAAACCCGAATTCCGCATATCCGGGTATTGCATGCCGAATACCTCGAAAATAATGAAATTTTTAATTTCGGAAAAAAGTGACTGGATGTACTCGTCGGCATTCGAAAACATGCGAAAAATTGTTTAGAGTTCATTCGGACGTCCAGGAGGCCACCAGTGGTCGAAGAAGGATTTAAGCCTAAAAACCCAAATTCCGCATATCCGGGTTTTGCGTGCCGCATACCTCGAAAATCATGAAATTTTAAATTTCGGTAAAAAGTGACTGGATGTACTCGTCGGCATCCGAAAACATGCGAAAAATTGTTTAGAGTTCATTCGGACGTCCAGGAGGCCACCAGTGGTCGAAGAAGGATTTTAGCCTAAAAACCCAAATTCCGCATATCCGGGTATTGCGTGCCGCATACCTCGAAAATCATGAAATTTTAAATTTCGGTGAAAAGTGACTGGATGTACTCGTCGGCATCCGAAAACATGCGAAAAATTGTTGAAAGTTCATTCGGACGTCAGGAGGGCCACCAGTGGTCGAAGAAGGATCTTAGGCTAAAAACCCGAATTCCGCATATCCGGGTATTGCGTGCCGCATACCTCGAAAATCATGAAATTTTAAATTTCGGTAAAAAGTGACTGGATGTACTCGTCGGCATTCGAAAACATGCG